>CAJNDT010000276.1:87210-255090 GCA_905221615.1 Symbiodinium sp. CCMP2592 | reverse complement strand
CCGGGTCCCGGCGCCGGGACCCGGCGCCGGGACCCAGCACCAGGACCCAGCACCAGTACCAATCATGTTGTGCATAGTTTTAGCATAAGCTTTCGTGGTTTGCATGTCGAACGTCTAGATAGTTTAGGAATCAAGCAAACTTAAACTTATGCTACTGAATTTAATTAGATAAACTTCAAGTTGTGTTTTATTTTAAATATTCAAATGTTACATAACTATGTATGTTATATGGGTTTTGTTCTAGTAAATAAACTGCTTTAAAACCTGGGACCCGGCGCCGGGTCCCGGCGCCGGGACCCGGCGCCGGGCCCCAGTTATATTAGCTGTCTTTTAGATTAGCTTTCGCTGAACTTTAAGCAAAAAAGAACAGCTTCGCTGTAGAGATCATCTCCTGAGTTTATTTAGCAGTGTGCAGCTGTTGTAGTGCTCAGGCGAGGACGACCGGGGCTTGTGTCCGTCAGAGAAGGCCACGTCCACCAAGAGAGGCCCAACACCTTTGGCCAAGACACTAAAGGAACATACTAACAAAGACACTTGTGCGCAGAAAGGGACCAGCACGTAAGCCAAGGCCAGGGCCTGTGTGGCTCAGGCAGATATGTGCCTGCACGAAGGCAAACTGGACCGACGTGAAATGGCATGTCGCACATGAGGGCAGTGGGCAGCACGCGCAAAGGCTTTTTGTGCTCTTCCTGAGGAGTTCGATCACCATCTGCATCAGTCCGACCACCGCCTGCGCCTAGAGCGAGAGCGGCCAGAGTGAACTCTAGAGCGGCGCTCATGGCTGTCATCTTGGCCCTGTGCAGAGTCTTGGGCACCAGAGCGGCCCTGTGCAGACAGATCTTGGGCACTAGGGCGGCCCTGTGCAGGGCGGTCTTGGGCACTATTGCGGTCCTGCGCAGGGCGGTCTGGGGCACTAGAGCGGCCCTGTGCAGGGCGGTCTCGGGCACTAGACCGGCGGTCTCGGCCACTAGAGCGGCGCTGTGCAGGGCGGTCTCGGGCACTAGAGCGGCCCTGTGCATGGCGGTCTCGGGCACTAGAGCGGCCCTGTGCAGGGCGGTCTCGGGCACTAGACCGGCGGTCTCGGCCACTAGAGCGGCCCTGTGCAGGGCGGTCTCGGGCACTAGAGTGGCCCTGTGCATGGCGATCTCGGGCACTAGAGTGCCGCTCTGCAGGGTGGTCTCGGGCACTAGAGTGCCGCTGTGCATAGTGGAGGCTGTCCAGGAGGTTTTGCCGCCAGTTGGTGCGCCTCGATATGCAGCTGTCAGTCTTGACAGTCCAAGGCAAGCATGATGAGACTAATGGACACATGGGTAATAATCTTGCGAAGTAGCCCATGGTAACGAATGTCCACTTGACGGGGATTGGCGGCCTCTTCGTTCACAGCAGCAAAGGAGGGACCTGATTCTGATCACTCGACTGGCTTGGCTGTGGAAATATTCAGTGCAGCAAGTTGTGTTTAAGTTAAGACAGGCCACCATTGAGCTCTTCGATGGCGAAGCGGCAGGCTTGAACGACCAGGTTCTGCGGGAAAGGGTGACGCTCCTTAGCTGACTTCTGAACCCCTCCCAAAAGTGATCTTAGCCTTCTTATTATAAATGTAGAAACCCAAAAAGTTAAAGTCTAAAGAGCCAACCAAAAGAACACCAAGGCTCATACTCCTCTGGCACGCTGTCCCTGATGCTCAACAAAGGGTTGTCGAGCAACAGCTGCGGCAACACGGAGTTGACCAAAACTTCTTGAGCGGCCGCCTCCGAGACCTCCGCCAGGTTCGCGAAGGTTGCCATCCTCAGTGTACATGACAATTCAATGTTTCCCTAACTTCAATGCTGTCCTTCGGCCTAGGTGCCCGTAGTCGTCGGTGTCGACCGACTCGAGAAGCAGAGCGGCCTCGATGTGGTCCTCGACGAGTTGACGGCGAACCTTTGCAGAGAAAGCCACACAATGCAGGTCAGAATGCAGGCATGGAACACCTTGAGCCAAGCCACTTCCTGGAAGGCCCGCCTCTTCACATCACGACGGTCTTCCACGGTGGCGAACATGCGGATGTCTTGGTGACAAGTCTGAGTGGAGCGGCCACCGTCACCGTCATCGATGGAGGTGGATCGGGGCTGACTAGAGGTGGATCCAGAAGGCACGGCCCTTAACGCAGTGGAAGGAGCCGCCCTTAACGGAGTGGAAGGAGCCGCCCTTAACGGAGTGGAAGGAGCCGCCCTTAACGGAATGGAAGGAGCAGCTTCGGGAGGCGTGGCCTCGTCGAAATCAGCTGGGTCTTCTTCGTGAAATTCATCCTCCTCCAAGCTCACGTCGGAGGTTTCTTCCACAACTGCAGCTGCATCGGCTTCCGAGAAAGGCTCCATGCACAAAGCCCGAAAAAAGGGGCCTTAAAGGAAGGCCCAAGGCTGTGGCTTGAGAGGAAAGACCTCCACCAATTCCAAGTTGCACTGTCACAGAATTGGCAGGCACCCACAGCTGCGACAAACTAGACTACAGACAAAGAGCGCTGGCCTGTGTCCACCCACATCACGACAGGGAATCACCACGGACCTTGGCAAGTGACACCAGGCAAGGCCGACGACAAACACACTTAACAGGCAGCTTCCAAAAGGAGATAAATGCTCTGTGCCCAAGGCTGAATGCAACGACTATTTTGTCCTGATGCCGTGGCTCTCCTTTCAAAAACAGCTAGAGAGGCCGTCCGTCATTCAGTTCTTCCTGATGCCGTGGCTCTCCTTTCAAAAATCCCAGTGGCTAGAGAGGCCATCAGTCACTTTGATCGGCCGTCAGCCTGTCAGAGTCATTTTGAGGATGGCTTTCCGACGCTGCTCACCTCAGTGTTCAGGGAGGCTGCGGACACACTGAATCCTGTCACAAAACCGTATCACCAAAGAAGTAAATCCGTTAACCTCCGAAATCCCTCCGAGTCACGAATGACTCTGATTTCCCTGAAGACGTGCCGAATAATGACCGCTTCGGGATAAGTCCAGATAGCGGCTTGGGTCATCCTCTCTCTGCCCTCACCCTGGGTCACGAGGATATTGTTTCCTGAGTGTAGTGGGAAGTGCTGAGAAAGAGCCGACAAAGACCAGATTGCTGCCATGCTTCGGATCAGCCTGTGGATGAGGGAGCTGGCCGAAAACGATCCCGACGTGGAGTGGCGATGCAGGCAAAGCCAGGCCTGACTGAGTCTGCTTACATACTTCAATCCAACTGTGTGGCCCCTGACCCTTTCACACGCAGGCGAGTCACTACCCAGACTTCCGTCGGCATGTCGTAAAGAGCGGCCGCTGCGTGAGGACTGCGCCGGAGGACCTCTGCCTTAAGGCGGGCGCAAAGCCAGTCGAGCCTCTCCGCACGGGCGTTCCGGGGATCGACCGGAGGATAGCACTGAGTGGCCTTGGAGACTTTTACCATCGTGGGATGCTGAACGAGCTGGCTATGATGGTCCATCGAGCCTTGCATTTAAGTCTTTAATGGCCTAGCTTGGGCAAGCCTTGCAGCTTCGTAGCTGTGTACATGTTGACACATCAGTCGTCTTAAACAGATTCTGAAAAGGAATCGCCCTCTCTTTTGAACCAGGGCTTTCGCAACAGGCAGCAAAGGTTGCACATGCAAGCTGCGGGCATCACTCTGTGTGTCCGAAGTTCAGGGCCAGGCGAATTGCCCAGCCAGGACCAAAAGGCACTCATAGACACCTGGCAGCAGCACACCACGAGAGGCAGTTTAAGTTTTCCCAGGATGCCCAGGCAATGCTTTCTGAGCTGAGTGCCCAACACCTGTATCGATGTTCCACACGAGAGGGTGGGTGCTGCGCTCCGCTCAGGCCTGGAACGTTGCAATGGGCACACACACACAAACACTCAGAAACAGGAAGAGCAGCTGTCTGCCCTTGCAAAAGCCAAGGGTGGCACTTGCTTGACGAAAACAGATGGGATGCCACCTGCGCCACGAGGGCATGCAATCTCTGGTCACTGAATTGAGACTCTGAGCAGGTAGTTTTTTCTGTGAGAGTCGCGATCTTACTGTACACAGGCCGGCGGCCAAGACTTAATGGCTGCCGTACTTGTAATGATCGAGCGGGCATCAGGGTCCCGAAGAGCTGCCAGGATTATTCCTTATTTCGTGAACCGAGCTTCAATAAAGCAACATTAGTTCGAGGGACAGCAAGTCGCAGCCGAGTTACCCTTGGGAGTTGGAGCGGCCTTGCTCCTGCGAGCCAGAGCTGCCACCAGTGACATCGTTGTCATCGTCGCCGTGGTACTGATGCCTTATTTTGCGAAAGAAGTGCATTTCGCCGACAAGGAAAGAAACCACCTGAGAAGCCAACCAAAAACTCACAGCCGAGGCACCATTGGGTGTGGCATTTGTTGTGGCTCCTTGGACCGATAAAATCACAATCTTCAGAGGCCCGGGCCGTAATTGAATGTAAACTCACAGCCCAGCCGAGGCACCACCCCTGTTGCTGGCTGGCAGACTTCCAATTCCTTGTGTTACTCAAGTCAACTCAAAGGTAAGCAGAATTCAAAGCAGCCCAGGCACCATTGGGACTGGTCGTCGTGCTGCTGCCAGTCGTTCCAGGACTGCCACCAGTTGTCATCGGAGTGGCCCCACCACCACCTCAGTTGATGCCCAGCCAAAAAGGCGATGGAGTAAAGCAACTTCGCACATCACCCGACAATTCAGTGAAGGATCTGGTCGTCCTCCTCCTCATCATCCTCTTCCTCGTCCTCCTCGGAGGACCCGCTCGCATCGTCCTGGACCTTGACATTGCTGGACTTCTTCTCGAAGTCCTTGCCTGAGCTTCAGACACGAAGAAACAAGTTCACGATGAAAGGCGGATTGTGAGGCGAGCCACAGATGTCGTCCACCATGCGGCGGCACCCTTTGGTGATGAGGTTCTCCGGGTGAGGATGCTGGAAGATGCCTGGGATCTTCTGAGCGGCCTTGCGAACCTCATGGTGGGGGCTGTTCAGGAGGACCTGGGGCAGCAACTCCTCCATCAGCAGTTCCATCCCCTGGGTCTGCCCCGCAGGTGTCGAAAGGAGCGACAACATGCCCACATAAGCCTCAGGATCGGCCCCAAGAGCAGAGAGGATGTAGGAGGCTTCGATCGCGCAGCTTTCCAAGCGATCGCGAGCCTTAGTTAATATGAAAAGCAGACATGATCAGATGGCAGCTCAGATTCAAGACCAAGGTGCCTCAAACATGGCGTCGACCGTGATCCCCTCCTTCTCAGCGTCGGTGAGGAAGAAGTTCGGAGGGTCCGTCTGAACGCCCCTGGAGGAGGACCCTGCTGCCTCAGAGGCCGTGGAGGAGGACCCGGCTGCCATTGGATCCGCGGACGGGGACCCCCCGGGCTCGTCCTCTATAGCTTTTAATGGTCTACCTGCTGACATGACTGCAATTCAGTCAGCCAGCTTGACAGGGAATGCCTTGCGAGCAAGTGCAATGACCGAGTGGCTCAAAGTCCAACAAAATGAGCATGCACAAACACTCCAAGCGAAGCGGGGAAGCGGGCTTGCCTCCAGCCAGAGGCTGCAGCAGGAGCACGAGAAGACCACAGCTTGTACGTCCTGTCTATCAAAACATTTCTCCAGAGAACGGAACGAATCCGTCCTTTTTGGCCTCGAAGGGAGAGGCCAGGATCGCTTCATTGAGGACCTGGGAAGAAGACTGAGCTGCAACTTCAGCTTGCTCTGGGAAGTGTGCCTGACCCCACCTCGAACATGCTGATCCGGAGCATAACGATGTGGGACCTGAGCAATCATGACAACAGCCACTGGCAGCAGGAGTCGGCAGCTTAAATTCAGCACACTCTTTTTTCTCCTGTGGCCGTTTTCATCGACCAGACTTCAGCCGGCCACCATCGAAGGCAGGAGCTGCACAAAGCCACCAGACCGAGCACGATTCCAAGAGCGGCCCATCACCAAAAGGAGAGGCCGATGAAGACGGAGACACCAGGAGGTCACGCTTTGAAGGACTCCCTCGCCTCTCCTGGGTTCCGCATTGTTGGGAAAGGATTAACGATTAAATTTTAATTCCTTAGTACCCATACGATGTGCCAACGAGCCACGCATGCGTTTGACCTCCTTGAGGCAATGGTTGATGACGACACCTTCTGGGTGTGTCCAAACCGTTGCCTTGGTCATTCGATCGGCCGCGTTGGCCGCAATGCGCTGACCTCGAGCGGCATTATTAAAAATATTAGGAAATAAGATCCTCTTAAGCCCAATAAGGGAAATATAAATGTCCCAGCCAATGCAGCCATGACTCGGACCATCCGCTGAATGAGCGACTCGGCGCTGGCCGCACCACCAGGAGAGTGCTTGGACAGGATGAGATAGGCCTTGGCAAGAAAGTTACTACTTAACTCAGCGAGGAATACCAAGACAAAGGTTCGCAAGAAAGCACGAATTCAGATGAGAGACCAGCATACACTCATCGGGGAGATGGACCAACATCGCGTACGCGTGCGGCCTATGCTTGAGGACCTCGCCCTTCAGCTTGAACATCAGCCACTGCAAGTGCTTCCCATGCAGCACACGAGGGTCTGACAGGGCAAAGGCAACAGGGCTCAGAATTCATTCAGTAATACTGTAATTCTGAATGGTTCCGGCCTAGGTCCGGAACGGCCAGGGTGGAGGCATTGGAGCGACCCATGGTCGCAAAGGAGAGGCCTAAAACCGGACGTCACCAGAGAGGCCTTCTTGAACCAGTATGGAAGCAGCAGCCAGTGGTTTTTGCTCAACATGTGGCATCGGACAAACACTCACAGTGGCTTCGGAGAAAGTGACTAAGGGTCAGGCGAAGGAAGCCAAGCAAATGTACCGGGCAGCTCGAAAAGGACTCTTGGGCGACCTCTGATTGAGCACTTGGCAGGACTGGATTATTTCTCTCTCAGCCTCCGGCAATTTGGATCCTCTAGAAGGCCTCAGCATCAAAGGCTTAAATGGATGCAGGCCCCACATCCTAGCGGACGGAGGCCCGTTGAGGGACGATCGCCCTACCGGGCGACCGTCTGCGTCCTAACAGACGCCTCGAGTCCTAGCGGACTCGCCACGAGTCCTAGCGGACTCGTCTCGTCCTATAGCGGACGAGGGTGCGACCTAACGGTCGCTCAGAAAAAACCCAAACCTCCTGAAATAAGACACGCCATACACTCAGAAAGTCGCACCAAGCCTTCGGCTGCCAGGATGCTCGTCTTGACCTGTGAAAGGCTAAGCATGCTTAGCCACTGGGGAATGACGGATCTCAGGACCTGGCCACCAAAATGGAGAGGCCTGCACCATGAAGGGCCAAACATGCTGAGCCAATGCATAATCTCAGGACCCAACCACCAGCACGATCAGAAGGAGAGACCAGGAAGCCCGTCCTGATTTATTGTCAGTATGAGGCAAGGTCGTAAAGCTCAGGGCTGAACCATGCCTGCAGAAGAGAAGCCAGCGAGGCAGTCCTGGAGCGAGAAGGGCTATAAGGGGGCTGGGCCCATGGTTAAGTGTTATTGAAATCCAAAGTGCTGAGGTGAGAGTTGCATTTTGAGATTGTGGGTTTAAGGGGAGTTGTGGGATCAATTTCAACTTCTCGGAGGGATTTCTTAAGCAAACAAACCTCTCCTCGAGAATGCCAATGTACCCCAACCATTGCTTGAGCTGTGAAGCCCCGAAACAAGCTGACAAGCCAGAGGCCCGGATTTTTTCGGTGCACAACAGCGGCCAACGTCCAAGTCAGGAGAAACCTGCTTGGAAAAAGAGCCGCCTCTGGCCCTGGCTCCAAGGAAGATCAGTCAAAACCGACAAAGGAAGACCGGCCACAAAAGAGCGGCCTAGGCCCTTACTGCCCTCTTCGCAGATCGACCACCACCAGGAGGACCCTTGTCGTCGTCTTCCTTCTTGTACTTCTTGGTGGGCGGAGATGGCGACGAAGAGGAGCGGCCTTTCTTCTTCTTCTTACCCTTCTTCTTCTTCCCCTTCTCCAGTGCCTCTGCGGCCGACTCGTCGAAGTCTTTATCCTTCTCGTAGTCGTCCCAGCTGGAAACGGAGTGGCCTTGCTTCTTGAGATCGGCCTGGTCCAATACAGGGAATTGGCAATAAAAGAGCTAGGGTTCGGGCTTAAGAGTTTAAAAATCCAAATACATTACACAATGCCAACGAGAGGCCTTGTGGAACATGATGCGGACGTCCGTGGCAACAGAACGCTTGTGCGCTTCCAGGCGTCGTTGCTCCGAATCGTGCAACGTCGCAATGCACCGCTGCCTCGGAAGCGAGAGTGACCTAACATTTATAATTCATATAAAGGAAAGCCTATGGAAAGCTATTATTAATTATCTTAAAATGATCCAATGCATTTTAAGAACAAGATGTTAAAAGTACGTTAAACTGTAAACTCCAAGCTGCAGCATCTGGTTCATAAGAACCTCGCGTTGCTCCTGAGCGGCCGATGGTGGTGGAGTGGCCACATGGACATTCACCACGGGCGGTGGTGGAGGTGGTGCCTTGAACGGCTCTGCAGGGCCGGAGCGAATCGCGTCGAAGGGGGACCTGCCCGTCGGTCTGGCAGCGGCCTTTGCGGGCGTGGCCGCTCTGGGAGTGGCCTTGGGTGTGGATCCGGCCAGAGGGGCAGCAGTCACCGAAGGAGCGGCCTTGCCAGCCTTGGGAGGAGGACCACCTGCAGCTGCTGGTGGAGAGGCCCCTTGCGCCTTGGCAGGAGGAGCGGCCTTACCAGTGCCAGCTGGAGGAGGGCCTTTGGGCGGAGCAACCTTGACAATAGCTGGAGGTGCCTTGTTCGGACCCCAGACACGGTGCCACCGCGCAACGGCATAACCTGCCTGTCAGGGAAGTGTCAAAAATTCAAAATAATAGCTCAATTTAGCATAAAGGTATTAATTATTTAATATCAATATTAATTAATCAAAGAAAAATTACTCCAACTCTGCATGAACCCCGAAGTTTGCACCCGAAGTCCTAAAAAGATTGATGCCGAGCGGCTCCATGGTTTTTGACGTTCCGATGAAATTCATTGTTGGGCCCTTTCTTGCCCATGGCGGCAAGAGGCAAAAATGGGAGGGGCCTAATTAAGATGTCAATGTGATGCCACCTAAGTTTAGAGCTGCCCTGGATGATCGAGTGTTGCAAAGTCTACCTAAGATTCATAACATAGGCTATGTAGGCTGTACAGCAGGACATCCAAAGTTGCTGATCGAGAGACCTGAAATGGCACAAACCCCGAGTTTCGGTCAGGGTTTTGGGGTTTCGGGCTTTTGGGTCTCCTACCTCGAAAGGACCCAGGCTAAGCAAGGGTTGCTGGGGTTGAAGGATTCAGGAACCACGAAACCCATCACCCCGAACATAAGCCCAATTTCAACCTCAACCCGAATCCTTGTAAACTTAGTAGGAAAGCAGACAAGACCCTAGTTACTGGCAAAAACCCTGTGAAGTCCTGATCGGAGAAGCCAGTGGCGCGAGGCTGGGAGAGGCCTCAGAGACATAAAACATTAGGATGGGAATATTTATTATTAAGGCCCTCGGACGACCGTCCTAGCGGTCGACCGTCCTAGCGGGTTTATGGGGTTTGGTGAGGCTTCGAGGTACTAGTCCTTGGAAATTTAAGGAGAGGCCTATGGGGATGGGGCCTGGTGGAACCTTCAAGTGCACATTGTTCAATTCTAGCTATCATGGCTATCCTGAGGGTAGCTGTGGAGGGGCCTCGATCCTGACTACTGAGGGAGCCTGAGAACGACAATGATAAAATTGTTCAACTCTAGCTATCATACGGGAACCTCTAGCTACGGAATCTTGGGGGCCTCGGACGACCGCCCTACCGGGCGACCGTCCTAGCGTCCTCATGGACGCCGCGTCCTAACGGACGCCTTGAGTCCTAGCGGACTCGCCCCGTCCTATAGCGGACGAGGGTGCGACCTAACGGTCGCTCCGAAAAAAAAACCCAACCACTGAAGAAACCCCGGCCTCCATCGTGGGCTAAACCTGAGATCTGGAGCCCCTGGCCCAGCCATGATGATGTCGTCGAATCGAAGGCCACATGAGGAGCAAGAGGGGGGCCAGGGTGGGTTCAGGAGAGACCAGGGATTAAGGGGTGAGGTTATGTTCAGTTTGGGAAGTTAGGTTTGGGGTCTTCGCCTAGGTTTGGGGTTAGGGTTTGGGGTCTTAGCCTAGGTTTGGGGTTAGGGTTTGGGGTCTGGGGCCGGGGTTAGGGTTGGTTGAGGCTAAGCATAATTAATAAAGTCTCGGACTTAAGGTTCGAATGTGTGAGTCATACAATACAACAACTGAAGTAATAGGTTTTTGCAGTTTAGGGCTTAGTGTCTCGGGCTTAAGGTTGAAGTTTGGTATTCTGGCTAGAGGGGTTTCGGGCTTAGGGTCTCGGGGCTTATTTATTATTTGAGCTTGAAAGGCCTGCGTCATAATATATATATATATATGTGTTTATATATATATATATATATAAATCTATCTATGTATATACATAATATATATAATATAATATAATACAATATAATATAATATAATATAATATAATATAATATAATATAATATAATATAATATAATATACTATAATATAATATAATATAATATAATATAATATAACATAATAGAATATAATATAATATAATAATATAATAATATAATATGGATATAATATAATATAATATAATAGAAAATAATATATATATATAATACATATAATACATATATAACTATAATATTCATGTATAAAAATTTTACATTTTATATATATATATATATATATATATCATGTTATAGTATATAATTAGTACTGTATATATATATATATACATAGTTACATATAATATATATATATATATATATATATATACATATATGTATATATTTATTATTATTGTTATTATTGTTATTATTGTTATTGTTATTATTATTATTTATTATTATTATTATTATTATTATTATTATTAAATATCATTATTATTTATATTATTTATATGTATATATATAAATAATAATATTAAGATGTATTTATATGTATATGGCACCCAAACCCAGAAAATAAAAAATGTCCGAAAGGCCAACCGAGAATCATATAGTCTGAACACTGCTAGGTAAAGCGCCAGAAGCATAACAGAACACCCGTGGCCCACAGCCACTGAACACTTGAACCCTGTACTCAATGCGTCAAGTAGATCACTATTGAGAGAGCCGCCTCTGCCTCACGCTGGAGCGCCTTGCCAACGGTCACGAGGCGGGAACCACTGCCTTCATGGAAAGAGACTTGTCCCTTGTATCGTGCCTCTTCCTACCCCCCCCATATATGTTCAATCTTGATTTTTCCGAATGCGCATCAAGGGTTCTCGTTTGAAGGCTGGGGGTTAGGAGTTGACGTGAAATGCGTGCGCAGGCGCCCGCAAACGTCTGCGTGTGTCTGATTTCGCGCTGCTCAGGGGGAACTCCACAGGTTCGCAAGCGTCCGGACGCGCGTCCCCACGGCGTTCGAATCGGGCATGCAGGCTAAAGTGGAACTCCAAAGGACGCGCGCCCCCATGGCCTTCGAATCGGGCAAGCTAAGGTGAACTCCACAGGACGCGCGTCCCCACGGCGTTCGAATCAGGCAAGCTAAGGGGGAACTCCACCGGTTCGCAAGCGTCCGCGTGTGTCTGATTTCGCGCTGCTAGGGGGGAACTCCGAAGGACGCGCGTCCGCACGGCCATCGAATCAGGCAAGCTATAAGGGGGAACTCCACAGGTTCGCAAGCGTCCGCGTGTATCTGATTTCGCGCTGCTATGGGGGAACTCCGAAGGACGCGTGTCCGCACGGCGTTCGAATCAGGCAAGCTAAGGGGAACTCCACCGGTTCGCAAGTGTCCGCGTGTGTCTGATTTCGCGCTGCCAAGAGGAACTCCGAAGGACGCGCGTCCACACGGCCTTCGAATCAGGCAAGCTAAGGGGGAACTCCACAGGTTCGCAAGCGTCCGCGTGTGTCTGATTTCGCGCTGCCAAGGGGGAACTCCGACGGACGCGCGTCCGCACGGCGTTCGAATCAGGCAAGCTAAGGGGAACTCCACAGGTTCGCAAGCGTCCGCGTGTGTCTGATTTCGCGCTGCTAAGGGGGAACTCCGAAGGAGGCGCGTCCGCACGGCGTTCGAATCAGGCAAGCTAAGGGGGAACTCCACAGGTTCGCGCTGCTAAGGGGAACTCCAAAGAAACACACGGCGTTCGAATCAGTCAAGCGAAGGCGGAATTCCACAGGTCGCGTGGGGGAAGTGAGTATCGGGCGCACACCTACATTCGGGTTCGTGGCTCCTGTCAGGTTGAAAGTAGAGGAACTTTGCACGAAAGCGATGGCAATTGCTGTCAGCATGAGTCGCCAGATTCTATGAGCAGCTAAGAACTGCGGGTTGCATACGCAATGCTTAATATGCTTAACACCTAGTTGCGACAGCTGCAAGCGGATCTGTGCAGCTACGATACTCCGGAGCAGCAGACCCGGGATCTACGACTGTGCGTGGCAGCTTCCTTGTAGTTGCCCTTTTGCTGACTGGCTTATGTCGGTGCTCCTCAGAACCCTGTCAGCAGCCTTTACGTGAAGAGCACAAATGACAAAACAAGCCAGAGACCAGTCGCGGAAGACATTCTTCTTGATATTTTGCGCATGGAGAGGTGGGCTCCGAATAGCACTGTTGACCCTCCGTCCCAATCTACAAAGAAGCCTTCAACCCGTCTCCCCCGCCGGCCTGCACTTTGAAGCGTTTGATGCAACTGAGTCAGCTGGCTCAAAGCCAAGTCAACGTGACTTCGGTTTGGTACGGAGGAGCCTCGGCTCCGCGAGGCGCTTCGCCGGAGGCTCTTTGGCTTCAATGGCTCTGCGTTTTAAGGCCTCGGGTAGGGCTTTGCTGTCTTTTGCCGTGGAGGCTTGGATCTTGGCGGTTCTTAGCCGGACCGCTGCATTTCTGTGTGCTCCGACTCTTGCTATCGCGCTGGTACCCACTGCGTGATGATTTTGCTGGTTGGCGCGAAGATGGCAAAATATCAGCTACGGTCACTACTCTATGCGCGGGAGAAACTCACAAGTGTGCGCGTGTTGAGGATTGTGATTCTTGAAGTTTGCACACTTGCTCGCATTCTTGGCTTCTACAAAATCACCAGATTGGGCATCCCAGGAGTGGAAAACAGCCTACTCCCGTCAGCCTGCGTCAAGATGCACCCAATTTGCACCCAATTGGGAGCCGGCTGCGACCTGAAGCCTGCTTCATGACTGAGCGACTAGACCCCGACACCGGCCCAACATCCCAAACATTGGAGACTCCCAAGTCTAGTGCCAGGACACCAGAGAGAACGGTAGAACCAGCGACAAACTTCTCCAAGGCGTCGCGGGCCTAGACCCCATGGCCCTAGACTGTGTCCGTGTCCCTGTCTGTGTCTGTGTGTGTGTCTGTGTGTGTCTGAAGCACGTATCTCCTACCGGTTGAAAAGATAACTCATACGAAGAGAACTGAACAGGAAGTTATTCTCCGACCAGGCGTAAAAACTGTTCCCGTTGATCCGCCACCAACAGCACCACACTCCACGACAGCTTTCTCCGACGGACATGCAGACACCATGACGCAACGGTTCCGGGGCTCTTTCGACCGCATGAAGATGTCACGACCGGACAGAAAGTCTTCGTTGACAAGCTGCCAGCAACACCACATACGCCCCAAAGGTTTTCTCAGACCGGAGCTGTTGCAGGACAGGTTGCTTTGACCAGCTTCCAATGCACAGGACAGCATGTCACGACCGGACATGAAAACACAACTATTGCAAGCCAGGTTCCTTACCAAAGCTCTACATGCACGAAACAAATCGGACATAATTAAGCAACCATTGCATGTCAATTTCCTTTGACCAGCTACCAATCGCACGACCATACCAACCAGGACGGTTTTCTCCGATGCAACTGTCCAATAGCGTTCAGGTACCCAAGACAGCTACCTCCGACCGGACATAAAAACGCAGCTATTCAGGACAGCTCTTTGACCAGCTGTACAACCAAGACAGTTGTCTTTGGCCACCTGGCAAACCGAGCACAAGTGCAGGACGGTTTTCTCCGACCGACATGAAGATGCAACTATTGCGGGGCAGCTTTCTTTGACCAGCTACACGAAGAAACACCATGTGGCTACGACAGTTTTCTCCGGCTGGACATGAAAGCGCAACTGTTCCAGGGGAGATTTCTTCGATCGGCCACCAGAAGCACGACACAGCCATGACAGTTTTCCGCATAGCCAGGACAGTTTTCTCTGACCGGACATGAAGACGCAACTTTTCCCAGGGTAGTTTTCTTGGACGAGCCATCAGAAATCGGATCTTGTCCGAAGTCCGATCTCAAAAGAGCTTGGCTGTGAGGAAGAACCGCGATAGTATGATCTTCAGATTGCCCGAGGTGCACCCTTGCCATGCCTTGCGCATCGTCTGCCCGACAAGCTCACTCCAACTCAATGCGACGTCCTTGTAACATGTCGGACTATTTTTTTTGGGTTGTGTCAAGTGGAGGCGGGCCCTACTTTTCACATGCGCAATTTGCCAAGGCACCGTATTTCGCGACAGGGCGTTGAAGGAGGCTGCCTCGCCACCACAGGGTTTAGCGACATGCTCAAGCAAGGTCACCATTTCATACCACTAGTATCGCGACAATGCTGTGGAAAGAATCCCAAACATGTTTACATGAGGGAAGCCTGAACCCCTAGCGGGTGCTTCTTCCCCTCTTGGCGTCCTAGGGCCTAGGATACTTGTAGAAGATGGCGCTTCGGTTTTGGGGTCATTTCGAATCAATTCAAGCACGATTGCTGAACCTCAGCCCTTTCCAAGCTCTCTGCACCCAATCTGCCTGACAGCTGCGGCTTGGATCTCTTCATGCGAAATCAAGACACTCAAGTGCTGCACATCTCTTGCAAATCTGCACTAGGGCCAGCAAGCCGGATTTCAGTATTAGGGGAGCAAGCGACTGGTTCGGCACGTTGGGTTTATGTGCGCTTGGAAGCGCACTTGCCAAACGCCGAACCCATGCAGCATCCATGAAGTTGCGAAGTTGCGCCGATATGTCTAGGCGTTTCTCTGGGCTTGTGGACAAAACTTTGAAACACCAAGCCAACTCCGGGAAGAAACGTCTGCACACCACCGCGAGGCCTGAACTCTGGACCAACCCGTACTGAACCCTTTGCTCTGAAAGCGGAGGCAGAAATCCAAAATTCGACCTCAGGAGGAATGAAAAGTCGAGTTATCGGTATGCAGAAAAGGATGTAAGTAGTGATAACTATATTTATCCTGCGTATTGCCTCACTTACAGATGCCCTGAACCTTGAAGTAAGCCCCGGTGCAAACCATGCTCGTCTTTACTCAAGACATCTCAAGACTCCCATGCTCCCAAGTTTAGGATTACAGGCCCCAACAATGAGAAATGGGTTTGGGATGAATATGGCTCCCATGGGACAATAAGTGGAAGGCAATTTTAGTTCGTGTTGCTAGCGTACCCGAGAGCCTGTGCGAAGCCTGACAACTCCGCAAGCATTTGGCTGCTGCGCTCCTGATCAATGGCAGATTTCTTGAGCCCCTGCCCAGATTATTCACATCCCCAAAAGGAACACTTGCAAACTTCCTCTTTAGCGTCGCATTATCATCCTGACAGAATCCCTTCTAGAACGCGGTCTTGCAGTCGCGGCCAGGATTGAGATTCCAGTGTCCAGGAATACCGTAACCTTCAGGAATCCAATTCTAATCACACCAAACCCCCGCCTCCAATAGCAACATCCCGCACCCGCTGGAGAGCAAAGAACCCCAATCAACCACATATATATATATGGTCACACCCCCCCCATGATCCACCCCAGCCTTCTCCCCAACTACTCCGGTACTGTCTTCTGGTACAAGATGCGTCTTGCTAAAGTCAGAATCTATCGGTATTTACGGTGTTTTCTGTAGCTCATGTACATGTACAGATGCTGCTTTTCGCCTTTTATATCATATACAAACAAGTCAAAACCGAAACCAGATTCTGGTTCTGGATTCTGGTTCTGCTGCCGCATGTACATGTCTACCTGACTTTTTTATTCTTGTATACCACAGGTAAACAAGCCGGAACCGGAACCAAATTCTGGTTCTGGATTCTGAGTTTGTCGAACGACTTAAGATGTGCAATTTGAATAGACACAGCTTCTCTTCTCTTTATACCATAAAGGGTAAGGACAACTCCTTCAGTGAAAACAAACATGCCAGTGGCATGTTTGGCTTTCTAGCAACACCACTAAACAGAGGTCTTGCCCATCTATCCATAAAAAGACAAAGCCTGGCTCTTTAGAAGACATGGAAAGGAACCTCCATGTATCTTCATGCTTCAAGGGAACCTAGGACAACTTCATATCTTCAAACTTAGAAAAGACAAGGGAAGCTCAGTTGTTCTTTCTCAGGTGGTGTTGTTTTCTTTCATTAGGAATCTCGTTTCCTCACTGAAAAAAAACACAATAAACCACCTCAGCCCCTTGTCAGTCGCTGGAACTCAGTGGCTGGATCTCAACGAGCTCTTGCAACATACCAATACCAGAGAAAGAAATGGTCTCCCTCCACCAGACTCCAAATACATTCTGTTCTTCTCAACACGCTGCTGTTGTCTTATTAAAAAATGCAAGACAATCCTGGCTCATAACATAAATGTAATCGAGCTCCGTTGCACCGCGCTACTCGCACAAGTGATATAGCTCCTGCCATCTTTGAATACAGCATGAAACAGCTCCAGACCTCGACTCCTGGCTTCCGAGAATGGTGCAAACACATCTGTTCAATTAAGTATGCTTTAAGGAAAGCAATAAAACACTGGACTTACCTCTTGAGCAAGGCTGACCTTGACTCGGTTATGATTTTGCTCCACGAGAGAAGAATTGATACCGCCAGTACTGAATGGTCCTGGTATTCATTTTGTATAAGGGAACCCCAAAAGTAATAAGGCAATACAGCACACCGGGGAACTAACTTTATGGGTAATGATACGAAATATCGGAGCTTGTCAGCTTCTTTAGTTTGTGAGGCAGTATAAAATACAAGAAATACTTCTCCTTGTTCAAGCAACAGGCAAGAATGTAAACGGTTAGCAAGATCTTACCTCAATGCAGAAACAAGAACTCGACAGTATCTCAACATGATGTACAGTTCAACGAACATGCGCATACACATGTCTCATTTAGATATACTTATATATTTTAGATATACTTATATATGTCTTATAAAACTACTATAGTGGCCAATATTTATTGTATATAACTCTCCCATTTCCCCAAAATCCCCAAAATCCTGGCATCTATGGAGGCCGTCAGAGTTCAGCTGCATGAATTTTGTGGAAATTGGAGCATAGCGAGGTTTTCGCATCCGAAGTTGCTAAAACCTCGCTATGCTCCAATTTCCCCAAAATCCCCAAAATCCCGGCATCTATGAGGCGTGTGGGGCTATAGTTGCCCACAGCGCGAGGTTTTCGCACTTCCGCCTTTGCAAATTTTGGGGAAATTGGAGCATAGCGAGGTTTTCGCATCCGAAGTTGCCAAAACCTCGCTATGCTCCAATTTCCCCAAAGTTTGTGAGGCTGGAAGTGCCAAAACCTCGCTATGCTCCAATTTCCACAAAATCCCGACATCTATGAGGCGTGTGGGGCTATAGTTGCCCAGAGTGCGAGGTTTTCGCACTTCCGCCTTTGCAAATTTTGGGGGAAATTGGAGCATAGCGAGGTTTTCGCATCCGAAGTTGCCAAAACCTCGCTATGCTCCAATTTCCCCAAAGTTTGTGAGGCTGGAAGTGCCAAAACCTCGCTATGCTCCAATTTCCCCAAAATCCCGGCATCTATGAGGCGTGCGGGGCCATAGTTACCCAGAGTTTGGGGATTTTGGGGAAATTGGAGCATAGCGAGGTTTTCGCACTTCCGCCTTTGCAGATTTTGGGGAAATTGGAGCATAGCGAGGTTTTCGCATCCGAGTTGCCTACCTCCCATGATCCACTGTTTGCAAGAAGCAGGTTCGGGTGGATCATGGGGGGGGGGCGTGAGCATATATATATATATATATATATATATGCTAACCCCCCCGAAGAACTACCGCGGAGGTGCCGCGATAATGCCACCAATCCTCCTAGCTTTAAGCTTCTATTGTATGATCCAGGCGTAGTGTTAGATTTTGAAGTTCGGAGGGGACAGCATCTGTATATCGGCAGCCGCGTTCATTCTCAAGTGTTGTGACCCTTCTCACAGATACTCTGACATATGATTTCCCAACGATGACAGGCATGTCTGTCGGAATACCCGAAGCTCAATATGGGCACGAGCATTAGCTCCCAACGTAGCCTTTCTACAGTTTCAGATCCAAGCCCCAGCAATACGTATGAATGACCGTGAGCATTGACTGACTCCTATTCTGCATATTCCTAAACAACAATATCCTAAGACTATCCCTGCCATTAGACCTTACATGGGCGCCAATGGTGACATTAGTCGCCCACTTCATGTTCACCCACAAATCACGTCTTAGTTCGTATGGATTAACATGTTATGTCGACATGTAACCCCATTATGTATACATCCCCATATCAACTCGCATGCCGAGCTGAAGGTTAATACAAGGTTAATACACTCACATACATCAGCTAGACTGGTCCCCTGATAGTGAGGATATTGCCGTCCCCCCAAGATGGACCTTACTCGCAAACTTAATATTGCCCATAAGCTGTTCCTTGTGCCGGATACTTCCTTCAACTGCACCCACATAATGGCCAGTGGCCTCATCAACAAGTTAGTGCATCCAAATGTAGCTGTGAGTTCCCATTCAAGTCCCCGAAGTTAAAAGCCATGGCATCCCCATTTCTAGTTAATGTTAATATTAACACATGTAAGCTAAATACTGCCCAAACATTTGCGTCAACGGTTGCCGTCATATTCATGCTAATGTTAAACTACACGAGACGGATTCCATTGAGAACCGCGATCCTTGCTGTCTTCGCTTAGGTGTTCGCCAAAGGACGGCCCTTCGATTTTTAGGGGTTATACCAGCATTTGTTTGTTTACTTCAACATATAGTACATGGCGCCCCCTTTCTCACTGTCAGACTTGCTGTCGGGTTTGCCCGTATGCGGTATGTACATTTATGTGTCTATATACACATAAATGTACAGAATCAAGTTAAACCTGTACTAGGTACCAACATAGTGACGAAGATCATTAGCTGACTCCTGCGGCCATCCATAGTAGGCGTAGTACCACCCAGAATCAGATCCCGATATTTAATATGTAATTTACAACTTCAGTCAGCTAGAAGACATCAAGAGGTAGCTGTGATAACCATCTCCCTATCGACCTCAAAGTTGACCAGAATATTGTCTTGGTTACTAATTACTACCCAATATATTGTAAAGTAGTAATGTTGGCGGAATCGCATCCCAGCAATGAAAATGCTCTAAGCTTAAAGGCAACACTTGTTCGTAACGCGCGCAAACACATGAAAGCCACACTCCTCGCTAGAAAACCTTGGTTTTGGAGTGAAAATTGAATTTTTTCTAGGACAAAGATGGTTTTGACGTGAAAAACCAACTATTTCCTAGGAACAAGATGCTTTTGGAGGAGAGAACCAATTTTTTCATAGGAAAAACCAAAAAACCATTTTTGGGGAGACTATGTGGCCAGACTTGAAAAAATTGATGTTTTTGGTTTTCCTTAGGAAAAAGATGGTTCTGGTGTGAAAAACGAATGTTTTCGTAGGGAAAAGATGGTTTTGGGGTGAAAAACCAACTTTTTCCTAAGAAAAGGATGGTTTTTGGAGTGAAAAAGCAACTTTTTCCTAGGAAAAAGATGGTTTGGATGTGAAAAACAAACTTTTTCCCAGGGAAAACCAAGAAACAATCATTTTGGAGCCCGGCCGCATAATTTACCACAAGATGTTTTTGTTTTTTGGTTTTCCCTAGGGAAAATGGGTGTTTCACACCAAGACCATCTTTTCCCTAGGAAAAAATTGGTTCTTCACACCAGAGCCATCTTTTTCATAGGAAAAAGTTGGTTTTGCACACCAAAACCATCTTCTTCCTAAGCGAAACGAAAAAATCATTTTTTCAAGTCTGGCCACATAGTCTCCCAAAAGATGTTTTTCTGTTTGTTTTGGTTTTCCCTAGGAAAAAATTAGCTTTGGGAGGAAGAGCATAGTGTTGCCGTTAAGCGCGTGCTCACGTCGAAACGTCGAACTTGAACGAGCTGACTGATACGTTCTCTTGAAATGTGAGTTTGACTTCGGTAGTCTTTGAGAGATACTGAATCCGGATTTCACGTCAAACCGTCAAACCTGAGCGAGTTGACTGACACGTTCTCTTGAAATGTGAGTTTGATTTCGGTAGTCTATGAGAGATACAGAATCCTGACCTTCCGGAAAAGCTGGTTTGGCACGGTATTTACGACACAAAACGAGGGTAGGTAGTTCTTGGGGGGGCTACCATATATATGTATGGCTGAAAGCACTTTTTAGGCTTCTGCAGTTGGCCTTGAGCCAAAACGTCAGTAACATGCAAACTGTACAGGAACTAACTACCCTATAGCCCTCACTTCCAGTCACGCCTCCCGAGTGAGATGCTGGCACAGCTCTCACGAGTGGTGAGGCATGGGTTGTTAGCTTCACCTCTTCAGGGCCAAAGGATGTCGTCCCGCTCTGTTGTTGTATCCCATTCCTTGCAGGAACTTCTGGATCAGCTTAGCGTCCAGAGGTTTGGTCATCAGGTCAGCCAGCATTTCTCCCGTAGGGACTTTCTTCAGCTTAACTCGGCCGGTATCGATCACCTCTTGAACCCATAAGAAGCAGGTGTGGATGTGTTTTACATGTCCCAAACCCCTTCGGCTTCCAATGGATATGCCAGTGGTGGCATCCATGTTGATGATCACAGGGCAGTTGATGCCCCAGTCAGCCAACATTGCTTGTTCCCCCAGGCATGCACTGGTGGTAGAAATCAGGCCGTAGTATTCAGCTTCCCCACTGGAGAGTGCTATGACTGCCTGCCCTTTTGCAGTGGCTTTGATGACGGACTTCCCTAGTTGCACGACGGTCCCGGTTGTGGACTTTCTTGTGCGAACGCATCCAGCATGATCTGTGTCACTCCATCCTTGGATGACACTGAACCCTTCTTGGTGAGGGATAAGCTGCACGAGGCGAGGTGCCCCTCTTAAGTATCTCCCTGCACGCTTGAGCAGGTTCCAGTGATAGTGAGTGGGCTCCTTGAGTCCTTTAGCAAGTTCCCTCACAGTCCGAAGCATGTCGGGTCTGTCGCTTGACAGATACCCAACCCTCATTGCTATGGACCGGTAGAGTCCAGCATCTTCCCTGGAGAGTGGACTTTCATCTTCATCCCCTGTGCTCTTGACAAGCGGTGTGGTAACAGGGCTGGAGTTATTCAAACCCAGATGTTCCAACACCAGGTCAACATGGCGAGGATCAGCTTCCATCTCAATCCCCTCATTGGTCCACGTAACCAATCTGTTCAGCACAGAGATGCTGTGAGTAACTCCTGGCAGGCTCGAGCCGGGCCGTGCCAAGATTCCTCGCACCTCGATTGTCCACGCTTTCTGAAGTGACTCAATCAACCATTGAAGCTTGTTGTAGCCCCCGACGACTGTGAAGTCGTCTCCATGCACATTGCAACGTAGGCCATGCTCGGGGTGAAAGTAAAGACATGGGTTGGACACCCCTTGCTTGAACCCCAAGTCAGTCATTACCTTCTTGATGGCATGTTCCCAGTTGCTCGGTGCATCACGGGTTCCGTAGAGGCTTCTTTTGAGAAGGCCGACCTTGTCAGGTCCTTCCCCAGCTTCTGGTGGTAGCTCCACGAGGAGTCGCCTCCTAACTGGACTCCAGAAGTGAGCTTTCTTCACGTCAATGAACAGCACACAAACTTCACCATGCTCGTTCATCTGAAAGGCTTTCTTGTTTGGGCCGGGTACGCGCCCAGTTGTAGCCAACGTGAATAGAGCCCGCAACGAAGACAATGGCGGCATTGCCGCAAAGAACTCGGTCCAGCTCGGATCTTCATTGACTCCTTTCTTTCTTTTCAGTTCTTGTGCTACCAGCCTTGAGCGCAGTTTCTTTCGAAGGTCATCCCCCTTGTTGATGTCAATCCATCTGGTGCCGATGACCCGTTCGCCAGGGGGTCTTGGTATCGGCTCCTATACCTGCATGTCTTTGATAACTTGTATCTCTTCCATGCGGGCTTGCTTGACACCTTCGGCGGGAAGCTCTTTACCAGTATTCTCGTCGTAGAACTTTTCTTCCCACAAGTCGTCCTCCAGGTCGCATGTAGGTTGTTCCTCGTTCTCGACACTGGCAATGAAACCTTCGCGCTCTTGCAGAATGAGCTCTTCGATCATGCCCTCGGCATCCTCAGGTGATTTCCGCTTCTGACCCTCGGACCTTTCGTCAGGAGGTGCCAGCTCGGCACGACCTTCGTCCCCCCCGCCTTCACTCTTTCTCTTCTGGCCCCCACTGGGCGCAGCTGAAGCAGCCGCACCACCAGGTGGCAGAGAGCTAGGTTCACTCGGAACCTCTGGCCTCAAAGGCGGTTGGCGAGCAATGGTCAGAGTTCTGGAAGGTTGGGTTGCTGGAGGTTCTATGGACGAAGACGCCTCCTGCCCTGTGCTAACCTTCCTCTTCTTTTCTTCCGCGGTATTCACCTTGTCGAAGAATTCACTCTCCCGTTGCTCTTCGCGTTCCAGTCGGACTCTTCCGCTTTCTGAGTCCTTTAGGGCTTCCATGATCCTTGAGCGGCAGTGCTCAGTGTGGTTGATGCCCGTTCTCCTTCGACCCTCACGGATTGCTGAGCATGCCTCGCATCCAGCCGTATACCCAAACTTGTCTAGGTCAGATTGGCGGATGTAGGTACGCCTGAAGGGTGCTACCTCGGGCTTAACCAGTTCACGAGCAGGTGGAGGCAGTCCCTCCTCAACCTGATCTCGAACGGTCAGTGGCTCGGGTAATCGAGCACCATCTCCAGTCTCGTCCGGAGAGGTCTTCCAGGGCAATCCACGAACTGCCTTGACCAAGTCGGAATCCCATTGTTGGCCCTCGGGTTTCCGCTTGATGCTCTGGACCACAAAGATCCCTTGGTTGGTCCCCACGATCTTCTCCGTGCTTTGCAGACGTAGGCCCAGGTAAACTCCAGATTGCCATCGCGAATCCAGCTTTGAGCGCGTATTGCGGCGGAAGTCCACAGCTTCACCAAAGCATGGCAAAGCCACTTGCCACTTGTGCCCCTTTATCCGCTGAAAAGGCGTCAGCCCTTCATGGAGCTCTTGACTGAACAGGGTGTGCAGTACACCAGCATATTCAATCATCCAGGCAAACACGGACGAGGTGGGTTCAAGGGTAATGCCCTTCTCGGTCAAACTGGCCTTCAGGGTCCGCACTAAACCCTGCACTGTCTGGACTGGACGGACCTCTCAGCTTCCCCGTTGCTCTGTCCGTGGTGGTCCCCTTTAGGTGACTCCTCGGGAACAATCTCCCCACTGAAGCCATTGCGAACAGCGAGAGATAGAGCTTTGATAGAAGCTTCTTGGTCATTCTTCAGGACCAGTTTCTTGTACCCTAGGAATTCAAGGTCCTTCAAGATAGCTCGCTCAGGATGCGTAGACCCAGTCGTTCCCTTGCACGGGAGGAGGTGCGAGAAGATAGCCTTCGAGTGGCGATCGCGAAGGACTATGGTGGGCAGTCCAGCACCATCGGTCCTCTCATTTCATTGAAGTAGAGGTAGTCCATGCTGATGACAGGCACCGTGGACTCCTGACCCGAAGCTTTGTGCTGGTAAGCTCGACCACGACCTGCAACGCAGGCTCTGCACCAACTCCTGTATGGAACATGGGAAACCTCATGAGCTGCTATCATCTCGGGCGTTGGTCGGTCTGGCCGGGCCAACGGCTGAGCAGACTGACCCTCATCGACCTGTGGCTGGGAGGACGCTGAAGCAGCTTCCTCCCTTGATGGATCAGCACTATCGGCTTCACCCACATAAAGGGATCCAGATCGATTCTTGCCCGAGTTAGACCTAGGCTTTTCCTCTGCTTTGTGTGTTGGGCTTCTTAGCTTTTCCTTTGCTTTGCGCGTTGGGCTTCTTGGTTCTTCCTTTGCCTCTCCTTTGCTTTGCTTCTTTTCTCCTCGGCTTTGTCCTCTTCTCCTTCTGATCCTATGAAAAAGTGGTCGGGAGAACTAGCTACCGGAGGGGGCCTAGGAAGATGAAAAACGCTACCTTTTCCTACCGCGCCAAAATGGCTGTCAGGTGAAACTTTCGAATTCTTCTGTACATCTACAGCACCTACTCCCTGAGCTACCGCAAGGTGGGTGGAAACGCTTTCTGGCTTCCGGCCTCCCTTTGGGCTTACCTGCACTCCTCCGGGCAGTGCCGCGGGAAACCCTTGAAAGCAAACGTCGCCTTAGGCGACCCAAGGATCTTGAACACCAAAGTTTTCTCCTTGCTTCCTTTCACATGGATCACCGCTCTCGATCCTTTCAGGACGATCGTGTGCCCAAGCTTCAGCACTCCAGGTGCTTCACCCACTCTTGTGGGATCACATTGTGGCTCGCCCCACTATCCAGGATCACTTGGATGGTGGTAGCCGAAGCGGCTCCACCAAACCCTGGCTCGAAGGAGTACGCCACGGCCTCCTTTGCTCCTTCCCCACCACCTGGTGGGCTCCTTGGCCCACGGCCCAGCGGACGGTGGCCGGGATCTGAGTCTGTGTCGGGGTCGTCGTACCCCCTTGGAGCATCTTCCTCGTCTTCGCTCAGGAGCTCTTTGGCCTTTTGCTTGGCCCGTGCTGCCCGCCGCTTCTTGTAAAAGCGGTCTGCAGGCTCGGTTGTCTTCACACGCCTGCTCCCGGTTGGCGATCGTTTCGCCCACCGTGCCCCTCGGGGCCAAGGCCCGGAGTTTTCTCCGGATTCCAACCCTTGCGCGGAACCGGGTTGCAGCCTGGTACTGCTTTGCAAGACCCCTGCGGCGGATCTGCTTCTCTGGCAGGGCTGGTCGGTAGCCCTTGAGGTAGTTCACAAACCTCGAGAACATCTGGCTGTACTTGTTCAGCTGGGGCCTGCCTCGGGTCTTGGGCTCAAGGTGCAGAGGCGATCGCCTCCTCCACCTTCCTTTTCTGGCTGAGGGTGAGCTCGGAGATGCCCTTTCTTCGCACCACAACCCCCGAGCCGTCGATGAAGGTGAAGACCATCTCCACCAGGTCCTCTTCTTCCTCTTCTTTCTTCTTCCTTCTCGACTCATGGCCCGGTGGCGGGGTACTCGGCTCCTTGGGTGTCGGTCGAACCTTAGGGGTCGGCCGCAGCTTAGGCGGTGGCCCCTTCGGCTCACTGGGCCGGTCGGTTCCTCGAACCCCTGCCGGTGGGGATCGAGGCGGTCCACCACCCGCTTCTTCCTTCATCTCCTGAGCCCTTCTTTTCTTCCTCTTCTGCTCTCGCAGCCTCTTGCCTTCGCGGCCCTCCGGCGTTAGCCGTCGAGGCTTGGCACTCCAGTCCCTTTCCTTGGGCTCGTCGAGCTCATCCCCAGAGTGCTCGCGGTCCTCGCCTTCGCCCCTCATCATAGCCTTTTCTCGGCGAGAGGGTGGCGCAGCCACCTTGGACCCAGCACTGGGCAGCAACGGATATTCATCCTGCTTGCGTGCCCTCTCGGGTATGTTGAACCTCCTCTCCAGGGCTTCCTCTCTCCTGACCCGTGCCTTGGCTTGCCCTAGCCTGAGGCTCTGTCGGTGCTTGGCCGCTCTCTGGCGGCTCTTTTCTTTCCGCTTTGCCAGCTGCGGGTTGTGACCCGCATTCAGGTCGGCCTGAAGCCTAGCCGAGATCCTTGCTTCTCGGTTCCTTTTGAGCTCCTGGGCCCTCCTTATCTGACCCTTAACCATGTCCAGCATCAGCCGGTGCATGGTGAGCTCACCTTGGTCACCTTCGCTGCCCTTGGCTTCCACCTCGGCGATCTGAGCTTCAAGCTCCCTTCGTCTCTCCTGAAGCTTGTTCAGCACACTCATATCGGCCATCCTTAGGCCCACTGGGGTGGAACTGGTGGTTCCCGCTTTGGCCTTTGCCTTGGGTGCCGGGGGATCCGTGGAGCTTCCGGCTCCAGAGTTGTCGGCACCAGGTGAGGAGCGAAGCGCTCCATCACCTCCGCTTCCATCTTCCCTGCCGTCAGCAGGGTCCCCATCGGGGTCAGCCTCGCCCTCGCCATCCAGAGCCCCTATGAAGCCCAACTCGGCTTCCTCATCAGGCTCTTCGGCTTCATATTCGGCATCGCCGGCCCCATCCATGGCGCCGCCCTCCGTGCCGTCAAGCTCGTTGGCTCGGCCCTTTGGCCGGTTCTTGTTACCCTTGCCCGCTTGAGCCTTAGGGTCCTTCGGGTTTCCTTTACCTTTACCCTTACTATCCTTATACCAACAGTCCCTAGCTAGGTGACCTACGCGTTGGCATATGTGACAAGTCCTTGTTTCTTTGGCCTTGTCCTTTCCTTTGTCTCCTTTCTTTCCTTTTCCTTTCGGTCCTTTGGCACCCTTCAAAGCATCCACCTCCATTGGCACAGCACCGTCCGTGGCCGTAAAGGCCCGCTTGGTATCCGCAAAGGACACCATCTCTCTCCTCAGCAACTCATAGCTGCTGAGCCTTCCCAGGTTTAGCTCCAGGTGGCCCTGAAGCTCAGACGGTGCGAGGCCGATCAAAGAAACCATCTTCTGCTGCTCCGTCAAAGGTGCGCAGTCCTTCCGCTGGCTGTACCGCCGGTGGGCATCCTCCCATTTCTCAATGGCTGGCACCAGGTCGGTGACGGAGTCCACCGCCGAAGTGCTCATAAGTGACCTTAGCCACCTCATGCTGGTGACCATGTCCGATGGATCCAGGCGGGCCTGACCCAGTCGAACTATTCATCGTGATGTCCCCAGGCGCATCGCTGGTAAGCGTCCCAAGCACCACCTCAAGCTGGCGATTAAATTCCAGCACCGCTTCCTTGGCGACGCCCGTAATCGAAGTCGACTCCAGGCTTGCCAAAGAAATCTCGGTATCACCTTTCTCCTTGACCCAAGCAAGGATCTTCCTAGCATCCGGAAATTGCGAGGCTAGCCAAAGCTCAAGACGATACGACCATTGGCGCCAGTTCCGCGACGCCTCTTCCAATGTACCGCCCAACTGGCTCGGTCGCCCCACAGCTTTCACATCAATCAAGCCACGTCCCTTTGTGGCCGAGCTAGCCGAAGCAAAGCTCTGTGTTGCAGCTGCAAGCTGCTGTTGCCCATGAACCTGGGCTCCCATCATCTCTTGCAGCCTCTGAAGCTGCTCTTGCTGCCCTTGAGGCAGCCTCAACAACATTTCTTCACCCTGGGTAGCCCCCACTCCTGTGGGACTTCCAGGCTGAGACATCAGTCTCTCTTAAAATGCCTCGAAAGGCGATCAAGCAACCTTCTTGGAAAATCCTGGAGCCCTACTCCAGTGTTGTGGAAAAGACGCTGAAGCTTTCGCAGCTTCCCTACCTTTCGAATCAATCGGCCCCAATTGGCCCTGGCTCTTTCGCGCTGTGCTCTCCTCCTTCTACAGGCGCAGCAGCAACCCATCCAGGATCGCTCCGCTACCATGAAAGCACTTTTTAGGCTTCTGCAGTTGGCCTTGAGCCAAAACGTCAGTAACATGCAAACTGTACAGGAACTAACTACCCTATAGCCCTCACTTCCAGTCAATGGCACATCTATATATAAATATAATTAAATATATATAATAGTAATGTCTTTATGTATGACATGACAGCGGAAATACTCATTGAATGTTGGCTGTTGTTGTCGTTTGGTAGGGCAGAGCTTCCAAACTGCGAATTTGCACTGCGAGCTATTGGATCAACTTGTGGCTCTGCTATAAAGCAATCCTCCTGAGACACAGCATGATTCTCTCCAGGGTAGGGCTCTGGTTCCTGATGCGGCCTGCCGTTCAATGTGCAATGCCTGGACCCAAGCTGAAACGGCTCAGCAGCTCCTTGGCTTCGGCGAGGAATTCCGCTCCTGTCTGGCTCTCGGCCTGATTGGGCACGTGGCTGCATTGCTGCATGCTTCTGGATTCGTGGAGCAGGAAATTCGCCAATTTGTGCGACTGATGAAAACGAGCGCGAGGATCAGTAACAGCGATCCTTGCTATGAAGCTGGTGCCAAGCGTGCAGTTGTGCCCACTGCTGTGTTCATGTTCAACCCTGTTGTTCGCAGGGAAACGCTTTTGCGAAACGAACCATACAGAGCCCGCAAGGCTTGGTCTTGCAGCTTGTGGAAGTCATTGCTGCAGGTCCCTTTCTTTACTTGCCATCTCAACTGCTTGATGAACATGCTGCTACCATCAAGACAAGCAGTGGAACAAAAAGTCCTCGTATATGTGCATGTTCAGCAGGATGTCCATGATACAACAACGCGCTTGTGAACTTCAAAGCATCTCTCTGTGACATGGGGCACGGCTTGCTGATGAGGTTTCCCCCATAAGTGGATGCTGCTGTCCTGCAAAGCCGCTAGCTGCACATTGAGGCGGGATTCCATGACATCCTGGGTCGATCAGGGGATCGGGCTCAGGTTCCAGGGTCAGCTTTCCTGTCAACCCTCGACTCACTATGCATGATCTTCTCCTTCCGTGCAGCTTGCCTCCGACACCGGCTGATTAACAGCTAGTGCTGCTCCCAAATATACCTTACATTGCAACCATCAAACAAACCAGAAACGGCCCGAATTGGGCAATGTTGACCGCATTCCGAAGGACGGGGTTAGGGTTCTGCTGGGGATATGCACCAGAAATCTGTGCGAAGTCTCTGGTTTGCATTCTTTAGGTAAGATTCTCTGCAGAGATGGAGACATCGGTTTCAATGCGCGATCCCTTCTGCTCCAGAGAAAGGGATACGAGCCGAGTCTGATCTCGAAGCCCAAAGCGGGTCAAGCCAGCGTTTCTATCAAGAGTGCGTTCCGAAGATCCATCTTCTGCGCCAGCCAGCCAGTTTCAGCCTCACTTTGGCAGGGCTCTCGCACACTTCAAAAGCTTCTTCCAAGGAGCAAACGAGCAGGTTCTGCGAAACCAAAGAGGAGCCCTCACAGGTCGGCGACCTGGTGACCAGGACGCCTTTTCGGGAATTCTCTTAGTGACACCGGCCAGCGTGGGGAAGCTAGGTCTGAAATACAAACGTCCCGGCTCCAGCTTCAAGTTAGGCCCGTTAGGCGGGGGCGGAGCGCCCGTTTGCGGAACCATGTGATTCCATTTGAAGACTCAGCCAAGGCGGCTCTGTTGGCCTCCACGCTCCACTCGGCCATCGCTCTCAGGTTCCTGTTCGTCACGTCCTCGGTGACCGCTCTCTCTGTCCTAAACTTTCGGGCTTCGCACTTCGACACTGAGTTTGCAAGGCCCCACCACAGATGTTCAAAGTATCAGATGTTCAAAGTATCGAAGGACATGTGAACCAGCGAGTCCAGGGTGGGTGTTGGGAATACGTTGTGATTTAGGTCTAGGTCCGTTTAGGTATTCAGTGTCAGGGGCCTTGGCACGCGATGGTCCACAAGTGCAATCCCCCAAAAAGATGCCATCCCAAATGACAAATGTCGGTGTAGATCCCAAAACAACCATACTCTTAGCTCCTCGTATTCGCCATAGGTGGTGACATACGCAGCTGGCTCACGGTTTTGGGACTGCTACTAGTAACGTTGCGAACCGGGGCAAGTGGCAATATCATTCCAGTTCAAATTCTGCAAAAATTCTAATATGGTCTGTTCCCAAGCCCTCTTCAAAATCAACCAAGACTCAAGCTCTTATGAGCTATAATACAAACCCGGCCCAGCATTGCCTCATTACAAGGCCTGTGACAGGAAGCCTGTGCAATCCCATACTTCTCCCGAAGCCCTGAACCAAAAATCTGGCAACCCTATCCCTACGAGGCCCTCGACTCAGGGGAGTGTAGACGAAGGCTCCTATGGCTTCATGGCAAGTTGCCGTTGCGGCTTTCAGGTTCCGTAGGATGGCACGATCGCCTGGAAGTCGGGCTTCCCTGCAAAGGTTAAGCTTCGGGGGTCAGGACTTAAGGATTTTGGCTTTACGAGTGAAGGGTTTAGGTCTTGGGGGGTTAAGTGTTAGGGCTTTCTTCAGAGTTTGAAGGCTTTGGGTTTCAGGACTTCGCTGAGGCGCTCCGGGTGTTCAAACCGGATTCGCAGGAGTCAACCAGGATCGAACAAAATGCCGTGCCGCCAGCTGCGCCAGCGGCCGCCAAGCGCCGCGATTGGAAAGGGATGGCATATCCGATCTTGCATTCTCCATACTGCGTATTTCCGCCATATTGGAAACTGCCCCGACCCCGCCCAAGTCAGAATGGGTTCATGTCTGTCTCAAAAAGCGAATCAAAAGGGACCGGCTGAAATCACATGTCTAAAGTCCCTTGGTGCCACAGACCTCTTGGTTTTGTGAGGAAGATGCACCTGTGAAACTCTGTGAATGTCGTGGTGTCATGAATTTGATTTCGCGCACGCCTCCTAAACCTAAGCCCCTGAACGCCTGAACTTCCACGAACCCTTCCAGAGGGGCCTCTGAAGCCTTCCTGCCGTGCCTCGAACAACAGCATCCCTTACGCAGTGGATGTCGCAGAAGAGACGGTCCAGGCTGGCCTGTGCCCAGGCATCGCACTAAAATGATCCGAATTCACTGCCGCAGCGGTTTGGTTTTGGGGCTTGGCTCATATTGTTGGGGAGGGTAGTGGGTTAAAGTAGCATCCATTACTTGTACATTACAAAATGTGTAGATGGATTGTAACCCGACTGGTTCGGGCTTCGACATGTGCGGGCATGTGTTGCCATTTGCGTGGGGATTTGATCTTGATGTTGTCCTTGTTCGCTCACCCCACCGAGCTATGTAGTATGTGTGTGGTTGCCCTTCAACAGACTCGATAATATATCACTCCCAGTTCCACGTAATAAGCTCAAACGCAGGCAGGCAGACTCGATAGCTCTTTTCCTCCTTCGAGGGTAAGCACGAGTCGTCTGTGCACCGGGATGGCTCAACTCACTAGGTCAGAAAGACAGCAAGCTAATGTTAAGCTTGTGGCAATCGGTTTGTGAGCTTTTCAGCTCGTTCTTGATCCAAAGTTGCGTTGGCGGCATGTGGTAACTGGTGTAGCTCTGTGGTACGCGTAGCGTGCCCACAGGCTGACACCTAGAGATGGAGTGCGCGTAGCGTGCCTCCACTCTTGACCTATACAAGTTATATCTCATAGCTGTTATAGCGACACCACAGAATCGGACTGGTTATCGAGGTCCGTTCGCACCCCCCATGAGTTAGTTGTGCCTCCAGCACTACTCAACCGGAAGATGGCGCGATTGGGAAGATTTGGAATTAGTCCGACGCAACTTTGAAATGTTTGAGTATGAGCCTTGCATCCCAATTAGAACTGATGTGACACTCATCTACGTCAGTGACGATCCCCCGAAATGACATACAGAATCAGGCGTCACCGAAGAAAAGGCATTCGCGATTGTGGATCACGATTATATTGCCGAGGTCACAGTCATAGCTTGTCCCGGTACCAATCGCGAGTACGAGCAGGATCATCACGTTCCATTCTCCTCGAGGTGCTTGGGCTTCCCCTTCCACTTGCCTTTGCCCTTGGCTTTGGCATCATGGTAGGAGTTGGTATTCCATCCCCGTCGATAGTCGCGATCTTGCGTTGGCGCCTTGGGAGTTGCCTTTGGAGCTGTGACTCGTTCACTTTCTTCAGCTGTAACTGCCGTGTCCATGACGGACGTTTGCCCATGCTGCAAATACTCTGAAGCTGAGATGTGCTGTAGTGCAGGACGTGCCACGTTGGGGTTCCTCTTCTTTTCGATCCTGCTCGCCGTGAGCTTGTCGATGAACTTGGCTGGCAACTGGATGTTGTGGTCAACAAGCACCGCAATCGTCTGTGAGGAGTTGTCCCTCGTGCTTTGCATCAAGAGGATATCCACAGGATCGATGTAGGGGAAGTCCACTGGTCCAGTCGGAGTTGGCCTGATGATAGAGAAACGTCCCATTCCGGTGATCTTGGGAATGATGTCGCAGAGCACGTTCAAGCAGCTAACATGTAAGACTTTTGGATCATTGTCTCGCTTGATGTACGTCTGGGGATTTAAAACGCTTTACGGGTACGTTCCGGACCCTTTCACTTCACACAGATATTCGCACTTCACTTTTCCTCAGGCGCACGGCTGTCTTGGGTGCGTCCCTTGAGCCTAAACACCACAGTGGAACATTTGTTCCATACTATACAAAATCATGTGGCAAACAGCTCAACTACAGGATTATAGGGCAACACACTCCTAAGCGAAATGTTTGTTACCCCCTCTTCGTGCATCCTCTTTTGCCATTTCTTTCCTAGAGGTGCAACGAACCCAAAACAGTCGCACTTTCCTCCTTTTGAAACACTCGTTGTGCACTCGCTTTTTGTCGTGGTGTGAGACGAGTGAAACAGAGCTACTCCTACTGGCCGCTCTCAAACTCGTTCACTTCTTTGGCCTTTCAGCCTCAAAAGAACTCGTGGTGGCCCAAAAGCCACAAACTCTTCAAACTCTTTAAACTCTCTCCTCGTGAAGAAACTCTTCGGCTTCTCGTGGTGCAGTTGTCGTACAACTTTCAGAAAACTCTTTCCTCATTTGGGAACGAAGTTCCCCCTCTGGCTTTTCAGCCTTCAGATTCCCTTTTTCTTTATAGACCTCCGGTTTGGTCTTTCTTTCTTCTCTTTTCCTTTTCTCCTTTAGCCGCTCTTTTGCTGGGCTTTCTTTCCTTTGCCCTTCTCCGCGTTGTCTGTGCGGTACTTTTTCTTGTTTGTCTCCAACCTGTTCGCGTATGCTCTTCGAATTATCAATTCGTTCTTCTTGTACCAGGATTGGAACTGTTCCTTACTCATTTCTTCCCTTTGCATCTTTGGGGCATACTGCCCTGAGGCAGTATAATTGTAATCGGCATCCCAACACGTTTCGGAACCATGTCCGAAACGTGAACATACCGCGCAAACCATTGGCTGGCTTTGCGCATCAGGATCTTCGTTGATCCGGCTTTCCTCTTTAAACACCTGGAGCTCATCTTCGAGGGCCTTGTTGTTCTTTCCAAGCTCCTTAATAGTCTCGCGCATTTTCTTGCGCTCCTCCTTCATCTTCTCTGCATCCTCATTCGATGGGCCTTGCGTCGACCCAGCACTGCTTTTGCGCTTTTTCAGCTTTCTCAATTCTTCATTCAATTCTCCAATCTCTTTGTCCTTTGACTCTTTTAGCTCCTTGATCTCTTTATCCTTTTTGTCTATCTCCTCCTTGATCTCCTTTTCTTTCGTTTCTTGGAGCTCTTTAATCTCTTTGATCCTCTTGCTCTCCATCTCTTTCAGCTTTTGCTCAGCTTCGCCCTGAAGCAGTCCACCCGCTGGAACCTGCAGTTCCTTCCTTTTTGCCTTCAACTCCTCCAGTGCAGTCTGAAGTTTCGGCCTCAATTGGTCCATCTCTTTCTGCAGGGCGGACTCTGCGTCCATTATCAATGTAGCCTCATTTTCCTGTTCCTCCTCTTCGGCTCTCAGCTTGTCCAGTTGTTTTTCTATGGACTCTTTGGCAACGAACGCTTCGTCCGCTACCCGCTTCAGCTCTTCCTTCACCTCTATCTCTTTTGCGATCAACTTATCTCTTTCTTCCTCTTTGATCTTCTTCTGTTTTTGCTTGTAAGTATACAAGTCCGAATAAATCGTGAATTTCTTTCGCTTTTCGTCCACTTTCTCCTGCAGAACTCGCATCTGCCCAAGCAGGTCCTGCACTTTCTTCTCCTCATCCAGAACTGACTTCTTTGCCATTTTGTCCATGATCTCCTTGTATTCATCATCACTGGACTCAGACTCTTTCTTTCTCTTTTCTCCTTTCTTTTTCTCTTCCTCTTTTTCGGAGCTTTGCTCTTCCTCCTCTTTCTCCGAACTCACTTTCTCTTCGCTTTCGGAGGCTTCTTGCTCCTCCTCTTCTTTCTCTTTCTTTTTCTCCTCTTCTTCTTTTGTTTCCTTCGCCTTCTCTGCGGCTTCATTTGCCCTTTCCTTCTGGCCCTTTCGCCTCTCGGAAGCATCCAAGGCCTTCTGCCTCAGCTCGCTCACTCTATCTTCCATAACTTGTGCCTGGCTTCCTTCGGCACTTCCCTTGCTTCCCTGTGCCTCTCCAGCCAATTCCTCGGCTGTTTTCTTGAACTCTTCAGGCACTTTAACCTCCGTCTTTGCAGCTTCTGACGGGGCCGCCTCTTTAGGCTCATACTTTTGGTTGAGGCGTTGCACTTCGGGCCATAGGGCATCCAGGGTTAATCTCCTCTCTCGCTCCTTTTTGAGCTCTCTTTCGCATAGGGTTACGGACTCTATGCTGCGGCATTCGTCACTGATCATTGTCTTGAGGGCCGCGTCGTCGGCCATCTTTTTCACTTCTTCTTTTTCTTCTATTTCTTTTCTCCTCACTTCTTTTCTTTTCACTTTCTCTCTTTTCACTTCCTTCCTTGAGTCAAAAACGGCAGCGGCGGAATAAAACATGCATTCAACACTTCCAACCAGACTCTTCCACAAGCTACCGTTGCAAGCCATGATAACAACCAGTGTCATCATCATCACCATCATCACCAAACCAAGGTTTCCACCTTCACTGCTTCTACTGCTTTGATCTCTTAGTCCATCACACTGCTGAACCATCATCATCATCACAAGTCTTCTCAGATACTTCGTAGGGATCTTGAAGTCACTTGCTATCCTGACCTCTTCACTTTCTTCTCCAGTTTTCACACCGATTCTCTCCAAACACTTCACAACAGCGTTCCTCGACAAAGCCTTTGTTCCTACATCTGCAGGGTTCTCCTTCCCAGCTATCGCTTTCACTTGAAGACCTACCGAAGTAAGCCTTTGAACCCAAAGCAGTCCTGCATCAATGTGCCTTGTTCTTCCTAGGCCTTTCTTCATGAGAATAGACCTAGCACTGCTAGAATCCATCCTAATCACCATCTCCGGCCTAATCCCTAGAACTCTGTGCAGCAGACTCTGTAGAAAAACTCCTTCACTCAAACCTCCAACAGCTGCCACCAGTTCGCTTTCGCAGCTGCTCAAAGCCGTCGCTTTTTGCTTTCTCGCGTGAAAGTAAACGATGTTACTGTTCACGAAAATCAACACGCAGCTCGTTGACTGCCTATTCTCACGATCGGTCGCCCAGTCGGCGTCGGTCACTACCTCGATCAAACTCTTTGCCGTAAAAACATCTTTGTAGGCATTCTCAGTTCTCTTATCACTTGGATCTAGAAAACTCTTTCCAGGATATGCCTCTTTGTGTTCTATCACGTAGTGGGCTGTCGCTTTTACATACTTTGCCACGTGCCTAAGCACTGCTAAGTCTCCTCGCGTTGGCGCTGCCAACTTCCCAGACAACCACTTCGTAGCGAATCCCAAATCAGGTCTCTCCGGTGTCATATACAATAGGATTCCTACACAGGATCTATACAGATGATGTTCATCTGCATCCAAGGGCGTATCGTCCTTCAACGATCTTCCGTAATCCATTGGAAACGGCAACTTCTTCGGCAGGGCTTTTCCCAAACCTAAAATCTCTTCCAACTTCTCAAGATACTTGCCGTCCATCCTGATCTCAATTCCTTCTTTCGTTCCTAAGAACGTCCTCTTCAAGAAAGTACACTTTCCTTCTCCAACCTTCACTGGTCCTTCCAGCTTTATCTTCAACTTGTGCTTCAGCAGCAGATCAACCACCGCTTGGTTCTCCTTTGGTTTTCCAAACACTTCCAAATCATCCACATGTGTACTCATCAGCGTTCCACCTTCTCCTGGGTTCTCTGAAAACTTGTAGAAGAAACTTGGTAACCCCACATCGGAAACCATCTTCTCTTTCTCCAGGATTTCTCGTAAGTGCTCAAACCAATCACTGCTTCCTGTTCGTTGTCCCGGCAGGGTGTACTGCAGCTGGTACCACTTTCCTCCTAAACTCACAACCGTGTACTCCTTCTGTGGCACCTGAAGGTACGCGTCCGAAATGTCTATCGAGATCATCTCGTAGTCTCTTGAACTCGCACACAAAGCTGATAACAGCTTGATGCTCGAACCAATACTCGTTGGTGAGTATAGCGCTGAGAGATCGTAGTCCGTCAGCCACTTGTACTCCCGCGCCACTAGGCGGGCTCGCCTCTTCCATTGGAGGTCCCTATGCCTCCAATCCAACACGTACTTTGTACTGAGTCTCTTTGGTTCTTCTCCATTCGGTCCTTTCTTCAACTCTCCATTCTCATCCAGTTCCACTTCTTTGAGAACTTTCATCTCCAATAGTCTCTCGATTTCTGTTCTCTCTGCTTTCAGGTCCACCTTTTCCAAATCTTCATCTTCCAACTTTGGTGGCCCATCATCATACTCGTGAGACCAAGTAACCGTTAGGTCCTCTTCTGTCTCACACACCTTCTCGTTCCACTTGCTCTGGAACTCTCGACTTTCTTCCAGAAACAACTGTGTCTCGTCGAGATCAACATACTCATCTCCATGCTCTTCGGGATCCTCGCTCTTGGCGAATCTCCGAATGTGGTATTCCACTCGTGCCGCGCTTCCTCGTGCTTCGTCTCCAAGTCTCGGCACCTTTTCAACTCTTTCTTCTACCTCTCCAGTTCCTTCGTCTACTCTTGGTTCTTTCTTTGGTGACCCTTCTCCTTCGTCTTCTGCATTCCTCTTTGCAACTTCTCTTTGAAACTCTTCCAATGTCATTTCATCGGGCACCAATTCATCTTCTGCTTTTCTCTTTGTTCTCACCTCTCCTGGATCATCGTCATCGTCATCGCTCTCGTCGTCCATTGCTTCTGGCGTTGCTCCAGATAGCGACGAACTCTTGCTAGAAGAACTTGAGCTTCCTTGGCGGTCGCTCGGCGGCGAAGGCTCGCTTCTCTTTTCTTCTTCTACTCTTTTGTCAGCTTCCACCGCCAATCTTGGCAGTCCTGGCCCATCATCAATAGGCACAATTCTCTTCTTCTTAAACCTCAAAGCCTTCAGCTGATGATCCCATGGAGCTCCAACCGAAAGTTGCAAAAGCTCCGGCTGATACGCCTCAGCACATCTTCTCATTGTCCTCGCTTTGATCACTCCTCTACCTGTGCCAATCAAGTTCAGATTGCTCGAGTAGTCCTTTCCAAGAAAGACTCCTTTCTCCCAAGGTTCTCCTTTCTCCTTGGTCTTTGGCACTGCTTTTCCAAACACTGCTGACCCGAACGGGGCCAGCTTCCCTTTGTACGTTCGGTCCACTGTCGCTTCAAACGCAGTTCTGCCATCTCTTCCAACATGAAACCTGTTGTGCAGCCATGCTGCATGTCTGTACGCCCAGCTATAAAGCGGGACATCAGATCCGATGGCCGTTCCACTTCGTTGCTCAACCGTCGCCAACAACGTTTTCGCAAGGTTCCTCACTGTTTGGATATACCTTTCCACAGGCAACCCTTGATGCTCATCAGGCGTGGCATCTTGCAACTCCGTCTTCAAACCTTGTCTTGTTCTTGCCACTTGAACTCCTCTCCTGATGGCAATCATCACTGGCTCGGTGTCCGTTCTAATCACCACTTCAGCGTAACCCAAAAGGGCTAACACTCTTACCACTTCACTCACTGCGTGGTTTATCACTGCATCTCCTCCTTTCGTTGGCACAGCAATAGCTATCAGGAACTTCGTGTCGTTGTCAACACCCGCAAGCTGAATAGCAAGCGGATCTCTCTCCCTTTCATCTCCTTGTGTTCCTGTGAACATAAAGTCCAAGCTAAACACGGGCCGTTGCGCTTTCTCTTTCGTCTCTTCAAAGTTGTCTTCTCTGCTCTTTGCTGCCTGGCATGCTTCACACCAGGGCGCTCTCGGCAAATGCGTCAACTCATGCGCTTCAATCTCTTCCGGGCTCGGCAAAGCAGGCAGAGCCTCTGGAATCGGTTCTCTCTCAAACTCCTTTCTGATATCCTCAGAGATTTGGGCTTGCGCTTTCACTTTGCTCAGCGCAACCTCTTTCTTCAATCTTTTCCACAAAATCTCTTTCGATCCATTCTTCGAGATATGCAGATACTTGCACGCCGCTTTCATCTCCTTCAACTCACTCTGGCGTGTCAACTTCATTGGTCCAATCACCATCACTTCTTCCTCATCTTCACCAATCACTGGAACTCCTCTCTTCGGTTCCTCTTTCTCACTTTCCTTTTTGTCTTTTGAACTTGAGGAGGTTCCTGTGACCTCCATTGGCACTCCTTCTTGTGCCAGTTCTCTTTCAAGCTCTTCCAAATTCGTGAGCAACCCATAGTCGCTCGGTTCCTTCAATCCTTTTTCCAACAAGGTGACCATCACCTCAAACCTTGCTTGAGGACTTGCCCCAAGTTGCACTCTTTCGCGATCCTTCCAGATCTCCGTACACTCAAAGAAATCCATACTCTTCCAATCCACTTCATTCAACACTCTTTCTCCACTTCTTTTCATCTTTCCTAGCAAGGTTGTCCTATAAGGAAAATAATCGCCTTCATCTCCTGCTCCCTCATAGAGTCTATTAGGGAACTGACCCGTTGGGTCAAACGTCTTCCCCATAAACCAATCAAACCTTGCAGGCGTGCCGTCATTTAGCACAAACCAACCATCCTCATCTTCTTTGCTCTTCAACTCATTCTTCAGTTCTCGCTCCAGCCTCACAGGCTGTACCGTCATCTCTTCTCCTTCAAGTCTCCGTATACACATCCTCGCCATTGAGGAATTCCTTTTGAAGTATATCGGTATTCGAACACTTCCTTTCTTCAACCACAATCTTCCATCTTCATTCACCGTACCCCAACCTAGCTTCCACATCTTTCCTACCGCAAACAAAGGTTGGGTGACATTGCCGCAAACAGCACTGTCAGTGATCTTCAACTTCTTTCCAGACTCCTTCGTGAAAACAAACGTCACATTCTGCCTCACAGGCAGCGTTGGGATCACTTTCCCTTGCGCATCTTTCAGATGATACTCAAAGTTCGAAGTTTCTCCGACTTCTTCTGCCCAATCCATAGGCAACACATGGCAGTCAGCTCCACTGTCGAGCACTACCTCACATGCATCCACTTCTCTTGCTGCTCTTCTCACATCATCTCCTTCAGAAACCATTCTCACACTTCTTTCAACTTCTGTTTCCAAGAACCACCATCCTTGGTACCACTCCATCAAACCATCAGTAGGTTCTTCCTCGATCTCTTCCACTTCATCGCTCGAAGAGATATCAAACTCCTCAACTCTTCTCAGCTCTCCTTGAACCAAACCTTCAAACTCCTGACACAATCTCACAAAGTTGAGCTCTTCATCCTCATCGTTCCACTCTTGTGTCATCTCTACTCTTCTTGCTTGGCGCGCTGCTTCAGCTGTGATCTGCCTCACTTGACCAGTCTCATTCTTCGTAGGAGGGGCATTGCTAGAGGAACTCTTCTCGTGATCTCCTTGATGGGTTCCTTCCTCTTCTACCTGTCTCACTTTGCCTTTACCTCCTTTTCCTTTTCCTTGATTCTGCCAACAATCAGCTGCTTTGTGTCCTGTCTTTCCGCATATGTGGCACTCTCCTATGAACTTTCCTTTCCCGTAGCCACCAGCGTCCACTGCTCGTGCATTTCTATAACCACCTTTTCCTTTTCCTTTGTTGTCGTATCCTTTTCCTTTTCCTTTTCCTTTGTTGTCGTATCCTTTTCCTTTTCCTTTTCCTTTGTTGTTGTACCCTTTTCCTCCTTTTCCTTTGTTGTCGTGACCTTTTCCTTTTCCTTTGTCTTTTCCTTTTCCTTTCACTCGATCAATATCCATTGGTTGTGGCCCATTGTAGGGTGTACTCTTCGTTGCGCTTTCCATGTTGAAAGACTGCAAAATGTTCTCCGCATTCCACGATTGGGTACTTCTTTCATACTCAAGCAACTTCTTCCTGATGTCTGCGTACTTCGTCGTAGGGGTCAATCCTATCAGGATATGCTTCCTCAACTCATTTGGCAAACCTTTGAGTACTGTTCCGATTTTCAAATTCTCATCGTAAGGTTTTCCTTCGGACAGTTTTTCGTATTCTGCCACCAGTTTTTCGTAGGTCAGCAGATAGTCTAAGATAGAAGTCCCCTTCGTCATCTGGGGAAAGCTCACTAGAGCTTGAGCCATTGCCAGCCCTCTTGTTCGGCTTGCCGGCTCCAACTCTTCAAACAGTCTCCTCCAGACAGAATATCCATCTGGACTTCCTTCTGACTTCAATAACTTCAATGGCCTGTTCCTAAGATACGAGGCCAAAATCGCATACAGCTTTGTACTTCTCTCTCTTTCACCAACTGTATAATCTGCTGGATTTGGTGGTGCCAGCTCCACTTTCTTCAACTCTTCTGCATAGGTGGGATCAATGAATCCCACAAACACTTTGAAACTGAAACTCCAATCTGGCCACTGTGAAACTTCCTCCTCCAGATTCTTTGGAGCGAACACATCCGGACTCTTCACCAGCTTAGCTGCAGAGTCGTAACTTCTGGTACTTCCTGTACCTGCAGCACTTGCCAAAGCTTGCGCTGCTGCCGACAGGTTCCCTATCAGGGCCTGAAGGGATCCTCCTGCAACTCCATCTGGTGCAGGCATCGCCATTGGCGTATCACTTGGTGTATCTCCTCCTTGACCACCGTGACCAGGGGACACAGGCAAATCCGCGTCTCCAGCTGGACTTGGTGTGGCCATTCAACTTTCCTTTCTTTTACTTTCCGTGACACTGGGGCCCAAGGCTCGTTTCTCCTTGTATTGGGCTCTTCTTCAGCCGAAGGTCCTGGCCTTCAGCTCCGCTACCATAAAACGCTTTACGGGTACGTTCCGGACCCTTTCACTTCACACAGATATTCGCACTTCACTTTTCCTCAGGCGCACGGCTGTCTTGGGTGCGTCCCTTGAGCCTAAACACCACAGTGGAACATTTGTTCCATACTATACAAAATCATGTGGCAAACAGCTCAACTACAGGATTATAGGGCAACACACTCCTAAGCGAAATGTTTGTTAGGATTGAAGATTTCTCGGCTAGAGCCCATCTGGATCGATCCTCGGATCAACATGGACACGATCTGGTTCGTGCGGGGGCGCTTCATGAGATAGACTCCATTGGGGTCATCTGGATCTTGCTTTTCCCTGGCATACCTGAGAATTTCCTCATCAGATACGTCCTTGCTGATCTTGGTATCGGGATCGACCTGCGACAAAGCGTCCGGCCATTCACCCAAAGCATCATAACGGTTTCCCCGAGAAAACGATTCCTGCATATGGAACATTGGTACTGTGAGCCACTTTGACAATCCAGGCCACGACTTGTAGATGGTTCTGACAATGACGCAGGCCATGTGGGAAAATGCGACTCGGTTCGCATCGTCGCAGTATGCATTCTCTCTGCTGTGGAAATACGGTGGTTGCATCGCCGTGCGAGCGATTTGGAGGTCCGGGTCAACGTTCAACGTGTGACCGGGGACGAGAACAGGTAGACGTTCTTCGGCCACATTGCTAGGGACCTGATCGTCGAACTCAGGTTCATCGTCCTCGCCTTCGTCCAACATTTCGGCGTCCGGCTCCTGCTCTGCCTCGGAGATCTGTACGTCCTCGTCGACTTCAGGCATCCATCTCGGGCTCCGCAACCGTTTCCGTTTCCATGGCCTCTCGTTCTTCCTCTGTTGTGGCAGGAACTACTGCGGCAGCAGCTTCCATCGTTTGAGCGATGGATTCACTAGGGATCTCTGCAGGAGCCTCCCTTTGTGGTGTTCCTTGGTAGCGTCCACAGGAGATGAACAATGACCAGCATGAAGTATTGTAAAGCAGGCGGGAACGATGTTGTAGCAGTGTAGCATGCGGGACAAACCCTCATCTTTCTTCCATCGGATTCCCGTCGAAGGTCTTCAACTCGCCAATGCTTGATGAGGAACATGACGCCTTCGCGCATGTGGTGATGACGTCTGGTGTCTTCACGATGCATATCGAGGGTCCCAGCAATGGCGCGTAACAGCTGCTCCTTCGCTGTGTTGTGTGGGCCACTTGGCATTTCACAAAGCAATTCCATGATTCGTCCCGGTGTCCTGTACCGGTCGAACTCTGACAAGAGAGGAGACGCTTTGTAATCCAGCTCCAGTTCATCCTCAAGTCTCTCATCGAAGATCTTTTCCACCAAAGCAAACGAATGGCTGTCCTTCGGGTCAGGGACGCAGAACCAAACCTCCTTAACGAAGGAGAAAGGTACTGCCCTTCCAATGATGATCACTCCACTGTCTGTGGTTCGTCCTCCTTCTCGGACAAGATCACCTGATGGAACGTGGAGTACTGGAAGCGGCATGTACTCGTTGCCACGTCCGTGGACCCATGTTCGTTGTAGCAGTCCTCGCGTCAAACGGTGCAAAGATGCCGAAGTAGCTGTGAAGACGTCCTTGTTCCCATGATTGATATCGCTGGTCGGAATCCCCGAAGGGGCCTTCCGAACCAGGAACGATACCGTTCTGCACGATGGAGTCCAGGTTCCGACACGCAGTCGCATGGAATGCTCCTCCCAGACGGCCCAAAAGACTCATCGAAGGGGAAATCGCGAACTTCTCTTTGTCTAACTGCAGCAAGTTGTTGTTCGGATTGGAATGCACCGAATGCCCGCTGGTAGCGCGAGCAGCCCAGGGTTTCAATTCTCGAAGGTACTGCTGTGTCCTTCGCGTGTTACCGTGCATCTGGATCTCCGAAATTTGGTCACGCACCGAAACAAGGCCTCGTGAGTTGGGATGACCAAGAGGACCTGAACCGGCCTGAACCTGCAGGTGGCTCCTTCACCCTCACTCCGAGAAATTGAAGTCTGATCTTTGCCTTGCGTCTTTTGGTAGAGCTCGCCATGTTGCCCTGAAAGAGCAGCTGCAACCTTTCATTGTGCACAAGCTTCCTCTGTTCAATGTCACTTGACGATGCCGATTCGGAAATAGCGCGACTTGGATGGGTCCATAACTGTTCCATCCGTACCAGATCCTCGATAAGCACCCATCCACCTTCATCACATTTGATGATACCTTGAAAAGTGACTCGACCTTTGTCATCCAGCCATTCCGATCCTGCCCTTCTTGCAATTCGACGTCGGAGATCAGACTGAACACACGACAGTGCCCAGTTCGCCTTCCTGATGGTGTGATAGCGAAGATTGCGCATGACAACGTCCTGGACGATGTCCCAGCGAGTGTTGATGAACTTGGCTCTTTCACGGGAATCAAGTCAAGAATGCCACAGGTTCACAAAGCGACCTGTTTCGGCATCGATCTCAAAGAGCGGTGTGTCTCCTCGTTGAGGTAGACGACGATCCCGATGATCGGGCATTTCCTCTATCAAGTCAACGACTCTTTGGCTATTTTCGGGGCCCATGTCCTTAAGCTCGACTCCGCATTCCGCATGCCATGTACAGTCCACGCCTGTTGTGTACATCTGTGCACCAGTTGTGCTGATTGTGGTACCTGATCAAGACTGTGTCACTTCGGACGGCTTCCCCTCCACGACGTGGCCGGGCTTTAGCCTTAGGCCTTCGCTCTGAGGATGCTGCACTTGCATTCTCCGCGGCATCAACATCCATGCTGTCAGTCTGAGCGGTAGATGCTGCCCTTGGATAGCGAAGAAGGTTGTTCTTGATGGCTTCGATTCCCCGTGTAACGATCGCGCGCGTGGCGGTGTCATTGTTGCACTGGGCCAGTGTATGAGTGTCGCTGCCGCAGGCTATGCAAAACATGAACCTTTGGCGATCGACCTCCGCTACCCCGGTTTGAAGCACGTCACATTGTGCAATGATCCCTTCGGGAATTCTCTGTAGAAGATCACGAGCTTCATCGCCCTGTTCCTCTTCGGGTTGGCCATCGACTTCCATCTCTTGACTTGGCATTGGAGGTGCGATAGACACTCCCTCCTCGCCAGTCGGATCCACTGCTTCTTGTGTCTTCTCGGCGACCTCCTGGGAAGGTATCACCATCAGCGATCACGGTGAACTCGATGGAAAGTCCTGACGTCATGGATTCGACGATTCCGGCGACCTCCTCATCCTTCTTTGGTGGTGATCTCTTGCGGGGAGAGTCGGCAGAGTCGGCAGTGATAAGTTCAATGGCTTCAGCGGATGCATATCGCCAGAAAGATCTCTCGATGCCCCTCACACATGCGTTTGCACCTTCGAGTTCACCCCAGTTAGGAAAGTGTGTAGGATACCGCATCGCCAACGTAAGTAGCCCAAGCGCCAATTCCAAGGTGTCACCAAGAAGTTTTTCTTTCGGCATCGAAACGCCGAGAAAACATTCTTGTCTCTCCTCTGGCGACAAGAGCCTCCTCATGAAACCACCATAAGCGCAGTTTCCAGCGTCATAGTAGCAAATGTAGCAAAGGTTTCCCGATGCATCGTGTGCTCGATCCCAAGCCAAGTGTCTGGCCTTGCCCCAATTCGATGGCTTGTGTCGGAGTTATCCGGAGACCATCGTGGTGAGAAACCGTCTTGCCGATGTCCTGGCGTATCAACGTCTTGTAGCTTCAAATCGTAGATGTGGATGGCACATGCAAGGGAGTACCTTTGGGATTCGACCAAGTCGTTGTAGTTCGAGACCATATGTTGGTTCTTCAGAGCAGACGTGTGAGCACAGCCGATACAGAGGTTGGCACATCCGTTCCCTGAGGTAGAAATTGGCTTGTGCGAAGCGCTCAGCCGTCATCATACCAACGCAACCAAGGCAATAGTAAATAGTATGTTCTCCCCTTGACATACCTGGCATTCTGCGTGGAGTAGGTCTCGATCTTGAACCAATAATGTCTGTTGTCGTAATAGGCCTCGGAGATGGTCATTGCGATGTCAAAGTCCTGCCAAGTCACGGAGGAAGGCTCAGCAACACTGTCGCCTTGCGCTCCGGACAAGATTTGCTGCTTCTGTTCTCCCGTGAACCAATTCTTGGAAACCTCCGCAGTGGTTGTGACCTCGCTCTTGTCCTCCCGTCCTGCCAGATCTCAGCAAGTGAAGGATGAGAGACCGTTTCAAGTTCAATCTTCTCGTGCCATTGCTGAATCTTGCCATTCTCCACGTAGCATGCAGACACCATCTTCTCGCTGAACAATTGCTTCTCATAGATGGCGAATGCTCTTTTGTGTCGAAGGTGAGGATCTGTATTACTCGCCATTTCAGTTGAGATCTTGTGGGTTCCGTCATGGGATTGCTTGGTTTGGCCAAACATTTTCGACCAGAAAGACGATCCCATAATCACCACACATCCACGAGCATGTAACTCCAAAGCAATGTACGATCTCAATGCATGGAAACCTTGGAAATTCTCAGACTTCTTGAATAATGTCTCACTTCCAGCACCGAAGAACCGCATGTCGTGATTGATGTTGACAATGGGTGGCCTTGCGATACGCTTCCCCGTAGCAATGATCGGGTCAACGTACACGGACTTGAGGCATCCCTGCATCTGATCACGAATGAGCGCACCTCTGCCAACGGCACTGAATGGGCATTGCATGTCCCCAATGACTATGGACTGAAGTGACAGATGGACGTGAAGGGTCACGGTAGACAACTGAGCTTCGTCCAGCTCGTCCATTGTCTTTTCGATGGATATCGGATAGCAGCGTGGCCTGCGTTTCCTTGAAGTTGTAGTTCCCTTTGAATGATGGGCTCACACAGTGGATTTCGCTCCATCCATGTTGTCTGAGGCTATCCCACAGCATGTGAGAATTCCCCTTTGTCCTAGCAATCATATCGAAATCAGATACGAGATCGAATGGTAGTTGCTTCCGGCTTACCCCCCATGCCAAGGCCATCGCGGAGATTGTTGATAGCCTGCATCGTTTCAGCCTTCATGTCCTCAGTAACGGTATCACTGCTGACGAGTTCATCCACCGCGTCGATCAACACCGCTGAGGTAAGCATCACGGGAGTCGGAAGATGATAGCAAGAAGTCAATTCACCAGCATTATAAATCCTTGCATACATGCGCAACCATTCCTTCGTGCTCAGCTTGACATACGCCTTCAAGTTGAGACCTTTGTCATCACTTTGGGAGACTGACATTACCCTGGCGAGGTAGGTCACGAGCCTTCGCACGTAGTGCTCAATCGCGTTGGTGCCATCGAAATGGTTTGGGACATACTTCGGAGTCTCAATAATGGCCGGCGGGTACTCGTGGATATCTCGGTTGGCCGTCAGCAAAACTGACCGGCAACCTCTGCTATCAGCTTTCGTAAAGACATACGAGTACTCTTGCGCACCAGGAGGAACCGGAGCTTCTTCCCACCATTGTTGCACGGGTTCTGACTCAGGTTGTGGTTGAGGAGGTGGTGCCGCAGAAGATGACGACGCAGAAGCCGTTGCCTCATCTGTCCTTGCCCTTTTCGGGCCATGACTTGGAATAGCCCTAGGCTCAGACGTTGCTTCCCTTCCCTGTTCCGGTGTCCTTCCATGATCTGGTGGAACGATTCCTTCCGGTTCGAGACTGCTCGCCCAAGGCGTCGCAACTCTCCCCGTGTCGTAAACCCAGTTAGGATGCCGCTGAAGGTCGGGAGGAAATAGGCCATCATCCTGCATAGGTGGCGCCGGTGAGCTCATCTGTTGAAACTCTCCTTCCCATACTGAAATTGCAAGCCGTTTGGCAGCACAGTCAGCAACATATCCAGATTCCACACCACATTAATTCCATGCGTTCCGCGTGAAAATCTCGGGCAATTGGAACCCTCCTTCCAGCCGTGGTTTGCAAACCGCTGCAACATGATGTTGCAGAAACTCATAAGTAGTCGTATCAGAATCGGCCAGGATATCGGCGGACCATTCGTAGTACGGACGCCCATCTGCCGGATCCTTCCAAGACACATAGCTGTCGAGCACGTGGAGACACACTCTGAAGGCCTGAAACGAATTGATCGCAAACGCCAATGGATGTCCAATGCCATAGTGCGCATCATCAACGCCAACTGGTGAACGTTGATAGGTGTATCTTGTCCGTCTGTTCCGCCGGAACACTCCCGGTTGTAAGTGCGCAATCCATACCCAGTCTGCTTGGCAAACATGTACATCAACTTGCACACTTTCCGTAGCACATGTTCTGATAGAAGATCAGATTGGTCCTCAAGCATTCCCGAATTCGGTAGCTTGTTGAAGTAATCCTGGTTGACCGTGTACCAATGTCTTGATCTGGTGTCGTTCACGGCTGCATATGGGGTTTCCACCGTGTTGATGAGGACGGCAAGGTTGTAGAAGCTCTTCGAATTGAGGATGGTGGCCGTTGCGATAGTCAACTCAAAACGGATCTGATTCTTGTCTTCCTCAAGTTCCGACACTGCAAAAGGAGCATCATGGCGAACCACGTCGACATCTACCATGAGCTTCATGATGTAGTTGAACTTGCCCTGCACATCGTGGACCAAATGCTTGAGCCCCCCACCAATCTTTAGAACGGCGTTGAGCACCTCTCCGTACGGTTTGTGCAAGTACTCTTCCGGCGCTGCCAAAAAGCAGGCTTTGAGCATTTGCCTGACGCGTACGGCTTTGTCTCCGCCAGGTGATAGGTTCCCGCAAATGAACACCAGCATAAGTGGAGGTGCCCGGAATGCTGCCCATGCTCGGATGAGGTAAGTTATCGACCACTTTGTCCCGGACGATCTTTGCAGGTAGAGGAACACTGCGAGTTGGGTCCTCTGAATACATCTTCGGGAACGCCTCAGAAGCGTTGTAGCTCTCGGGAACACTTCCTCATGGGCAATCCCGTGAAAAGACAGTTCGTAGGCGTTGTAGCTCTCTTCCATGGCTCAGGGGACCGGCTACGACCTCCGAAAGAGTGAAGTAACCTACCGCGCCGCGGCTTCCCGGTTCCGTGTCTCCGAAAAAGTTACACTTCCCCGGTCCGCCGGATCGCGCCTTAGTTGTTCCTTAGTTGGGGCTTTAACTTAGCCCCCATAGTCAGTGCCAAAGTACCAACAGCTTTCTCATGCGCAGTCCTCGGTATCATGCATAACTTTTCCGGTCCTGACATGAGCATGAACAAGGCTGCGAACATGATCGGCAAATGATCTCCATGTCACCTCAGCGCACTCAAATAAACTGCACTTCACGTTTCGTTTGGCACACTCAGAAAAGTTAGTCTCAAGACGCTCAATATCAGACATGTTCGAGAAGACAATCCTACGTCCTACCAGTTCGCCAGTAGCTGCAACATGGTCGGCGACCTTGACCTTCCTCACCTTGCTGCTTGAAACAAGAGCATGTAGACATGAACATGAAGATGGCATGTCAAGCGAAAAATAGACATGAGAAAACTCCGCACACTTCTTCAGTAGAGGCATTTAAGAGACTTCAAAATACCTCGAAACCTTGTATACTTTCCACCAGAGCTATTTTTACCCCCCACGCAAGTCCCTTTGCTGCCTCCAGGACCAGCACCTGATCGCAAAAGCGATGCCACAAATAGCACAGGTGTGCGCAGGTCGTTCTGGCACGACTTCTTGATCATGCTGACTAGGTTGTCTTCGTCAGCGTTGGAACCTAAAAGCTCCTTACACAAGATACGAGCACCTCCCTTGGCACGTTTGGGCCCGGCGAAGCCGTTGCCCGCACCGCTGCCTGAAGGCATAGCGACCAAGCTTCCATTGCCCGACGCCTGAAAATTCAGTGACTTGAGCAATCTTCTGGAAATCTGGCTAGTCCGCTCGCACTTATCAGATCGATTCTTCGCATCCTCGTCGTTAAGATGTGCATGCTTTGCAGGGCATTTATCAGACGACTTAGGCTTCTCGACGTTCGCGGCAAAGAACTCCCATTCACTCTTGCAGTAGCCGAGTTCAACGTCGCCCCCTGGGACCTCCGGGATCTTGACGACGCGACGTTGCCCGTGGGTGCATCCCTCGATCTTGATGCTCCTCCACGTTTCCTTGTTGCACAGCATCTTGTACTGCTTGGTCTCTTGAACGGGTACATGAGGTGGGACTTCAATAATGACTTGACTCCCCATTGAGCCGCTTTGCGTGCAAGTCTTTGGACGACCTCCCCCCATGGGTAGTCAGTCCGCGATTTTGTCCTTTCCGGGTTATCGATGTTTCTCCGACTCAACCACGAATTCTTCCCCAGGACCCCTGCACCAATGAAGATCGCAGCGTTCGGGCTCTTCTGCCTTGTTTGTGCCACATCAAACAGATACGAGCACATGGCGTCATCGACTTCTCTGCCCATGCAGAGCACGTTCACTTGTGATCCAGGATCATAATGAGGATCCGGGGCATGCTGCATGATGCAATCTTTGCCGGGGCATACTCATTCCACCAGTTTTCTTCGTCAACTCCAATCAGAGTCCAGACTGTCACCGATTTCGGGGCATCCTTGATGACGTGAACTAACCCACCATCGTAGTCGTAGAGCTGAATCACCAGCCCATTCTTGTCGCTCTCAGCGAATTCGACTACATGCGGCACAATCGCTTCACCTATCGTTGTGACTCCCGGCTCTTTTCTGCCCTTCTTCCCACACATCCTCCAACACGGATGTCCACTGATCATTTCCGCAGTGCGAAAATTGACCCTTGGGTCGTCCGTTGAAAGGAAGAGGTAATGTGAAGCCCTGGTACCCCCCATGGATGGCAGGCGCCGGCGCGACAACCACCGCTCGCCATTTGGCAGGCAGGGCGTGCACATAGTGCTGTCCAAGAGGTGGAGCAGGCGGAGGAGTGAAGGAGCCGGCCTCAGACTCCCACGCACGGCGTGAAATTGAAACACCGCGCGCTCAACATAACGATCGAACTTGACAGGAGCCTCAGGAATAAGCGCTCGAGCCTCCATCTGATGCCACTGCCCCTCGCGAAGAACCCAAGTCGAACGAATGTAACGACCAGGCGGCAACGCAGAAGGCGGCCCGCGCAGCATGCGCGGGAACTTGACAACCAAGATGGGGTCGACGCTACCATGCTCTTGCAGTCCTTCCTTACTAACTAGAAAGACCAGCGCGATACAACACCTGAGGAAGTATCGGCGTCTCAGTGTAGGGAAAGCAAGGCACCTCGTTCTTGAACGAGTAATGTTGATGACCCTTTTCGTGCGCACGTTGCGAATGAGTGGGCTTCATCAGATCCATGATCTCTTGGGAGCCAATGAGGGCCGGCGGAAAAATGTCGATCAACTGACAAGCGTGCGTCCAGGAAACGGAGTCCTTGAACGACTTGGTGTGTATATCCGCAGCCATCTTGGCAGTGACCTCATAGGCAAGAGAGACGTAACCTTCCTGGAAGATGGAGTGCATCCATCCAAGGCTGATGCCATGAGTACGCTCCAAATGACGCATCGTCGGATTCTTGCCTCTATAGTTTGATTGTCGTCATAGAAGACGAAGTCAGGGTTCTTGCCCCGGAGTTGCTGCCACAGAGTGATGGCAGGAAGACCAAGGCGTGTCATCGCAAAGTCGGCCGCCGCTGTGCGTGGTCCTTGAATGTGCATGTGAGCACCGGAGGTTGACTTGAGGCTTTCCCCACATCCAGCATAGTCCGCATCTGCAAACAGTCCGATGGACGAGGTCTCGAATGAGTTCCCCACCCATCCAATCATCATGTGATGCTTGGACTGATGCACATAAGCCATGAGGTGGTGGAGAGGAGCGTCCTCCTTCTTGGTCCACTTGGTAATCTTGCGTGCAAGATTATTGATGCTACGCAGCAAATCAAAGCGACAAATGCGTGCAGCATAGAGCAGCTTCATGAGAATGCTTGCGGCTTGCGGTGCAAGTGCTCCGCGATTAGCCTCGCTGGCCTCCGTTCCTCTGGCTCCTTGGGAATAGGTGGAGGCGGAACAAGCCGACCATCCGCCTCAACAGGCATGGTGTGTCCACACCACGTGCATCGATGACTTTTGCCCGATTGTGCCGGAGCGCGAGCCGGGTGATTTTAGTCTCCTCGGCTGGGCTCGGCGATGGTACCGTCTTGAATTTGGTTGGATCGAACCCGGTAACGTCGCAATACTTCTTGACCGTCATGTCCTTCTTGACGCAACATTTCCCATCCTTTGGGCAAACTCTCCTTAGGTCCTGCCATCTTCAGATCATCGACGTAGATGACGAGAAGAAGTTTGAGATCAGGATGGAAATAGAGCGAAGGCCGTTCTTCACCCAATGGTTTGAATCCCACTTTCTGTACCGCCGTGCGGCAATGTTGTTCCCGCATTGTGCCGGCGTCCGGATGTCCATAGAGGGCTTTGACTAGTCGGCATACTGGTCGCCTGAACTTGTGCCTATATGCAGATGGATGCCAAGCTTCTTCGGGTAATTCGACCCAGCATGGCACGCCTGACAGCTTTGCCTGAATATATGCCTGTATGGCATCGGCCATCTGAAAATCGTTGCCAGGAAGGCATCCGTAGTAATCAGCCCGTCGTGAGGCGTCAAACGTTGCTGGGGAATTGCCTAAGTCCTGAAACAATGCAGCTTCCATGTTCTGGTCCTTGACCTGATCGCCTAATAGCACTCCTCGTCCTTTGAACTTCCGTGCCGGATCATCTTCTTTGAGCTGATAGTTCTTCTCATAGATGAGTCCATGCACACGAGCCATGTGAATTTTCTCACCTTTCTTCGATCTTAGCTTCAGCTACGACGTCATCATATTCGCGCGTAGTAGAGAAGTCAAACACTTCTTGATCCCATAAACCTTTCCACTCCTTCATGAAAGCTTCCATGGCTTTGGGATTGTTGATCATCTCCTTGCGCGTCACTGGACGTGTAATCATAGCGTTGAAGCATGACTTCACTGCAGGATTCTTTGCCCGACGTACGTTCCCTATAGAAGTCGTACATGGCATAGAAGGAATCCAACTCTCATCAAAGGCCATGTGCGCCGGTGTCGCCGGAACAACATCCGACAAGAATTGTTCGTGTGTGTATTGATCCACCATACTTTGTGCCCATGACCATCCATCATCTTCGTCAGTTGACACATTCAATTGCAGATCCATTTTCTCACACTGAACAATCTTGGGGAATATCATGTTGTCCAACATCTTGCTCATAACTTTTGTAGCGGCTTTCTTCCGGTCTTTCTTCGCATCACGAGGCTTGTCTCGCTTATCATTCTTGTACGCTGCCGTCTTCTCGGACTCGCTCGTCTTCTTCCGTGCTTCTGGGGGATATGGGTGGATAGGTCGCCGTGTAGGAAGTGTGCGTCTACCGTCGCTTCCGATCTTATGTGGAACCCCTCTGTTGTCAATCTTGCAGGCTTCGCCATCGTCAGTCAGGTACACCTTGTCGTCACCTTCCATTCCTTTTCCCCAATGTTCTATATCATCGGGAGCCAGCTTCTTTGCCTTCAGGATCTTGATGATCTCTCCGGGCTCTTCGCTGCCCCCTTTGGGAATGAGTCTTCCGGATGGACCGACTTCGTCGTGCGGTCGTCGGTCGGCTGCAGAACCTACAGGCTTTGCGGCCGGTGGTCCATCAATGCCTGACAAATCTCTGTCAACTCTTGCAAATATCTTGTCACCCATTGCATCGATTGCTTCGTGTTCCTTCGACCTGACATGTTCATCAGGAGGTTCACCCTCGATGTCTGATGGTTCAATGTCAGCTAGATCAGGATCTTCTCCAGGATCAGGCGGGGGAAGTAGATCATCACGATCGTTTCCACCACCGCCACCACCACCACCACGGCCCCTTCGCCGCCGCCACCACCACCACCACCACCACCACCACCACCACCACCACCACCACGTCCTTGAGTCCCTCAAGAGTCTCATTCATCCTTTCGTATTCTGCTTTCAGTGGAAACGTGATCTCATCTGGGAGGTAGATGACCTCTGTCTCGTATGGGCGCATCAGCTTTCTGGGAACGGATGCATCCATTGATAAGTTCGCATGAGCAAACTCCTTCAGAGTCCCAGACGCGATACTTTCGTGACCAACCTTGGCCAACTGTGATGACGTATCCGGCAAATATGCCAGGTATACCCTTTGGATCGAATTTGTTGCCGTAGGTCTTCTCCCTCGTGTCAGTGGGCTTGAAGAACACTTTGGCACCAAATGGTATGGCTTTCCATTTGACCTCAACTCCGGCCATTCTTTTCCATGATGAATCACCATCACCCTCTACATCCTCGATGTTGAGGTTGTGGGTCACGCAGTTCAGAGCAAACATCCAATACTGTGCAGGCAAACCCGGATGCAACATGGATGCAGCGACCGTGTTGATAGCTTCCTGATTCGTCCTTGTGAACTCAGGTGCATCGTCACTGTAGGCCATTTTGATTTTCCGTCTTCCCATCATCCTCTTGATGGCGGTAACGACTTCATCACCATGCCTAGATGCCGTTGGGATTGCAGCGATCATTTTCGTGGCAATATCCCTGATGACCAAGATTTCATGTGCTCCGTCATCTATCCCGATTCCAGCATCTGCAGCTTTACGCATGTCGAGGAAATCAAACGTAATCAGGTCACCCCATGCTTTGATCTCTCTTTGGAATGCTCCGCGCAGAGTACGGAAATGCTTCATCTTCGCGCGAATGCACGATTCACAATAGGGATTGCGGTAACGATGCGTGCACAAGTGCTCGAGCTTCTTGGCCTCGGCTTTCAGGGTTCCGATTTTGACTTTGCGACTGGGCGCCCCGTCGCCTTCGATCTCGATAACTCTCTCATCGTCTTCATCAAGATGAACTTCTCCGACTCCTCCTGGATGTTCGTCCGGAGGTCTGCCAGCTTCGGCCTCGGGTACTTCTTCTCTGGAACTTCATGAGGTTCAAGACCAGGTGGGCATCCATGCGCAACACCTTCTTCTGCTTCTTCTTCTTCTTCTTCATCCACTTCGCTTGGTGCTGCCTCTGCAGCCGCAGCCGCACTAGTCTGCGCATCGTTCGCATCTTCATGAAGATTTCCGCGATTGCCCTGGCCTCTGCATCATCATGAACGAGTGATTTGTTGCTTCCTGCCCGTAGGTATGGAATGTCACCGTTCACGAAGACAGAAATCCTCTTCCCTTCAGGGTTGATCATGAATGGTTCCCTTCCAGGAGGCCATACAAATCCATACTTGTGGTTCATGCAACGCTTTCCGATTGATAGCACCGACGGTGTGTCTTCCAACACGTAGACGTAGACGTTGATCGGTTCTTCAAACGACTCGGTCTTGAAGTTCGACACCAGATCGGTGTCGGTAACTCCATTTGTCGTTTGGAAGGAAATGGGCTCTGGTGTGACGAGCGTTTCAAGCTCACGCGATGAGATCGTGACCACATCCGGTGTCCTTCAGGAACTTGATCTTCTTCCGCAAATGTACTGGTTGAACCATGCACTTGAACGTCCCTTGGTCAATGATTCTCTTGCTGTGACCAGCGTCCAGCTCACGCTCAACGATGGAATCATCACCGTCGTAGAAGGCAACTTCTTCCACCCGAGACGTGCCTGGTATCCGAACGAGTGAGATACGATCACCTTCACGATCATCATCTACCATATCTCGCATGATTTGAGCCCTTAAAATTGCTTTGTGCTTGGCGAACTCCAATTCCACTGGACGACCTTCATGCTGTGTGAGTGATGCAACGTCAACGGAAATGATGGTCTGCTTCTTGTCCTTGCATGATCTTCTTGGTTTCGAAGACGAGAACCTCACATCCTCCGCAAACGACACTCTGCACTTCTTGGTTAACCTGATCGGCGAAGCCGTCCCAGGCACCTCATCGTCGGTTGAACAGTCAGAATCTGCATCGCTGTCAACGGAAGAGCACTCCGAATCATCGTCGTTTTGGTGTGTGGATCTCTTCCATATGGCAGGAGCAGATGGATTCCACCTTCGACACAATCTGATGGCTGGCGCAGCAGGCGCAGCCTTGGCCTTTGGGTTCTTCTTTGCTGCTGCAGCTTCCGCTTTTGCCTTTGCTTCTGCTTTAGCCTTGGCTTTGGCTTTAGGCTCAGGAGCTGGAGTAGCTGCGGCTTCATGCTTGAACGGACAGTTCTCTCTGGAACATGACCCTGAATGAAAAGCATATCCGATTGGAATTTCCACCAGATGGACTTGGAGTCCTCGACCTCGTTCCGGAGTCTTCTTAGAGTGGCTGAAAGGGCATTTGTCGCCATTCCGACACCCTCCATCAGAGAAATGGAATTTGCGCCGAATGTGTTTCTTACTCTTGTCATCCTTTGTTTCTGTGGATGCACTTCTGGGCTTCTTCTTCGGTTTCGGCGTTGTCTTTGTGTGCGCCTTAGCCTTGCCCTGTGGTGGAACAGGAGCTGCGTTGTCTGCTTGGTAGGACTTACCTTAGCCTGGGATTCGGCACAGCGTTTGCCTTCTTGTCAGGAGCTTTGGCTGGTGCCGCCAACAGATCTTTGCCTTCCAACATTTGACGAAGTCCGACTTGCGTCTGAGCAAGGTTCGAGTGTTCTCGTCGTCGCATGATGGTGCGGTCAATGATCCGGATAAGATTGGCGTGCGACCGATTCTCACAATTGTAGGGCAGGTGTTCGTAGTGAAGACCAAGCTCCATTTTCATGGCAGGGGAATCCTTGATCTTGTTGTATAAGCAATCGCGAAGAGCTGTCTCTGAAGGGATGTCAGCAGGTTGCATTCGCCCCAGGATCTCCAACCATGTCTGCTTGAATGCATGGAGCTTGTTGTCACCCTGGTACTGTAGCTTGACCAAGTAATCCAGCGTGATAACCATGTCCAGTCTATCATGAGTTCTGAAGCTTTCCATCATCATCGAACTGATATGCCGTCATTTGATGATCTTGCCGGCAGATGAACGAATATATTCGTTCGCCTTTCGATTCACTTCCAAGTATAGATCTGCGGCTTTGTCACCTCCAGCGCGAAGCATTGCTGTCATTGCGACTCCCAACTTGACATCCATGCTCTTGAATTTCTTGTGACCGGAATCATCCAAGGCTTCGATATCAGGCATCGACTCGAAAGCTGCTCTGAGCCAAATCATCCAATCCTCATGGTTGGGGTCCGCAGACACGCTGAGGACGTTGGCAGTACAAAATGACCGCCAATTGTCCAAATGAGCGAGAGTAGGCCACGGAGGTACACTGATTTTATCAGCTTCCCGTCTTGAATCTTTTGACTTCGGTGATCTCGGGATCAACATCTCCGTCAGGATCATGACGACCAGGTGGATCCGGGTCGGGTTCTCCTCCGGGTTTCCCTGGTGGTCCATCATTCTTCTTCTTGTCACCGTCGTCATCAGGGTCAATAGGGTCAGGTGGATCACCTCCTTCACCCGCATTGTCACCGTCTTCTCCATCTTCGGGATTATCAGCCTCCTCATGACCGTCGTTTTCCTCTTCCGCCTCTTTCAATGACTTAGCCATTAGCCTCCATTCATCACGGTCAACTCGCAAACGTTGCTCTGCTTGTTGAGCTTTGAGAACTTCACTTCGCAGGTCAGCGATCTTCTCTACGAATTCTAGTGCAATTTGACTCTAACGTTCCTCATGAATCGAATCATTGAAGGTTGCAGGTAAATCCACTGGTACATTCGGTACTCTCATGGCTTCAACTGGGGATTGTTTGGTCGCTTTGTTGGATGCAAGTTCACCGTCACGGTGGACAGGTCTGGATGAGCTGGCCGATGAAGTGGAATTTCTTCCCCTCATGCCGAGGTCCTCCAGAAGCTCTCGTAGCTGTCCGTCACGCACGGCTCGAGCATCATTTTGTCCTTGGGTGGATCCGACGGGTATACCGAATAGCGACGTTGCATTAGGCGCAAAGCAAGCTGCGGACTCTATGCAGGAGCGATTCAAGGTCATCAAGAGGCAAGAGTCACTAGTCGCTAATGAGATGCAGGGTATGATTGGTACCCATGCAACGGCAAATCAAGAATGTCAACGACTTCGTGAACGACTTGGTGAAGAAGAAGAGTTCCGTGTACTAGCAGTTAGGAGGATGCAAGAAGCCGAAGTTCAACTTCAGAATCACGAGAATCATGCAAAGCAAGCATTGCCAACGATGCATGAGGAGTTGACTGGACTCAGAAAGGCCCTACGAACACAAGAAGAGCTTCAGTCACAGACACGAAGCGAGCTTGATGCGGCACGAATCGCGGCCCAACAAGCTGGATCTGTGCGGGCATCGAGCATACCTACGTCTTCGAGGACTACTGAGTACGGATGGGAGCATGTAGGGAAGGATGTAGTGCCTGCATTTTCCTTAGGAGTCGAGGTACGATCCCCCGAAACACGTTCTCCAAGCCAGATTGGTCCTGTCGCCAAGGGAAGTTCACATTCGCTGAACCGGTCGGAGACAAGATCCTGACCTCTGATGGATCGAAGGCAGCTGGCGATATCCTCAAGGATGAAATTGGGAAGGACGGCACGAAAATGTTCACCGGGAAGATTCCAACGGTCGAGAACAGAGTGCCTGAGCGATTTGCGCCGCGTACTGATGGCAATGCATTTGAGCGTTTTCGGAAGTATTCACATTGGCGCGAAGTTGAAGGTTCTCTCTAGCTTGTTCATGAAGCTCATTCGTAAGACGCTCATACTCACGTGCCATATGTTCACCGTCACCTTGAACCCTTGTCTCCAACTGCACAAAGCTGGTAGCAGCTTCGCTGCGAACCTGGTGCAACTGTTGAGCGAGTTCCTCGGCAATCACGTGCCCCTTGGCGTTGTTGAGCAGAATTCTGTTCATCCATCCTGAACACTGCGGTTTCGTAGTCACGCTTCATCTCCTGATTGACATTGTTGAGATGTTGCATTGCCAGATGTGCTGTATCACGTTGGCGCTCCAATTCTCCGATGCGAATCTCCGATCCCTCGTCCTCCTGCTTCATCTCATTGATCTTGTCCACCAAAGCTTGCACAACGCTCTGGTATTTCTGCACCTCGCTCCGATAAAACATCTGCTGCGCGGTGCTTGAGGCTTCAAGCTGTTGCTGCATGCTCATTGCTTGTTGTGGATTCGGATCATCGGCAATGGCAGGGGTTGCTTCTGACGATGCATCACCACGAACCGGTATGGTTTCCAAGGTCATGTCTTCGTCATCATGATCATGAGGATGATTCGTGACCATCTTCTTCCATGTCAAAGATTTCTCCCTTGCCCTTGCTGTTGATGTCCTTGATCTTGAAGACGAACTTCGTGAAGACGTTGATTTGACTCATTTTTCCTTCACCCTGGACGGCGTCCTCATCACCTGCAAACCAGACGATTCAGGACGTCGCTCAAACGCCCTTGTTGTCCTTGATCCTGCGGATGTTGGACGAGAAGGCGTGGATGCTCTCGACATATTCTTTGCTTTTGCTTTGGGAACTGCCTTAGCGATGGCAACGGTCGAGGAATGCCCTTTGTCATCCTCGGTGGAGCTGTCAACGGACTGCGCCACTGTGTCGTCAGCAGTTGAATCCCCAACGGCTGGTGCTGCCATCTCGGCACCGAAAGTCATTGTCGTATCTTGACTTGACCCAGAGTTCATCGTGGTCGTAGTAGATCAAGTAGTCTTTGCTGTTGGTAGGCAGAGCCTACGGCTGATAACCTGCGTGGGGATTTGATCTTGATGTTGTCCTTGTTCGCTCACCCGAGCTATGTCGTATGTGTGTGGTTGCCCTTCGATAATCTATCACTCCCAGTTCCACGTAGTAAGCTCAAACGCAGGCAGGCAGACTCGATAGCGGCTCTTTTCCAGGGTAGCACGAGTCGTCTGCGCACCGGGATGGCTCAACTCACTAGGTCAGAAAGACAGCGAGCTAATGTTAAGCTTGTGGCAATCGGTTTGTGAGCTTTTCAGCTCGTTCTTGAGCCAAAGTTGCGTTGGCGGCATTTGGTAACTGGTGTAGCTCTGTGGTGCGCGTAGCGTGCCCACAGGCTGACACCTAGAGATGAAGTACGGGTAGCGTGCCTCCACTCCTAACCTATACAAGTTATATCTCATAGCTGTTATAGCGACACCACAGAATCGGACTGGGTATCGAGGTCCGTTCGCACCATTCGATCAGGACCTTACATGCTCACACAGATCTCCTATCTAGGCCTGATAGCGCCTCCTCGACCCGCGGCACAAAGGCTTGAAGTCTCAATTCCGACCTCGCCTGGGCTGAGCAGTCTGCGTCGTCCTCTTTCGCGCTGTCATACGCAGCCTTTGCCTTTCCAAACCTGAGCATGGGCTTTCGGATTTACGAGTTGCAGGCCAAAACATTTGGACGTCCCTGTCCTGAGCCATCTAGCAAGAGAACAGTTGGCCAAGGCGCCCGGTGTATGGGTTGGCGAATGAAGCCACCGTCTGGCCGTTGGACGCATTGGGGCTGTAGGGGCTTAGGGTTTGGGGGCTTAGACTGCCGGCATTAGGTCTGGAAGTGTAGCGGATTGCGGTCTGGTCTTAGGGATTTGAATTTAAGGGCTCGGGGCCCAATGGCTTAGAGGGCCGGTTGTGGGTTTTGGGGCCTTGGCTCTTAGCGGATTTATAAATTTAGGGGCTTGCTTGTTGAAACTGAACCGAAAGAGACGAGATCATCCGGTGTTTGGGCTTTGTTTGTGAGGCATAAGGTTGAGCCTTTTGGCCTTTGGGGGGATTTTTGGGCTTGCAGTATTGAGTTTTTTCCCCAACAGGGCAAGCTCTGGGGTCTTCAGCCGAAAAAGGTTTGGGGCGGGCTTCCAAAATCTTGAGTGTAAGACTTAGGGTTTAAGAGTTTCCAGGTTTCTGCTTTCGGAGACCCGGAGCTTATGGTGTTTCGGGTGTATAGGATGTAAGCTGTGGGGTTTGAGGATTTGCAGTTTTTGCTGCGGACGCTTGTTGGGCTCATGGAGTCTGGGGCTTTGGGTTGAGATTTTGGGATATGAGGTTCATGGTTTATGGGTTTAGGTTTGGTTTGAGGCGCAAGGTTTCCGGTTCAAGGGTCCGCACTGTTTTCAGGCTGGGTGTTTACCATTCGGCCTCGGGTTTGAAGTCTGGGTTTGTGCTTGAAGCGTTGGTGGTTTTGGGTCAGGATTTCGGATACAAGGTTGAGGCTTCATGCAAGCTTCCGGGTTTGGGTCGAGGATTCACGATTTGGCTTTGGACACCGACCCGCAAGGTACAACAGTCGAGCAGAAACCGCGACAACAGAACTGAATAACTATACGGTGAAGGCGACAAACATAGCTGGAATACTAAGGCTCCAAGCACATGGTACAACTGAACACGAACGGTCTGCGACAACATGTGGAATGCATGCACGACAAACCCCAACGTACAAAACGTAAGAACAAACAAACACAAATACCCTTCCAAACCTTATCCGTAACTTAGAAATTAATCTTACATCTCTCAACCTGCCTACAACCTTCAGGAACCTAGGATCACACCCACTCGGGTTACACACAGCTTCAACAGAACTTGTACCGTCACTTACTAACTCTAAAATGTCTGGCCAACAGCACGTTCTAAATTTTGTCGCCAAGAGCTACGTCGCGTCCCTTGCCGCCCAGAACCGCAAAGCACAACCCTGAAGGCCTGACCCCTAATTCCGATCCCGTATTCTGAAGCCCTAGACCATCACAATGCCGTCAGATCCTTAAAAATTGAACCGTCGGCCTGATATATGCTGAAGATGTCTTTGCAAAGATCCTGCGGCAGGCTGCAGGGTTTAAGGTTTGGGGGCTGATTGTTGAGTGGGGTATGGCGGGTTGAACTTTAGGCTCTCCCCATAGACGCCCCCACAATGTGATCCTCGTCGCCAAACAACCCGCCCCCCCACCACAAAGGATGCGGAATTTTCGGAGACACTTGTTTATATCCCATGCTTTCCTTCACTATTCTTCGCTATTATGGTTGCATGTGACCAACGTGACAATGCTGCTAACTATACAGTTGGGCTGCCACGACGGCGATCTCCATGCCGAGACCCAGCGGAGCGACCTGCCAGGGTATTTTTGCTTGGAGGGGCTCGGGGCTTCCGAGGTGCAGAGGCCAGGTTATATATATGTATATATATATACACATATACATACGGTGCCTTGTTCCGTGTTAGTCGCCCCCCCCCCATGGTATGGTCCACCCATGGTATACACCCGAAATCCTTGTCTGTTGTCTCAAACGTGCCAACAGTCACAGGGACGGGCCCTCCGAACCCGCGATCTTCCTGAGTCGGTCTGCGCCGCGCCCAGCTGCTGACCCTCAACCCTAAACTCTGGCATATCTATACACCTAAACCTTAAACAACCCCACCACCCACAGGGGCGGGGCGGGTGCAAACCCTATACCAAAAAAAAACACACCACCACACCACAGGGAGGGAGCAAGGGAATTAAAAACTAAACCTGAAACCCACAACCCACCACCACAGCACACCACACCCTACCACAGGGGGGAGAAGGGGGGTTAAATCGCCCAAAACCCACCGGCACGGGTGCAAATCCTAAACCCAACACCCACCACAGGGAGGGGGGAAGGGGATTAAACACTAAAAGAAATCCCCAACCCACCACCACAGCACACCAATGGGGGGGGGGAGAGTGGGGTTTAATAACCCAAAACCCACCACCGCACCACGGGGGACTCCAACTACCATTTAGATAATCCGGCAGGCTGTTTGGAATCAGAAGATTTACAAAGGAGTATCTGCATGAAGGGAAAACATCTTCAAGCTTATGCAGAACAATGTGCCACTGCAGCCCTCAATCACGGCAAGCCCTGTAACAGGAAACAATATGAATCCACCGTAGAATCTCCCACACAATCCCCTTCTGCTTCTGGGATGGCTCCAATTCGAAAAGGCTTGCAGCCTCAACTTGTCCAGCAGCATCGCAACCAAGGCCGTTGACAACAGAGAACAACTGAGTAACGTGCCTGAAGGTGTAGAGCATTGGCATTCGGGCTTTGGACTCATGTGGAGTTGATTGTAGCTCTTGGCAAGCTTAGATGGAGGTTGGCCCCATCTACAACACTCTCAAAGCACTGTTTATCTTACGTAGTCCTATTGCAATTGCACATAGTGCTATGCAGAATAGCGAGGATGGTCGTAACAAGCAACAACAGTGATACCAATCAAAGCAAAAACATAAAAAGTTCATGATATGCATATAACTCATAATCTTCATGCCCAAAGACACCATGCAGGGCTCGGGAAGACGTACTCTTCTGAAGCCCAGCTTAAGATTCGTTTGCGGTTGTGCTGGGACGAGGGGCTCGGCGATCGTCCCATCGAAGTCCGCCTTGGCCGATTTCAAACCGCCTCAGGACCCGAGGCCGATGGAAGCATCGCGTGCCACGCTGGAGTGGCTCAGACGGAGCCAGCCGGTCATTGATTGTTTTGTGTTTGCAATCGCTGCTGGTGCTGCTGCTCTTGCGACGCGGATGCGGATAGCGTTGCGGTGGCTATCTCCTACGTGCCATGTGCTAGTTATTGAAGCCGACATTCCATTCGGCACGCGTTGTCTTCCCGATGAAGCTCTGTCGAGCCAAACATGTGCGTAATTCAGCCAGTTCACGTACGCCGGAGCGTCCATCACATTCGTCAAGCTCGCGGTAGTTTATCCTCGGCTCAGGTGCTGGCACAAGTCTGCATAAGTGTGACTGTCCCCGATCCTGTGCAACCCCTAGACTACCGTCAGCGGAGTAAAGACCACCAGCCGAGCAACGTGAAGCTCTGTATATTTGCGGTAGGATGTCAACGCAGCATCAGCGTAGCACAACATCAGAACCATCCGCTAGACCAAGTTGAGGACTAGCCAGGCATCGCAACTACATCAGCCCAGTTCAGGATTGTAAGGGTGGAGAAACACCCGGTTGTGAGTGCGAAATTCCCCTCCAAGTACTCGTATGTTCTTCAATCCTAACGCTGGGTCTGTCGGAACCCTTCACCCTCAGCATTGCACGTGCAACCAATCATATCCTTCAACGCTGCCTCAAAAAGCCCTTGACATTTGCCAGCAGCCAAGTATCTTCTCGCCGGTGTCTGATCCGTCTCCTGATTGTTTTAAGGAGTGCTTTAGCCGCTTTAGTGTACCCTTGGCTAAAAGTCCTCTTACAGCATGGAAGTGTCTACATCGCACAACATCATGTTACTCTCCTCCTCCGATGACACCTTTCGTCGCCGTCACGCTGGCGGCTACGGCACAGGGGCTCTCTTCCTGAGGTTCCAGGCAGGTCTCTAAGCCCTTGCGCCATTTGGGGGTAACGGTGCAACGTTTTGTGTTCAAGGTCAACGAGGAGCATCCCGATCATGAGAGGATTATGCACAGCTGCACAGTACTGTAGTTACTCTGCCCTTAACTCATGGACCCGAGGAAATGATACCATCCTGGCCCCGCAGAGGCTTGAGGCTTGGTGGTTTCCTATGAGAGAAGCTCGCTTCTTTGATGGGTATTGCCCCCCATATCTCGTGGCTCCCTGTAAGCGTCAACTCCAGGTTGCAACGGGCAAGGCTATGAGAAATGCTCAAAAGGAGAGAGGAGAGCAACCCAAAGGTTTCACTGATCAGATTCTTGGGGTTCCTTCAGATTTGGCCCGATTGAACCCCATTGACATCTTTGGCCCTAAGCCGTTCTACCCGCCACCCTCCCCGCACCGATGCCAAACACCTACATGTCTTCTTGTCTTCTCTTTGGGTTAAAAAGTTCATCATAAATTTGGGCTTTCGGGCTGAGGCTAGTAGGGGATAAGGAGCTTGAAGGAACCTGAGGTCAGCCGCGATGCTGGGAGAGGAACCACTGCTTCAGCTTTCAGCTGGCCCTCATGCGCTGTGACCTGCGAGACGCACGGGGTCGCCTTTCACAATTGGGATTTGACTTGACACAGTACCAGGCAGGACTGCAAAAAAAAGCAGCACGCAAAGCATTCGCCGCACACTTGTGTGGTCTATGGCTATCTGAGGTTGTGCAACCTGTGCAAAGACAAGTGCGGTAACGGTACAAGTAGGAACGGAATGCGCAGTTTGGCTTTTTCGGCCTTGGTTTGGGGTTTGAATGGGCAGGAACGTAGTAGGATCCTGCACGACCAAGCGTAAGACAAAATCCACTTGCAGCGGATATTTCGTGACATGTGTGTTTGAAATATGCAGGAACGCAAACGAGCCCCACAGGGGCACCTATATAGGACCCAGGGCCACCGAGGATGAAGGCAGGCAGTGCAGCCTGTGCATCGACAGTTGCGACACATGTAGGAACAGAAGGCACATTGGTTGCACGGCGCCATGGCACACGTGTCTGCAGCTCTCTTGGTGTGTGTGAAGCGGATCGCAGGTCATGACGGTAGCGCATCGGTGCCGTGCTCACATAATCGCGGCAAAAGCAAAGAACCCATCAGCATCGGCAATCGCAAACGACGTGCATCATGAGTCCAGGAGGGTGCAGCTGATGCTCATGATGCTGGCCCCAGGTTGTGCGCATCAGGTGCTCCGGCGGGCCATGGCCGAGAAACTGCCCGAAACGACTGCTGCAAGGCGTGTCTCGTAGACTCACGTCAGCCGGCAGCTGATGATGCTCATGATGCTAGCCCCGGAGGAGGGATGGAAACTTGTCGGAAAGCCACGATTGAAGCGCGGTGCATAACTCCAAAACCGAACCTAGAGTCCTAGAGCCCTGCAGCAACCGAAAACTGCCCAAACCGCGGGACAGCCCCCCGATGATGCTGAAACGAGGTTCCAACCTCTTGCAAATCTGTTCCGTCATCCTATCATCCTTTCCAGGTAGGTATCTCAAACCCTGCGCGCTACGTTGCTGCCAGGAACAGACGCCTGAAACAACTTAAAGTGTGGGGCTTCGGGTATGGAGTTTAAGATTTGGTTTTGGGGTTCAGCATGTGGGAAATAATGGACTTTACTTTGAAGGGCTTATGCGAGGAAAATATTCTTGATTGTTCTAGGAACATCGTAGGTTACCACACATCTTTTCGCAGTGGCTGGCACTGCTTCTGCCATCCTAGTTCTAGGTTACGGTGCCTGTATGCGCCTATGCGTTTTCAGACATTTCAGAATGAGGAGATTTGCATGGATGCGCGAAACCACAGCGAGAGCGCAATCTCAACCAAAGTTGTTGTTCAGGCAGCTGCGCGAAACACTAGAGGCTGAAGTAAATTTTGGGCCTAACTACGTTTTCGCTCGGGTTTTGAACTTACTTTTGAAGATGCTGCAGAACGAAACTTAATTTTTAGAGAGAGTTTTGGAGGAAGTATTGCGGGGTTTAAAGTATTGACTTGCCTTAGGTTTGACCTGGGGTTAATGGTTGGGGCTCTCCAAAACAACCTTGAAGCCTGCAAAAACGCATAGGCGCGTAGAGGCGCCCTCACCTAGTTCTAGTCAAGGCTAAATCCTGCAAGCCAAAGCTGGCTCGATTCGTGCGCTGATTCAAGCCCTTCCTGCGGTTTCAAGGTTAAGCCTAGGCCTAGGCTTGATCTCTAGACTCTACACCTTGAGGGAGATTGGACCAGTCGCTACGAGAGCATCCTTGAAGTAAGGAGCAGCCAGGCCTCGCCCGAAATTTTGTCTTTGTAGGTCTCAGTGATGGTTTTCCTGGGCTGGGGGTGGGGCATTACAGCAAGCAGCTCACAGCACGGCATCTGTCCCGGAAGTTACCCAATCCAACCTAAGCTGAACACGCCGGAACCGTAGACGCCGTAGACCGTAGACCCTTCACAACTTCACTGCACAGGCATACAGTTCACCGGGCTTCCCTTTCTTTCGCTTCTTCTCCGGAAGTTGCCAGCCCAGTGGCGGAACTGAGAGCTGAGGCGACCGGAAACCGCAGGCTTGACCGGACCACGGACAAAGCCCCAAGAAACCGCAACTCTCGGATCTCTGTCAGACAGCGCGGAGAAAGGCAAAAGGGGACAAAGGCGACAATGGCCATTGACAGACCTTTCCACGACGGGAAGAGGTAGGGCCGTAGGGTGCAAGAGGAAAGCCAGAGCAGAGCAGAGCAGGAGAAGCGAAGTTCATCATGGGGGGAGCCAGCGGCAACCAGACGCCACAAGCCGGAGTGGATAACCTGAAACGCTGGCTGCAAACTCCCACGTTGAATGCAAGGTTGCTGGCTTCCGGCTCCTCTGGGGTTCTCCAGATCCGGCCGTTCCCGGCAGAGGCGACTTTGCAACTTCGCTCTCCAGGCTCCAGGACCCCGCCCCCCCTCAAGCCGTGCGAAAAAAGTCTGGAAGAGTGGACCCGAAGGAAGAAGGAAGAAGGAAAGGAACGCCAAGGAAGGACCAGTACAGCGAACAAGTTTATGCCTGCGACGGAATCCAGAGCGTGTTGCAGCTCTTCCCCGCTTGCATGGTCTTCGAGCCCGAGAGATGAGGACTGCAGGGCCTAAGTGGTGATCGCGAGACACCATGTCATCGGACAAGCAGCATGAGAGCTTACACTCTGCAGGGTTCTGGAGCGAATTTGCCCTAAACCACCCTGCACCGTGCCTTCGCCTCGGCATGCCACGAAGAAACACTCTATACTGCCAGTCGACAGAAACTCGATGAGATCGACGTGGCGCTTGCACAGGAACACATGTGTGGCATCAAATTCTGTCCAAATTTGAGAACATTCTTGTTGCAGTTTCGTGCCATGACAGGTTAGCCGCAAAACCCCGCACTACTCTCCGTGCATCCAGGGCTCCAAAGCTGACTATAATCCACACACTCTGCGGAATACGTGGGCTCCTGCGCGAGTTCTGCAGGCACATGTAAATATACATACACACACACACACAACTTGTATGTGTGTCTATATGCATATGTAAATAACATATACAAACCCGAGGCTGGACTAATCAGCACAGCACCTCAAATCTCAAACGCCCGTCTCAAATATGTACTCCGAGCCCGAACTGTGGGGCTGGGTGTGTGTGTGTGTGTGTGATGTGCTTTTGCCTCCTACTTCCCCCGGATGTACCCACATAGTAGCATAGTAATTTTCAGGAGTGGTGTGTGTGTGTGTGTGTGTGTGTGTGTGTGTGTGTGTTTGTGTTTGTGTGTTTCATTTTTGGCGGGAGCCCTGCAGCTACACCAGCATGGCCTCAGGCTCGAAGCCCTCCAGCTTCGGTGCGCTCGGCTGCTTCGGCCGCTTCGGCGACTTGATCTTCCTCAATAAAAACAGCCACAAGTTATATCAACTAGACTAAGTTGTAAGGTTAAGGTGTGGCCAAGACTGGGATGAGCCTGCCAGAAGCATCCCGTCGAAAAAACAGCTCCAACAGCAAGGGGGCCACGAAGAGTTTCTACGAGCCTTCCAATCAGTGACTCTGGCTCCGCCCTCCGCCGCTTTTTCAGACCCTGCTCGAACAGTACCTAACTTAATCAGCTCTAAAGTGGAAATGCGGCAGAACCTCAGAGCAGTGGTGCCCCTCTCTCTGTCTCTCTGTCTATACCTATGCCTGTATCTACACATGCGTGGGTTACAGGAAGCAAGATTTAGTACGACGGAGTGGGGGTTTTGAGGGGAGTGTTTCATTCTAAGAGTGGAGGAAGCACAGGAGCGGAGCTGAGGCGCCGGAGGAGAGCGGCCGTCGCTGGGTTGGGGTTCACGACTTTGGGCAGTCCTGCACCGAGACGTAGGTTTCAGAACTTCAGAGTGAAGTAAGTTTAAGTTGTTTTTCAGGTTGCAGCGGGGCTTGAGACTTGTTCAAAAAAACCTTCGGGGTTGCTTTTTGGTTGGGGGGCTTCGTGGTTTGCTTTTTGAAAGGCGCCTAGCCCAGAGGGCGCTCAAAAGGGTGCAGACAGCGGGGCCTCCCCGTCACCAGGGCGCGTGGTCGGGCACAAAGGAAAACAACCGCTTTGCGCTATACCAACCCCAAATGGCCCCTACACCCTAAACCCTAAAGGCCCTAAATGCCTCCACGGCCCATCCTTGTTGCAAAGATGTTGCAAGGGTTTGCGCTGGAAGATGTTGCTGCTTACCTATTCTGGTTAATGCTCCTTAATCGCCCGCAAAAGGGCACTTCGTAGGACCCCTGGTCTCACGGAATAGGACTGAAGGTTGGACCCCTCTTTGTTTCACCCTGTAACATCCTAACATCCATTTCCCACCTCCAACCTTCAATGTCTCCCCGAAATCCCAATTATTTATCCTACTGGGCTTGATCGTAAATGCGAAGGTTTGTCATATCACGAGGGCACTGGTGGGAGCGGGGGTGGTGCTTGCTCTGCAACAGGGGAAGGAATCATTCCACGGCAAAACCCCTCCATACCTGCATGTCTGCAACGGATGATGGAGTTTAGGTTATTGAGAAGCGCTTTCTTTCAAAAATACCCCCCCCCCCGGAAGAGCTACGCTAATCCTCTCCTGCAAAGTTCAAAGACAAACCCACCCCCTTGCTAAGGCTAGATGCTCCATGTTGCATTACAATGTGCAGTGTCACGAATATATACATATATGATATATGTATATACACACACATACAACCATATATACATAGAGTGGTTTTGATTGCGCGGATTGTTCGCCTGTGCTCTGGAACTCACCATCAAAGTCTGCCAGTTCCGTAGCCTCACATGCGGCGGTCGAGCAGGTCGATGCTGTTGTTCCAAGAATTCCACGAAAAACAGCAGGTTCATGATTTGGGGATCAGGCACTGTAATCCGCCGAACTGCTGCAATCGAAGGCCCAATCCAGTGACAGAAGAACTGAGCGGCTCAACCCACATGCGAAACTCTAAATCCTGGTAAATCCTACCCTCTGACCCCTCTAGATAACTGAGTTGTTGGGAGGCCTTGAGTTCGACTGAACATGTGAAGAACAAAGGTTTCAGCATGTGAGTTGATCTGAGGTTTAGGGTTTTTGCGGGGAGGGCCTAGGGTAAAGGTATAGCAGCACCGTCACTTGCGCAAAGAAATTTGCGTCACTTGCGCAAAGGCGGTTGTCGAATTCATTGTAAAAACCAAATTAAAATGCATTTGTCGAGGCCGGCGGCGGCGGACCAAAAGTACGTTTTCGACTGTTTTGAGTAACACCTGAGAACCATTGAACATGCACTTTTCGAGGCTCGAAAAGCACGTTTTCAATGGTTTTCAGGCGTGCGGTGTCAGAGCACGTTTTGAAGGGTTCGCCCGATGCCGATGTCGTGCGGGAGAGGGGGGGCAGGGGGGGAGGGCGAAGGGGGGGAGGGATGGTAACGTCCTTGTTTGACGCGGGCAGCACGACCACGTCCAGTCTTCCGCGGAAGCCTCGGAGCCAGCTTCCTTGGCATGGTTCAGCAGCATCACTGTTCTGGAAAACCACCGAAAACGCGCTTTTCGAGGCTGCAAAAGCACGTTTTCAATGGGTTTGAAGAACAGAACCCTTCAAAACGACGGTGTGGGGGGGAAGGAGGGAGGGGGGGCGAGGGGAAGGAGGGATAGGAGGGGGAAGGGCGGGAGGGATGGTAACGTCCTTGTTTGACGCAGGCCGCACTACCACGTCCAGTCTTCCGCGGAAGCCTCGGAGCCAGCTTCGTTAGCATGGTTCAGCAGCATCACTGTTCTGGAAAACCACCGCAAACGTGCTTTTCGAGGCTGCAAAAGCACGTTTTCAATGGTTTTGAAGAACAGAACCCTTCAAAACGACGGTGCGGGTGGGAAGGGGGGAGGGGGAGGGGGGAGGGGGAATGGGGGGAGGGATGGTAACGTTCTTTTTTGACGCGGGCAGCAAGACCACATCCAGTCTTCCGCGGAAGCCAGCGACCTTGGAACCAGCTTCCTTCCAGTGAAGCTTCCAACTCTTGGACGCGCTAGGGCCCCCGGCTAAAAAGGAGAAGCACGTCAGGCTCCAGAAGACGATGACGTGGAAGTGGTGCTGCTTGACTTCATCACGGTATCAATCGAATTTGGCGAGAAAGACTCAACCGAAACCACTCAAAACCTGCTTTCACTCGGGAGAGCCGCCTCTCCCTGGTCCTGTCTGTAGCAGCTCTGCTTGGCCTGGCCAGTAGCCGAAGCCTCAGCCTTCGCCTGAAAATCCTGATCCGGGCTTGTCAGCAACCGACACGAGGCAAGAACGTTTCGACGGAAACCACTGACAGCGTGCTTTTCCAGCTTCCAGAAGCACGTTTTCGATGGGTTTCAAGAACCGAACACCAACAGAACCCTAGGAAACGAGCTGCCGCCAGTGCGAGGATAATCCTTTTCAGTGGTCTAGCCACACGACTTTTCCGGAAAAGCATTGAAAATGTGCTTTTGCAGCCTCCAAAAGCACGTTTCCGATGGTTTTGGGCAACGGAACCCTGCATAACGCACGAAAATTCATTGAGCTTGCGAAGGAGATAACCTGCTTTCACTCGGGAGAGCCGCCTCTCCCTGGTCCTGTCTGTAGCAGCTCTGCTTGGCCTGGCCAGTCGCCGAAGCCTCAGCCTTCGCCGGAAAATCCTGGTCCGGGCTTGCCAGCAACCGACACGAGGCAAGAACATTTCGACGGAAACCACTGAAAGCGTGCTTTTCCAGCCTCCAAAAGCACGTTTTCGATGGTTTTCAAGAACCGAACACCAACAGAACCCTAGGAAACGAACTGCCACCAGTGCGAGGATTCTTTTCACTGGTCCAGCCGCGCGACTGTTCCGGGAAAGCATTGAAAATGTGGTTTTGCAGCCTCCAAAAGCACGTGTCCGATGGTTTTGGGCAAACGAACACCAACAGAACCCTAGGAAACGGTGCGAGTACGTCGGGGCTACTTTCTGTTGCATGCTCTAGGAGTCGGCCTGTTCTCAAAAACCATTCAAAACGTGCTTTTGCAGCCTCCAAAAGCACGTTTTCGCTGGTTTTCAGCAACAGAACCCTGCAAAACACGCTTTTCCGCTGTGGAGCAAACTGTGCCGCAGCGCGCCGACCTAAAACACAAGCATTGCTTTATCAATCCGTGACCAAGAAACACACTTTTCAGTGCATGCGTCATGCAGCAAAAACTGCGGCCCTGCCGGCATTTTCAATTAACTCAATAACCTTTACAAACTTAAGTTCATGCTCGAACCACGAATGCGGAGGAGCCCAATCGTGTGGCCCTGCCAGCACTTTCACGATTTCACGACCATGAAAACACGTTTTCGAGTGCATGTGCCAAGAAGCGCAAACCACGGCCCTGCCGGCGTTTCATGTACTATCCGCCGAGGCCACAGGCCCAGGCGTCTTGGGGGTTAGCTCAGGTTCCCTCCACCTAATCCTCCTCCCTGCGGTCCAAATGTTTGGGGACACCCGCTTTTTGCGTTCGTTTGCCACCCCCTTGCCCGGCTTCCCCTCATTTTACCTGATTTGTCGGCCTCCCCCCCCCCCCCCCCCCCCCCCCCCCCCCCCCCCCCCCCCCCCCCCTCCCCCCCCCCCCCCCCCTCCCCTACCCATTCCTCGCACTTCGTATCAACAACCGGGTTTGACAGGCCGCCCTAGCATAAAAAAACATCGACTGCCCTTTCACCCTGCCGCTACACAGCCGAGGCGGGCGGCGTAGCGTTAAAATTACAGCTTCGAACCACACGAAATCCAACGCGCCCCGAAGTGTGAAACCCACGGCCCTGCCGACACTTTGAGCACCAAGGCGTGCACATGCGACGAGGCAAATCTTTGCACAAGTGACAGCTCTGCCACTCAGAACCCCAGACCTGAAACCTAAAACCCTCCAGATCCCAAGCCCGAAGATCCTGGGCCCTTACCTCTGAACCCCGAAGGACCATGAGCCTCCCAGTTCGAGCCCTTGAGGTCCACCGGGATGACCCGCGAATCCACTTCAGTAGCCCAGTCAGTGCCAGAAGAATCTATGAGGGACCACTTTCCTGGAACCACGGCCCGGAGGGGTGGAGATGGGGCCCAAGTAGAACAGCGCTTTATATGTACACTATACAGACAATATATACATATATGTATGTATCATATGTACAATGTTTGTTAATATGTAAAAAATCTCTAGCAGCACTCAAAACCCTATCCAATCGTCAAGATGGCCGGACTGCTTCAAACTACCTGAACCCCACATCGATGCCCAATTTTCGCGTCCTCAGAGTCTCACCCCCCCCCCCACCAGAGCAGTCCTTCAGTGAGGGAGAACCTGGGGAGCATTCATGATTAAGTGGGAGTTTGTCAAAGTTGTTTCACTAGAATCCCCCGAAGAGAGACCCCTCTAATCTCCCGTACTGCCCATACGAGTCCCGGGCTAGATTATGAATATCCAATACACATAACGCAAATAGTCCTTTTGGAGGAACCTTTGCAGTCCTTATACATACCCCACATTTTCAGCCTGATTCGCTCATACAATCCCCCTAGATACCCTGAGCCCAAGACATCGATTTCGGAATTGTAGGGTATAGATTCGGTATATCCCATCTTGAAAAGCTCCCAGGTCATTTGGCTTAGGCCTAGGCTTGACCCGGGGGATTAGAATGTAGGCTGAGGGTTTACTGTTTTGGATTTGAGAATTGGGGTTAGTTTCGGGTTTGGGGCACCTGTCCTGAAATGCGGCCCTTGACGTCACATCCAGGTGCACCTTCAGAAAGTTCGACGCAGCACAACACGAACAAAAGTATGTAGCTAAGCTGCAAGAGCAACCCTTATTTGTCCACCTTAAACGCTGACCCAACATAATAGGTTTTTAATCCTCTCCCTAAAAGCGCTTCATGGTCAAGGCGGCTTATGCGGGTGTAGCAAACTCAGAACGGTTTAATGCTGCGACCGAAAAATGCTTAAGTTTTTAGTCTGTTGCGCGCGCGCGCCTTTCAGAGCCGGGCCTGAAGCAGGGGGGGGGCTATGCTATGTGACTCGCGTTGTGCAAATCTTCAGAGAGGAAATATTGCCTGTAGCCTGCTGTCGGAGTGCTGGGTTTAGGGGTGGTTTAGGGTTTGGGGTGTTGGCACCCAGGAATTGATGAAATGAGTGCCACGCCGCAGGCAGGTGTGGAAGCCTTGTTTTGCAAAGTGAAGTGACATGGACTGAACTGAAGTGCTTGTATCCCGCTTAAGATGATACCTCCTAGGACCCCATAAAAGCCTTATGACCCCTTAGCCTTCGGCTTTAGCTCATGATTTCCAAACTGCAGTGGCCTGGGCCAAAACTGTTGCCTACGGCTACATGGTTCCAAGACACGGGGTCGCTGTCTTGGGTGGGGGTTGCACTGGGGCGATTGTGCCTTAAAATCCACGTCAAAGCGCTTTATATCCCTTTAGGGTCGAAGGAATAAGTCCCCTGCAATAGGAACTGTCTCTAATGCCCGATAGCAGCCGAGCGGCTGCAATCTAAGGTCTCTCTCGGCGACCTGAGAAACCACTCTAAACTCGGGTTTGGAGGGTTTTGGGGTCGGGGCTAGGGACGGGATGGTGACATCTGGTGACGGTTACGGTGTAGGATTTTTTTTGGGAGATGTTGTGACATGGACAACGACGACCACCGGCCAAACGGTCCCCACAACCTTTCAGCTCCGAACACCTTGTGGCCTTCGAAGACTACGCACCACTGGTGAAAGCAGTCAGCCTCCCTACCCCCAACGCATTGCAGTAAACACCACCCACAAAACAACTTCTACGACCGGGGTCAGCCGGGTCACCGAAGCTCCGACAGTGCCAGCCTGCCGAGAGCAGCTTGCTATGTAAGTAGCTGGGCCGTGTGGTAACTAAGACTCAATGACGCCGGGGCAAAAAAGGGCTCTCGAGCATCTCAAAGTAGTCTTTTGGAAAGCTGCGTTGGACAGATCACCTCTGAGCATCCCACGAAAGCATCCTGCCTTGAGTTTCGCGTTCAGGTACTCCATGCTTCTCCACATCTCGTCTTCGTCGAGTGCCCGGTTCCACGTGATGACCTCCATGACACCGAAGTCTGAGGTTTCATAGACAAAGCCCTCATTGATGTACAGGTTGAAATCTCTGTCGTGAAGAACACCCGGGTGGATAGCAATGTTCGTGCTGTCCTCGCCCAAGAAGACAAGGCGCCTGTTGTTGCCACACAGCACAATCCAATCGGTACTGGCTGCACGATCCTGACTTGTGACCCAACTCTTGTAATAAGCAACACCTGCTTTACCGTAATGGTGGCCATGGAGGAAATTTGGATTATTGTTTGAAAGAATGCGTCGCTGTGTTCCTCCTTGGACATACCGCGTGATAGAACAAATCGTGAAGTCCGGCTTCATGATCTTGCCAAAGTCATATCTGGCGTCGGTATTGCCAGAGAGGTACTGCACAGGTTTTATCGCCCCATTTCCAGCCTTCATCTCTATGGTGACGCTGCCGCTTATCACGCGACCTTTCCAGCTGCCCACTGCGCTCTCCCATTCTGGACCAGCATCTTCGCTCCTGAACCAAGCCACCATGGAAGAAGGGTCAGCGGGCCGAATCAGCACCTTCGAGCGTTTCTCTCGCCTCGCTCTGTCTTCTTTCTATTTTTCTTTCAGGCTTAGAGGGCTGCCCTTCGACGGCACAACCAGCTCAACCTAGGATAAACGACACTGCACAATTCTTGCAAGAGCTAGCCTTTGAGCACTGCGGTTCTTGTTTTACAGCAGGAAAATTTGCAGACTATTATCCCTTTGTTGCTCTGTTGTCCTGTGAAGAGCCAAGCAATCTCCAGCAATGGTACAATGGTTGCGATAAGACGTATCGTGGCTATTACGGCAATTATGACTATTGTTACTCAAAGCTACCTGCGGTGTATACTTTGGATCCGACACTGCATTGCAAAGACTCGCAACGAAAGTGGCAGTTCGAAGTTAAACCCACACATAGCAATTTCCACTGTCAGGGTCTCCCTGCATCCCCCCGGAACGGCATGATCCCGTTTGACCAGTTGAAAGGCCTCCAAACCTTCTACCCGAAAAAGGGACCCCAAGCTTGGGAATTGCCCCCCCCACTCAACAGTTTAGGGTTTAGGGTAACAACAATCGACGAGAAGGATGAATTCAAGAGCTTTACACGTCTGCACGATTATTATGAGGATTCGTGATGAAGCACAACCTTCCAGCACCTGCAGAAGCTCGAGGACTGAAGTCCTGCTGTTTTAGTAACAAAGCCAAAACCGTAACTGTCTTTGAGCGAAGCAGCAGTCGCGCCAAAAACAGCCGCCTGTCCGCCGCTTTCGTGTCATAAAAAGAATGGCAAAAATAGTAACAATAGTAATCATCGTCATCGTACGAGTAACAATCATGATGCCAGAAATTGCAGCGACTATAACAATAAGGACACAATACGAATTCAAATAATAATGCTGCTAGGCTTTTAATGATAATTCTGATGATAAACAATAATATTGGTGACACTAATGATCGTAAAACTACTGAGTCGGACGTGAAGAAAGACAACGAAGGAGCCAAGAACTCCTTAACAGGAAACCCCTGACGGAGCTAATGGGTTGGAACCAAAGCATGGCGGCAATGGTTTTCCTGGGCCCGTTTCGTTTTCCTGGCGAAATTTCTGCCGCATAGACGGGCGGGCGGGCGTGGGGTGGAGGGGAGAGGGGAGGGGGGAGAGGGAAGAGGGGAGATGGAAAGGGGGAGAGGGGAGGGAGAGGGAGAGGGAGAGAGGGAGAGGGGAGGGAGAGGGGAGAGGTGAGAGGAAGAGGGGGGAGGCGGGAGTTGGGAGGGGTGAAACCATTTTGCCTCACGTGACCTATGCACACCAACATGGATCGCGACGACCGATCCCGTTCCCCAACCGAGCATCGCGAACAATGGCGGTGGCACTGGGCCACCAACGATGGGAAGAGTTGGTGGTGGGAATGGTGTCAGGTGTCGACCCATTGGATTTTTCTGAAAACGCGCGAAGATAAAGCTTCGCTCCTCAGCATCCCAGACTTTTCACCGACATCGACCCATAGCGAGTCACGCAAGAGGAAGCGTTCTGCTTCACCATAAGATAGGCAGTGGCTGTAATTCGATTTGCCTGCATCAGGCCTGCCAGATCAGAGATTGCAGCACTTCACAGGAGCCGCTGCCCAACCGTCAAAACATCAGCTGCATCGCCTTGCTCATGTCTGTCTTGCTTGCAACGTAAAGCAGGCACCCAACAAAAGGCATTGTGTGTGTGAATCGCTCTCGTACATGAGCCTAAGGGAGTCACTTCCCAACAGTTCTTGCACTTTGCTGTTTTCGATTTTTCAACTGTGAATACTCGGTATTTTCGCAGGGAGTTGCAAGCAGCTCGTTCAGTCTTTCACCAACGAAACACTGAACAAGAGCTGGTGATATCCGACGGGACGCCGTTGGACGTACCTGCAGTTTCTCGGATTAGCCAGTAGGCCCCTGAGGCACTGGAGTAACCAACTCTAGAGTGAAGCCAATTGAGTGCAGGTTGCACGGTTGCAGCAATCTGATTCGCACGGGTTGCATCACATGTCTGCAGCAGCTTTCATGTACCACGGGACAGCAAGCACAGCCACAGTACACTGATTTTGGGTAGGAATCCGTCCGAGAGTGCACCCTTACACTTCCAAAGTGTGTGTGTGTGTGTGTGTGTGTGTGGTGGCGGTGGGTGGGTTGGCGGGCGATGCCAAGTAATAATTAAATCCCCACACAAAGATATGGGAATAAACACAATAAGTAAATCGCCCAAAGATGCCAAAGATCGCTCGTAAAGGACTAACAAGAAGAACAACTCGAATAGTTGAGCTGTTTTCACAATTTGAGATTGCAATTCTAGGTATTTCAGCAACAATGAAGTTTTTACGAGTGGAATGCGAGCATTAAGGACAGTCCAGACTCCAGACATGATCCGCGTTCTGGTCCTGAATCATGTCGTCACGACATGGTATTCAAGCGGGCTAAGTGTATTGTTTAAGTTCAGCTTACATACGCAGGAAAACGCAGTGGACAACTTCCTGGAAACAGGAAAACGCAGCAGACAACTTACAGCTCCCAAACTTAGTAAGCACAGCAATTTTAGGTTACTAGGTAAGTGCATGACTCATGGTACTAAGTTACTCCGAAAATCCACTTCTCATTTAACCTGGTTAGACAACAGGTTCTTAACCGTTTTTTTCAAGGACTGTTATTGGGCAGTTTGCAGGGGATGTAACGGCGGAGATTGAGGGTAGTGGGAGCGTGACTGCTTTCGCCACGCCAGTGTCAGTTTGTTGCTGGTCCTGAAACTTGCATGGTACCTGGCGAATGCAGGGTTGTGGGACCGAGCCATGCTAGTATTATTGAAGCACTGCAGCTTTCGCTGATGTTGCAGTTGCCTCGCTGAGATTGCCGCCTTTACGAGGATCCCTCTTGTTACAAGCCATGACCCGGATCATGTACGGAAATCTTGAACTTGCAGAAAGCTACTTCGTAGAGGTATGCTCACAGCTTCTGTTCCCATGCGCCACGGCTGCAAGCAGGACATGAATGGATATCCTCAAGAAAAGCAGGAAGCGGCCTAACCTGCGAAGCCAACATGGGCCCCAACAGTATCATCATCCTGTCATGCCCCCTAAGTGTCGATAAACTGAACCAGCACCTGGCCTGTGTGGTCATCAGGTGATAGATGAAGCGACCAGACTCATCCTTCTAAACCGGGCTGGCAATTCTGAACATCCGCGAGCTCTTATGAAAACGCCTTGGACCTCGATCCTTTGGGAAAAATAGCTGGCAATGTACAAACAGTTGTGCGGACAGTGGCCAATACCTCCCTCGTCATGGGTTTGCAACTGGCCCATGTGATGCATGGATTTCCCCGAAATGACACGCTGAGGTTGAGGGTAGGCCAGGCATCTCCAAGTCAAGTCGCGCACGGACGGGAAGTCAAGCTAAAAAATCCCAAAAGCCACGTGCTAGCTGGACCGCCCAACAACTCGTGGTGCAGGACCCAATTATCCCACGTAGTCAATACAACACGACCTAGCGTCTAGGCGACAGCACGCACTGCATTTAGCGCCGGGCCCTGTGCTCGTAAGTAACATCCTGCACTTAAAAACAAGATCTCCCGACCTCCCCGCAAACATGAAGATTCGTGCTGCGGGACGTCATTATTGGATCATTGGGTGTTCGAGGATGGGGGCATCGTTGCTAGCCACATTCCTGAAGTCACTCACCCTTACAATGCGAAGAATTTCCGGAGAGGACCCTGGCAAACCCATCATAACACCTTGCTCGAGGACGGTGCGATGATGGTCTAAACACTCTAATCCTTTCCCCTAGTATGGTACAGTTCTTCACTTGGCGCCCAAATCCAGGGCATGAAGGGCACTGCAGCTCCTTTTGCTGCGGGCAGTACAGCCCGTCAAAGCCTGCAGGCAACCTGCCGAAGGTTGTTCAGGGGCTTTCTTTGAGTCTCGTTAGGCTGGGGCTAGGGCGGCTAGGGAGCTTTAAGGGGACTATTCGTGGCTATCGCGCGTTGCTACTCAATTTATGTAGGATGCGAAGAGGTTATTCAGGCCATTGGGGAAGGTCGCCATCCCAAAACCTGCATGAACAATCTGTCAATGACTTTATCCGGAGACCGGCTACGGACATGATTGCTCTTCGAGGTTCTGGACCAAACCAGGTCTTCGCAGACGAACAAGGTCGCGTAAGTTGGAGGGGTGAATAGTATAGTTACTTACCTCTGCATGCATATGTTCGGATGTCCGCACATGTTCATTTATATCACGTGGATATGGATATGCGTTTGCATGCAAATGTACCAGACAACCTTAAAGCCTAAGCCATCTGCCGGCAAGTTCTTCAAAAGACTGGGGTCCGTGTTGTAGTGGCCTGTGGGGAATAACTACATCATATGAGGCAAGGGGCGGCGGAGAAGCAGAGTTGTCCAATGCCACTGGCACTCCCGCAGCCTTCATGAGGTGGAGCTCTTTGCTTCTGGCTACAGGCTGCTGACTGTTTCGGCTCCGCAACCTTGAAACCTCAATGCTCGACTCCCAACCTAAACCTGAAACGCTCAACCCTAAACCCCAAGCCCTAAAGCCCTACCCTAGATCTTCGACATCTCAACCTGAAACCCCAGACCCTTAGACGCAAAACCCGAGTCCAGAGCTCATTGCCCTAAAAATTCTGCAGCACGGGTGTAAAGCGCAGAGACCGCACTCTAGACTGGCGTGTTTTGCATGATTTGCAGGTTGTCGTTTCGGGGCTTTGGGTCTACAAGAAAAGCTTTGGCATTCAGGGTTTCCAAGTTCCCCTGCTTAGGCTGGATCTTCACGTTCCTTTACTAAAGATACAAGCTCTTCATGCAGTCGGAGGAATCCACCAGAAATATGGCCAAATCGAATACCGCTAAGTGTTGTAGGGATGATTTATACCATGGCATGCATAGGCACCCTGTGTTGTCTTACAGAATACCGTGCATCACAAACCACACTTCAAACCAGTCTCGGGTCCCACTGGGTGTGGAAGGCTACAGTTCACTTCCGAATTTGACATTGACGGATGCCGAAGGAACTTTGCAGCAGTTGGTGCGAAAGCGGGCCCACTTGCCACCATCCGAGAATTCCTGTCACACAGTTTAAGGTTTGTGGATGCAAGCACCACTGTCGCAGCTGTCCCCAAAAAACACGAAAGTTCTAAACCCTACAACCTACGGAAGGCTCCGTCCTGGACACTTGTTTGGAAATCTTCTTGTGAACGAGACAAGCGTCCAGGACTTACTTAAACCATGCCGTTGAGCCAACGCTTTTTCCCAGAAGACCCGACGACCATCAAGCAACTAAACAAGTAAGCCATTGAGCCCATCAAGCAAGTAAACGAGAGGATTCCCCCCATACGGAAAACCACTGACCATCAACACACACCATCCATGACCCATATATGCGCAACATCGTACTGGTTCTCTACATATTTTGGAAGAAGCATTGGCTTAATGGTTTCATGGTTTTGCCCCCTTGTTTCGAAACAACATCGTGTTTCGAAACACATGCATGAATGACAGGTATCTCAACGTCATGGTAGGTTCGTGTTTGTTGACCTCGGGTATGTTATACATAGTAAACACAAGATATGCGCTTCCTAAATACATAGATGCGCCCAATGTGTTCTTATTTGTTGCCTTTCTTTCTCTTATAATTGTACTATTACTGACCCATAATCATGATCGTTCTTGCCTGTGTTTCACTCTTTAACTTTGTAAAAAGTATTTCAAGCAGAACGTCATCTATACTTCTCAGTATTGCATGTGCTTGTGTTTATTTTGGTAGTGCTGTACTATTCATGATGCTTCGTGCCTGTGCGATTAAAACAACTCGTGTCATGAAGCTTTCTGTTCTCATGTCGTTGGTCTTCTTGTCATTCCTCGTACCTCTGCTTCATTGCTGCTTTTCAGCGTTTGTACTGTTGTCACTGCCATTAAATTACTGTTATCAGTAATATTGCTATTGTAACACTGGGTCTTGATTTTTTTGACTCGTCTCATCATTGATCGGATCAGTATTCCTGGGGCTGTTGCTCCCGTAATTTATTGTTCTGCTAGTGCTAGTACTGCTATGTCTTATTGCACTTGAGTACTGGTATCGCTGGGATTCTCGTCCATCCCTAGCTTTCGGTGACTCTCAGCATGGCGACTATGCGTCTACTAATTTCTATGAGCACAAATAGTATTAATCTACTATTGGCCACACCGGCATCCCTACAGCGCCTACTCATATTTCTACTCTTGCTTTTGTTTATGTAATGTCTGCCGTGATATTAATGATACCTAACAAAGCCAAGATTTCACAGTTTTCGGAGAATCCAACATCCACCCGAGAATGCTTTCTGAAGGGTATGACTGCTTGTGATAAGATGAGGAAGTGGGAAATTTCATGCAGATTGACACGGGGCCTGTATTGCAAGGTAAAGATTTCGTATGTAACATAGGTGCCCAAATTCAGCATGACTCATACATGTATCATCGAAAATGGAAGTGGAAACCCAGCTCTGAGCGATGAGTATACACTTGATCTTCCGGTTGCAAGAAAACCCAAAGTCTTGCAGTCGCTGATCCGGTTTGCCGGTGGCAAAAGTCTGCGAAGCGACTTCTTCGAAGTGTTCGGTCAGAGGTTCTCTGACTCGATGCTATGCATCGCTCTTGAACGGAGGACGGACCGGGTTCCCATCGATGGTGGTCGCGTCCTCCCATCGCAGGCCAGCTCCATCAGACCGTACCGGTCATAATCGACGGAGTCTGTTGTGGACGGTCTGTAGGGACGATAGTCCAGTGAAGCCAGTTTCGGAAGCAAACTGGATGTCCCCTATATAATCTTACACGCTCTAACAGTGATATCATCCAATGGAAGATCGAGTCTTGTCCATCGAGCATGACAGGGTTCATCCGCGAACCTGCTCCACGAGTCCGACATATTGGCTTTGGTGGGCACCTTCTCGAGGCGGTGTGCGATGCCTAATCTGCTATGCCAAGTCCAATGAGCTGCGATGAGGCAGTTCAAGGGTTGATGTTTGCCGACTCCTCGTACGAGTGCGTGTCTCGACGCCTCATTGTCGCAACATTGTATGTAGAACTTGTCTAGCCAAGGTTCGAAGATGAGTGGGGCTAAAATGGCTACCCAAGCTTCGAGGAGGTAGATGAATGCTGTGTCCGAAGAGAACTGTCGCACAAGAGCAGTCGGCAGCCTGCCTTGAAAGTACGCAGCTCTGTGAACGTCACCGTGGTGGAAACAGATTGCCGCCCAGCCGTTCTCGATTGACTTCGTGGTGGAGGATTCCCATGACGGTAACTCTTCATCGCCGGGGCGGTACAGCTTACCTTTGAAGTATGCGTCAGTGTAGATCACACTGAATTTCGGTGTCGAAAGTTGTCGCGGTATGAACATGGGGTGGCAGTGTACGATGATATTTCGCAGTGCTTGCAAAGAAGTCCTTGTCGGTTTATCTCATTTGTCGGAGCTCGAATTGGCTCGGGCGTAAATCGCTTCCAACGGTTCGCGACCAACTTTGCCAAACAATCGGCCTGTAAGAAAGTTGCACTTGCCCGCCAGCTTGCGTGCCTCCTCTGGTCTCAAGGAGTCGCTGGATAGATGTTCGTCAACTGTCTGTTGCATCATGCGGACTCTGTTCAGGCAAGGGGTCAGGGACAGGCAATTCTCGTCGGAGGAAATGATCACACCTTGTATCCGTTGTCTGTGGTCAGGCGGCTGTCGTTTCCTCGGTTTGATTGAGATCTCAAGACAGCCGTTGTAATCCTCGAATGCCGAAAAGCTCCCCATGGCTGTACGTGTGTCTTCCATGGGGCCATAGTCGTCGACATAGTGGAGAGCCGGGGACAAGACAAGGATCCGGCTGCATGCGACCATGACGTCGCCAAAGCGATTGCAGGCGCACACGCTAGCGGCTGAGCCAAAGAGCAACACGTTGTGGCTCCATAGGGTCGGGCCACTCGGTGTCAGCAAGAGAACATAGGCTTGATCAGGATCCTGTAGCGGAAGTTGTCGGTATGCTCCGTCGTGTCCCCATACATGCAAGGGTAGATCGGGCCTGTCCATGATCGCCGCCAGACCGAGGGATACGAAGTGATCTGGTGTGTGATGGTAGACGGTTGATCGTGCCTGATGCACGTTGCATTGTGTCCCCTCCGACGCCAGACGCCAGTCTTCACCCCTGCGGATTTTGAGTTTCCCATCACTTCCTGATGGCCATCGCAATCATCTGCGCGTCATGGGGTAGTCGAAGCAACGAGGAAGATCGTTGTGGTAGAATCGTGTCTCGTGGCCACAATGCCTGGGCGTGAAATGGGCCGTTCATCCTGCCCATAGCCACTTCTTGCAGTATTTCGCCGAGCATAAACTCCCAATGGTCGTCAATCCGATCTTGGATCTTCTTAATGATGTACTCCTTGTTCTTCAGAAGGAACTGGTCGTGAGGGGTGGGTTTTGTGTACTTCTGATCTTGTCTGATGTACCAATTGACCCCAGGCGTCAAGTGGCCAAGAAGCGGGAATCCTTCGGATAGCTCTTCGGCGAGGGTGTCGGTCTGTGGGTAGTCGAGCATGCGTAGTAGGTGTAAGAGTACTGGAATCTGAGTCACCGAGTCGTCGTGTTGATATGCTTGCCGGACGTGAGGAGGGGGGGACTCGTACCACAGTCCGGTCTCCTCTCGATAGTCTTCGACTGGTTCATGTATGTCGGCGATGACTTCACGTTGAAATCGGTCGAGAGGGTGAAACAACGAACGATGTTCAAGGCACACCACAAGGTCGGGTCCAGTCTCTTCGGTGTTTGGCTCGTGTCTCTCTGTAACGCCCAATCCAGGTGTTCCTCCCAAGAGAACTGTGGCATGTACTCGTAGGACTGTGACCGAGGTGGAGGCCCGAAAAGGACCTTCGTCGACAAGCAATTAAAGTGTAGTTGTCCTGTGTCCAGGGCTGAGCTAAACATGTTTCGTGGTCCAGTGGCTTCGACCGTCCCTAGCAGCAGAAGGAAGATGATCCAGATTGCCGTGGGAAGACGCCAAGCGTTCCCTAACGCCGTGTCACGGGCACGAAAGTCGCCCGGGTTCGGGAGATCGGCTGTGAAGTCGATTGGTAGACCTTGTAGTTGTTCACGAAGTTGCGTTGGCGCCGTCGAGAACGACCCGTCCGGCCACTGGACGAAAAGTTGTTCTTCGATCGCCAAACTGGGTAGCGGCATGAATCGTTTTGCCATCGAAGGAGGCTCTCTTGTTGGAAATGTTTCGAGTTGCTGGCGGGCATCGGTCTGCCCGCGTAGGCACCGGTTTCGAGTTGCTGGCGGGCATCGGTCTGTCCGCGTAGGCACCGGGGGCAGTGAATAACCCACTGCTTTTGACGGTCGTTGTAGGGCAGTCATGTCGAAGCTTGTCCAAACTCGTTGTGCCATAATCTCGCCCAGCGATGTTGCTGTGCATTGCTTGGAGACCTGGTGCTCGTGGTACATCCTGGCCAAGACCTTTTCGGCTCCCAGGAGTTGTTTCTCCGGGAAACTCCGACGTTCTCCATCGACCGTGATCTTGTAGTCCTCGACTAGCTTCGCATACACTCCCGCCAGGAGGTTCTTTGGTGTTGTGTCTTTGTCAGCGGGGGTCGTTGTTGTCGGTGTAGCTGCTCCCGCAGCGGGGCCCGGGGCAGGTGGCTGCAATCGCAGCTGTGTATGAGGCCACCCATCTCCTTCCAGGCGTGAGTCGTAGTCGGAGGGCACGCGGGCGAGATCCTCGACGATGAATGAGTCTCTCAACTTCGAGGTGCCGTGGCCCCGTTCCACGGCACGCTCGATCTGTTGCATTCGGAGTTTGACGTCCGGTGGCACTGGGGTCGAAGTCTGTGCTACATGTTCCTGACAGGCCTGGCTGAAGATCAGCTTCGACCGATCGCGTTCACTAGACGCGTTGTCAGGGGAACCCAAGCTTCCGACAGCTGAAACCACAATTTCCACCGGGAGTCAGCGGAGTAGTAAAAGTCGTTGAATCTCGTCCAGGGCGCCATTGCGCGGCCAGTCACGCCGACGATTGACCACAGTTGTCCTAACAAGTGGTCTCCTACCCAGAGCCGCCAGCGCCCGGTCGAGGTCGGGCTTGGTTGGGGCCAGTTGTAGGAGGACCCCTTCCTCGTCGATATTCTGTAATTTGTCGAGGGTCGTGATTCCTCTGCTTGCCAGATCGGGGGCCATCGACATGAGGTCGTTAGCTCGGAGGAAGCCCAAAACATTGGCAAACGACATCGAACTCGGGGTGGCTTGTCAGCTTGTCTACTCTCACCTCGTGTTGTGGGCCGAGCTTGAGAAGGGGGATCGACACAGAACCGTGCCCAGGTACTATGAGTGTGTTGCACAAAACTGTGCGGGGGGTTCCGAATCGGGCTGACATGTCCTAGGCAGGCACATCGACTCTTCAGGATCGGGGATTCAGTGATGTGCTGTACAGGCAGTGTCGACGGGAAGGCACAACTTTGTCATGCGGGCTGAACTAGGCAATACTGTAACTCACTCCGGTGATCACGGACTGATCTCGACTTTGTGTAGATCATCGCATATCATCGAGGAATGTACAACATGCAACCGATCGGTGACTCAAAAAACTGCGTGGTCGATGCTGTCTCGCCACGGTCGTGCCGCCCAAAGAGGGCTGCAAAGAAATCCAAAACACTCGCGAGCCGCCACTGCTTTGCCGAGGCGGAAGGTGGGGCTCCACTCGGGTCATCGCGGTGGTCGTTGTGACTCATCGCCGTGGCGGAAACACTTCGTCGGTACTGTGCCACCGCTTCACTCGGCCGAGAAGGCAGCGCTCCGCCTGTCTCCGTCATGTACTGGGCCATGCGGAGTCGAAGATAGCACAATGCCATGAATCGGAGGAAGTCGTCTTGGCTTAAAACCACAGTCTTGCCCTCGGTGTACTCGTACTGTGCCTGCTGGTACACCGGGAGGTTGATGACGAACTTCTCGAGGGTATACTCGAAGTTTTTGCCAGCTTTGTTGGCCTCCTCATCGAAGACAGGGTGTGGCCTGAGGTTATAGTCGGGAGAAGGTCGAGGCGGTACTTATCCTTGGCAGCGGGTTTCGATTGATTACATCGGAGATGTTTTGCGACGTCCAAGTGTACTGCTCGAAGTAAGGCGAGACCTGATGCTTGCTGCTCTCCGACTTAATCGCCTTGACGAGGTGCTGGGTGACATTCTTTCCCTTCATGTCCTCGCGGATATTTGCGATGGCCTGCTTGAGCTTGGCAATGAGGACATCGTCGTCAGTCTTCTCCCAATTCATGAGGAAAAGCAAGTGCTTCGAAGTCGGCGTCTCGATCACCTGAGCTCGGAGATCGTGTTGCTGCGCAGTGTCGTGCGCATTCATGAGGAGCGCTTTCTGGGCCGGGACCAAGGTCGGAGTGTTGAGCGATCGAGCATAGGTCCTGGTCGCCCACGGACTATACGGCGTGAGGCATTTGGGACAACTGTACCGTCCACGCTGCGAAGAAATCGAATACTCGTGGGAGATCTGTCGGAGCCAGTGACAGTTGTGCACGACAGATCGGCAGTCCGGGTTGCGACAGATAAAGTGACAATGGCGCCTGCATTGTCGCCTTGTTCCAGAACTCGTCGTCCTGCCACAATTCGGATCGATCGACTTCGCGATCGATGCTTGCTCCCACTTCATGAAGATCGACACGACTCGGGACCTCTGCTCGGTGCTCATCTGGTCGACGTCGAGAACAAATCGATCAGTTAGTATAGAAGTCGTCGACGACGGACTTCTCGGCGAATCGCCGACTTACTGAACCCCGGTCGCTCGTCTTCGATGGCATCGCACATTTGCGACCAAGTCGAGGTTCGCGCCCTTGTCGTGTTCGATCTGGAGGTCTTCAGGATCGAGTTGATCTTCTGGCACAGTCGGTACCAACCGATGATTGTGAAGTCGTCGTCGTAATTCTTGCTTTTCATGAAGCACGGCTTGCGAACGCATCGCTGTCGCGTGTTGTCCCAGAACGTATCGAAGAACACTCGTCCGTACAGTGGCTGTTGCCCACATCGATGGCGATGCGCCAACTGGGTGGCTTGTGATCGTCATCGATGTCGCGCTCTTCGACCTTGGCTCTCTCGCTGTTGTCGTAATGCCTCCCTGCCCTTCTCGTTGATGACCGCTGGGGCCAACTCGGAGGCTTCGGAGTGCCAAACATAGTCATCATTTTGTCCGGCGACGCACTGATAACAACATCGGTAGTGGGAACTTCGCCAATGTCGACGCCCTCGGGATTGATCGGGAGCAAGTAGTACGGCGGGAACAACAACCGCAGAAGGTGCAACCGAGGCATTTATCGACGACTGTGGCATCGTTCTGGTTGGAGATGACCTTCAAACAATCGGCAGTTGGTCGGCAGGAAGTTCTCATCGACGGCAGTGCCCGCGAGCTGACTGAACCACAGTTCTCGGAGTGTTCTGTCAAGTTCTGTCGGAAGCGCACGGATACGTCGCTCGGAATTGACGAATCGCGCGTCGCTCCGAGGCTGCCCGGAAAGCAATCACCTCAAGGGCGGTTTGGGCCACATCGTCGTCATACTGTCGACCTTGGGCTTTGATGCGCTTCCCCTCGTCAGTATCTGGGTCGGTGCCTTCGATCACCGGGCGACCGGTGTAATGGAGGATGTGCCGCCGGTGCTCGCCGAGGCGGAATCCGAGGCCTTCATTGTGTCAACGTCCATCGGGGTCGCAGAGATCTCGGTCTTGATCTTGTCGGCCATCTTGTGCAGGCGGTACAATCGAAGTTCGGGGCCTAACTCGGAAGACTCGAGGGAGTAGCTATAGCAGCCACGCAGTCTCCAAGGAGAAAGCAGGCCCCAAACATGTCACAAAGAAATTCACACACAAAGAAACCGCATGAATCTGTCGGATCAACCGAAAACACAGGGTGTCATTTGTAACCGGAGTGTTGCCAGACATATGGCACGTCTGTTGCAAACAAATCGAAGGAATCGAGAGCACTCAGTGAAAGCTCTCCGAACTGGTGTCTAGGCAGCGGTTGAGTCACACCACTTCGCCGAGGCGGAAGGTGTGACTTCAATCAAAAGGCCAAAAACTCAGAAGGGATCGTCGTGAGAGTTCAGTAGCCCTCGCGAAATCGAAGGAAGAAGTTCGGGGGGTCGGCGACGACCAATCGCGATATCGACGAATCTTGCGCGAAGTGGTAATGCATTTCGGGGGCCAACATCACCGTCACCACCTCGGCGATTGCGTTGCTCTGCTCGATGAGCAGATCATTGATGTACGAAATGCTCGACCTCACATCGACTTGACCCCGAAGCATCGCAGCATGTTGAATCCAAGCTCGAAGTCTGTGAAGACGGTCCTCGATGGTGGTGTGGTGGAGGTCGGCCAGCGGATGTGACATGTAGCGGCAAAGGTGAAAGCTTGTCGGGGTTGAACAAGGTGAGTCGGTGATGCCATCAAAAGTAGTCGCTCGATGTGGGACTGGTTGTTCGGGGGGGGCACAGAGGGGTCGATGTAGGTTCCAAAGTGCGTGAGTCGGCATGCGATCGTGTGGCACTGGATCGAGCGTTCGAGGTAGAACAGTCCTTCCGTAGAGATCTTCCAGGGGGAAGCGTCGCGATGTCGGCCGGATGAATCGGCGGGATGTGGTCGAGGCTCTCGAAGATCTGCGGATAGTGGGAATACACAATTCTCGTGGAGAATCCCATCGAAGGCTGGTCGTGGTTCATAGATTGGCCCGTGTAGCTCATCGTAGTCAGGGCTGATGGCTCGGGTGGTGATGCGAAAGGGGAAGGCAGTCGTTGAAGTTCGGGATGTTGTCCGATTCGATCTGGTGGGCATCGTGTGAACTCCAGGCGGCATCACCATATGGTTCAGATTCAAGGGATCGAGTTGAAGCTCGAAGAACCAGCGTCGATGTTGGGCAAATTCCCACCAGGGATCAGATGAACTGTAAAGGCCTGTGTCGGGTCATTCGCAGTGTCGGACAAGTCGATCTGCATCGCGGTGTCCGCGGCTGCGCCGACTGTCGCTGTGCCACCACCTGTGTAGTGGGTGTGGCGGGTGCCGGTGTAGGCGTCACCAGAGATGGGATGCTGTCTCCTGCTGCGTATTGACTTCGATGATCTCGTCGTCCCAAACTGAGTCCAAATACTTCTCCAGGCCGGTCTGTGGCTTCGGCGGCGGATAGACTATCCGTTCATCCTCGTTGTCCGCCTCAGGTGTCCTGCGGATCGGTGGTCTTGCTGTCGAAGGATTTGTCGAGGTATGTTCGCCTTTACCGGGCCATCTCTGTGTAGGTGACAAAGACTGTCTCGCCGACTTCGAAGTAGATGGCCTCGGTGTAGTGCGCCCGCCTACATCGCCTTGGCGGAAGGGCGTGCCGCCAGCCTTGGCCTGAGTCGAACAGGGCAATGGCGTACTCTAATCGGACGGGGCAGAACCGGTTCCCACATCGCCGTGGCGGGAAGGGAGCTTGTCCGTCAAAGCTCTGGCCCCGAAGGTCGGGGCTGTGGTCCCCTCAGAGTCCGAGCTCAGCAACGGGCCAAACACCCTGTTCGTCTGAGGCGGAGGAGCCGCCGGCGAAAATCGAGCCCTTACAGGGGATCGGTTGTCCCTTCGTGGTGTAGTCGGCGATCGTCCTCTCGGAGTCCGTGGTTTTGGTGGGGTCAAAGAACAACCAAGACGAGCAGCATCAAAGGCCACCCGTTTTGACGGGTCGTCATGGACGGAACCCTGAAAGGAGTCGAAGTCAAGGTGCTCGGTGACCGAAGATAAAGTCGCGAACATCACGACGACGAAACTCAGCCATCGTGTTCACAATGAAAGCCCTGGCCTGTCGTTGGTTCACCAAGCTTCGTTGCCCATGAGCGGTGTCGATTTTGAATGGCAGTGACCCTCGCACCTGCTTCTGTCTACGAACCGCAGTGCGCATAGCATCTTCGATGTTCTGGCCGTGGATATTCCAGCACTTACCAGAGAAGGCACAAGTGCATTGAAACCACTTTCGACAAAGAAAACTCGGAGCGACCCAGGTATTGTTGATAAAATCGGGGTGGTCGAACTTGCAGTGGTCGAAGTCACGGCAATGCTTACCCTCTCGGACCCACTGGCACAAAGTACCTTCATGTTTGACGGAGGCTAACTCATCGTAGAGAAGTTGTTCGGGATGTTCCTTCAGAATCTCACCATGTGCAATCGGACAAAGGCTCGGGGGAGAGGAAAAAGACAAGTTTTCGAAGTGACTCGAGCTATCGTCAAAATAGCCACGGTATGCAAGAGTGGCAAGTCGACATGATCACATCCCTCAGTCGACACAAGACGAAACGCTCTCGTTGTCACTTCGAACACAGGTGTTCTACACTAAAAATGTAGAAACCCCCTCACCCTAATAATAGTAATATGCACCCCCCCCTCCCCCTGCCCCATGTGCATTGGAGTCCATCCATGCAGCACAGGCATCTTCAGAAAATTCTGTTTTGACACTTGCCCATCGGCAGTTGAAGATGCCCTGCTTGGAAGATCTTGGGTAGAAGGCCCAACACATTCCAAAAACGTGTATTGCAACAACATTATCGGGCCGATTAACCCAGTTCCAGGTCCCATGAACCACCACGATCGCATTCGGTTGCGAAGACCCGCAATCTGGAGACTTCTAGCACTTGTCCGGACGAGCTGCGAAGTGGAACCCGTTCAACAGCGAGTCCTCCTTGCACAGCACAGTCCTCATGCAGGAAAGAAAAGCAACACTTGCGGCCTGGGGCTTGGGGTTGCGTCATCCGCCTCGTGGCTGATGCGAATTCACAGGCCGGGCACTGCCCCAAACTGTTGCCCTCAACCCTCACTTAGGGTTTAGGGTTGAATGCCGAACAATTTGGGTGTCCCTCTGGTTGGGCTTTGTAGTCTAGGGTTCACACCGCTGTAAATCCTCAACAGGTGGAGGCCCTACAGACCGTCTGGGTGCAAAGCAGCTCAACGCCTTGAAAATCCAAAGCCGGAAGAACACCGACCCCAAACAAACGAGGAACAGAAGGTTGGAATAGCGTTCAAATGCAAGCAGTGTGGTTATATGGGGTGATTGGGGGATGCTGTTAAGCGATTAACTAAGCCAGGGTGGAAAAGGGGTTCGCGCCAGGCAGCCGTAAAATTGCAGACCGAAGTCGGGGAAATTCCGCAGTCTGGTCCCTTGCGAAACAAACCTGATTAAACCTTAAACCCACCCAAGCCCCTAAACCCCAAAAGCAGTACCTTAAGTTGCAGCCGGCAGGCATTTTCAGTAGACCACGGTAATCATGCCAGCTCGCGATTTTCTGTTGCGGGGTGAACCACTCGACGCAAGAGCCTGCAAACGAATGCATAGCTCCAGTCTTCATGCATGACGCTCTCTAGCATGTGGTGGTTTCCGAAAATTCGGGTCCCTTTTTGCGGGGGTCGCTTGATGAGATTCTGCTTTTTTGGGGGGTACATGAAAACCTTCTCCTAAGCTAAGTCTCCCAAACATGACATGTCCAGTATGGTGTATACGGGTAATGTCATGCGAAGTGCGCCAAAAACCTGAAGCGGCCCAGCCGCAAAGGATCTTCAACATCCAAATTAAGATCTAGCCTAAACCTCGCAGCCACTCACACCGGAACTCTAAAGAACCCCGACACCCCAAAAAAAAAGCCAGAAGGGCCATGGATTCAACTTACGAGGGTAGACTACTTCACATACGCGGTCTTCTGCTATTCGACAGGATGAGGATTGGATAGTTCTCTATCACAAAGGTTCCAGACCTCGAGATCTAACCGCTGACGCCCTAAGCACGTTCGGCTCTTCAGCTGCTTTGATTCAATGGGCTTCCTGCTTGGTGGCTCATAAGTGCAGGAGGACCCTGAAGACATAACAATTGCAGCTCTGGAGCCTTTCCTCGACGGAAACACGCGTTATGACTTGTTTCGGGGAAGTCATAACATCCAGTCGCTTCCGCAGTGAAACGCGTGAGTTCAGGCATGTCGAACAAATCCCTTTCCCCAATTAGACGCTCGATTTCCGAAGCACCCGCGCAAGACACACATCGTTGGCATCACAGCGACAGGAGAATAGCCATTCCCAATGTAGACGCTCGATTTCACAAGCACCCGCTCAAGACAAACAACAGTAGAAACTGAACGGAGAACAGTTATGAAGCGGTGTTGTATGGAGGTGTCCCAAAACGAAATCCCAATCTGTGCCTCGGCTATTCCCTTGGCCATACCTTGGCCATACCCCAGACCATACACCAAGCCGTCGCTTGTAAGTGACTGACGATTCTGGTCCTGCCCAGTACTGAAACTGCTGACAATTTCTCAAGTCTAGCCAAAACGGCTTCTAATGACGGCAAACACAGAAACTGAGACGTGCGATGAAAAACAATCACATGTCAAGCAAAGCCTGCAATCCCCAATGTGGACACTGTTTGTGACGACTTCCTGTTTCGCCCTTCCCCGATGCTGGGCAAGGATCTAGGCTGGTGTCAACGAGTTACCGAAACCCGCAAAGACTGGGGAAGAAGCCAAGCCTATATGCCGTGTGGTGCCGTGCGGGCTGAGCCCAGCGCCCAGCCTAGGCCTGGCACGACGCCGCACCGGTAGTTCAACTGCCTCAGAGACGCACCAGTTGAAGTCGAAGGCAGACCACTTAAGCCTTCACAAAACGGCAGATGCACCTACGCACCTTGCTCCTGGGTCCCCGATGGAATTATGGCATGAACACCCCGCTGCTCATGCGGAGGATTTAGGGTGAATCCTGGCTGGATCACTCGCTGGCTCAAGGTTTGCGGTTTGGGGTTTAGGGTTTTCGTTTTGCGATTAGCGGCCTTCTAAACCCTAAACCCTCCAGATCAGCCGGCCAACCCATCGACCATATTCAGGTCGGTGAGAACCTGGAAACAGCAACGAGATGATGGGGTCCGTTGTTGGGGCTTCTATTTTTGAGAAGCCACTTCTTAGCCGGGCAGCCCTCTTGTTGTTGAAAATCTGCAGGTCCCTAAACCCCTCAACATCCTTCAAACGGGCTTCCTTTATTTAAGCCATCTCCAAGAAAACATCCGCCGGAAGAGCAACGGAAGATCCTCCACGACAGTCTACAAAAGCAAACTGCTCAGAGGACTCTGTAGAGCCCTTTTTTGGGAGTTTAGGGGCCACACAAATAGGAATGTGTGAACTAGAGCCTGCGGCGCTTTGTGCACAAAGCGCCAAAGGTTATTTGCAAAGGCCTCGCCGAGTGGACAAAAGACAGGAGCATCTGCAAGCCTCTCGCCAGGAGCATCGCAGGACGCCTAAACTAAAACCTTCAAGGTTTCTTACGGCTATTTGCTCTGGGGCCAACAGCAGAGGACTTGGATGAGAGTTGCTCTGCGGCAACAGCGGGATGGGAGCGGTAAGTGCGCGGAGGCTTGGATGGCTGAAGATGTGTTGCTCACGGGGGTGTAAAGGAGTAGATCCCAAAGCTTCCGAAGAAGGGTGGTCCCATGCTGGGCCTCCTATAAAGTGGACGCTCCCCCCTTTCCACCGTCACGTGCCTGTCATTCCACTCCGGCCATTCGCTTGTCTTGAAGATCTCCTGGGCCAGGGTTTGGGGCTAATATGGAGAAGTGGAATGGCGCTTGCCTTGTTCCATGCTGCAGCTTTCGGGCTTGAACCCACCTGGTGCCTCTTGGCCCTTCTTCCTTCCCTCCGTCGTTCCATGCTCCCCCGCATAAAGGGCACCCTGTTCCGTCGCCCACCGGGCAGCTTAGGAGGTCCCACAAAGGAAGCCCTGAAGAGCTTTCCTGCGCTCCGCCGGAAGCCCGAAGCCCTCAACAACTCAACTCTCTTCGCGGCCAAGACTCCGCCACCTGTGTCGGAGAAGGAAGCACCACAGGAGCAAATCGGCACACATCGTCGGGTATCTTTTCCCAAAACCTTGACAGGCTGCGGCTGCTTTTAGGGAGCTGGGGTTTAGGCTTCGGCGTTGAAGCTCAGCAGCCCCACTGGAAGTCAGAGCTTGCGGCTTTGCTTGATGTCTGAGCAAACTTACAGTGGGTTCGAGTAGGGCGGGGTCGAGGTAGGGATGCAGCTCCCTCCAATGGCATCCGTTCTCAGATGCAGTAGGTCAGTAATCCACATATTATTGGTGCGGGTGGGGGAGGGGCGTCATGTAGGTGGATATATGGGGGGGCTCAGAATGTAGCTTAAACAATCACCCTTCACTGAGTTCTTGACACCACCATCAAACGGCCGAGTTGCTCCACTTGCAAGCTGTCCAGCCAAACTTTTGTTCCAGTCTGGCTGTGATGAATGTCGACAATGCACGCTATGCCTGAACTGTCAGTCTGGCAGCCTAAAGCAAAGCTACTGACCACGCGTCCCGTGGTGTCCGAATTGCTCGGAATCCCTAGAAACGGCTCAAGTATGTGTGTTGGACTAGCTTCCCAAAAATCGGGGTCCACAAAACACAAACAACAAATGCCTGTAGCTGTAGTCGCCATGAGCTCGTGTGGCTGGATTGGCAAAAGCAGCATCGACCTTCTGCTACATACTTGGCCTGAAATCCAGATGACTACGGACCTAATAACGAATAACTTCATTCTCAACCCGTGGAGCTGATCTGAGAGCCACCTCCCGGCTCTGTCGAGCGTACGCTCACGGGTAGAAGCTGGGCCGGGTCTTCAGGAGCTGCGTCTAAGTCGTTTCTTCGTGCTGACGGTGCGAGTGACGTGGGATGCGCTTGCGATTTTTGTTGTACTGTAATCAGGATGTGCCTGCAGCTACAGCTTTGGCTTCGTGATGCCGCCGATCCAGCCGACAGTATGCCACGGACGTGTGCAGTCGAGGCGGTACCGGAAGCCGCCCCGAGAGAGAAACCAAAACCACATGATCTTGATGAGACTGGGAGGTGGCCGCCCTCGTTTCTCATACCGCGAGCTTTGACGAAGCCTTGCGGGTCGCGCACGGATTAATAAAGGCTTGATGATAGCATGTCAAAGGCTGATCATGCTTCAGTGACATCGTGTCCAGGTTTCAGAATCTGCCAGGATGAAACCCAAGGTTTTTGTGGGAGTCTCACCGTTTTTGCCGCTCCTTGCTGCGTGCTTTTGAGCCAGGAGCCTAAAGCCGATACGGTTACGGGCTTCCACAGGCAGTCTGAAGTTGCAGAAGAAGTTCTCAGTTTGGGCCAGGGGGGGAAGCTGCCTTCCGGCTGGCTCAGGGAAAAACGCGACTTCTAGTTTCATGGATAGCTGTAAGGTGTTCATAACTGTACTTCTGGTTCTCCTAGTTTTAGGCCAGCTATAACTTGTCAGGATCTACCCTCCTCAACTCGAGACCTTCTTGACGAGTCTTGGGACTTCGTATCTACTTATAACTGGGGGTGAAACCCTTATAACTACACTTGGAGTATACAACTGCTTAATAAGGCCAGTCAGGGTGACTCATAAGTATGGCATCGAACTATGGAAGATGCTCAGCCGCATGCCCCTCCAAGTTCGGATCAAGCTGCCCCACCAACCTCCGCACGATAGGAGCCGAACATCATGCCGGACGCCACACGTGTGGTGAAAGAAGGCAGTAGATGACTCAGCTGTGGCGAAGAACTCCTCCTGGCCAACATGAAAAAAACCCTTTCCTCCTTAAGGCTAATGGGGGTGTCTGTGGGAGGTGAGGGGTGGCCTTTGGGGCTTGCACACCTGCCCGACGTAGCCTTGGGATGGAGGTGCAGACCCTAAGGCGTGAAGCAATTGGACTTACTATTGCCGGTGGGTTTAATAACAGGGGCTGGGGATTCTATTGAGTACACTTGAGGGCAGGTGTATCCGGTTCTACGTTTTGTCGGAGTCTGCATTTTGTCTGGAACTGTTGCTGAGTCTTGTCGATCTTCTTCTCTGTCGCAGCCGCGACATCACCGACCTGGAAGGACGATTGAAGCTGGCCAGAGTTGTCGTCCTGGGACTTAAGCAAATATAGTTGTAGAAAGCCACTGCACACACGCACTGATAATATTCCGTCCAAGTGATAACAGTTAGGCACGGTATACCATTGAGTAGCTACGCCTTTCTCCTGGTAGAGCACTTGTGCCACAACGTCACACACAACATGCTACTTCACACGTGTACAAATTACACCCCCCTCGCCGAAGCGACAGTCTGAGGCGCAAACATGCACGGAAGCTGGCGCTGTGCGGTCTGCCATAAAGGCGGCTGGATTGTGGCTCGGGGCTCATAGGATTTCTACTACCCTAAAGCGGCAGATACGGGAGCAGATTAATTCTTTTGGCGCGCGATTGAAAGTCGCGACATGCAATTATAAAGTGGCGGCGATCCAGCAAGCCTTGAAATGTGGCGTGGATGCGAGCAGCAAGAAATCGGTGCAGCATGGGACGAATACATCATCCACCGGAGCTGCGGGCGATTCAGAGTTGTCGCTGTGCGACTGCCAGAATGTGCGATATGAAATTTTTCTGGGTTTAAGGGAATTCGGCCACCTCTAGGAGGGGCTGGAATTCGGAGTACCGGTTAACGTGTCGGAACCACGAAATGCGTGGTAGGCAGCTTAGCTGTACCATCCACCGGAACCGTCCCTGCTGCTGATATTGCTGTTGCTGCTGGCGACGGGCATCTGCCTTTGCCTGAGCTTCGCGAGACCTTTCAGCATTGCGCAGGCGTTCCTCGTATGCACGACGTGAAGAGGACATAAAGCCACCATGCGGTGGCATAGTCTCCGCATCGCAGTGCTTGACGCCCTGCAGAGATGACGCGGTGTGTCACAGCCAGCCGACAGAGACTGCATCACCAAAGGGGCTGGCACTAATTAGAAACAAAACTTCAGCACAAACACTCACTACAAAAGGATTCGCCACTCCTTTTGCACCTTGAGACAAAGGTCACAGGTTTGCAGCGCTATGCTGCTCTGTACAGCTGCTGCGGCCGGGCGTGGGTAGGGCCGGGCGGGTGAAACTTGAGACGGCGCAGGTTCATGACTCATCCTTAGCAAACAAGGATTCGCCACTCCTTTTGCACCTTGAGACAAAGGTCACAGGTTTGCAGCGCTATGCTGCTCTGTACAGCTGCTGCGGCCTCCGCGCCGAACACTCTAGCATGGAGAAAACACCCGAAGTCTCAAGCATCGCATACGCCGTGCTGCAGCAGAACGTGCCTCAGGCTCGGAGAAAGGTGGAGCGAAGAGCTCCACTGGGCAAACTCGAGGGCCGACTGAAAAGAGTTTGTCCAAGCGAAGAGGTTCTCCCGCTGGCCTTGCTCCAGTCGAGGGAGATACATCATCGCCGAAACTTCTTGAACGTAGATCTCCATGACCTTGTTCGTGATCCAGCGGCCTCGGCGCCTGACCAGATCAGGAGACTCTGTAACGTTCATCAACCATGTGGCGCCTCCAGCCCTGAGGCTGGCCAGGTCAAAGTCCCGCACTCCTTCAACAGCTCCAATGGGAAGCCCAATCGCAGCGAGCAGTTTCTTGAAGCGAAGCCGGAGCGCAGAGCCAGAGCGAGGCCAGAGCGAGGCCTCGGGGTCGAGACGCCCGAAGGCGAAGATGATCGCTTCGACCAGTTGGGGTTGGTCGATCTTCAAGCACTGGTGCCGGGCTGCCTTGAAGCGGGTCTTTGGTCTTTGGCTCCAGCACCGAAAGGAACACCTGCTTGGGCCCCGGAAGCGCCTCCACGTCGACGTCGGCCGGAACGACCAGGTTCCGTCTTTTGGCAGCCAGCACTCCACCCACTCTGGCTAAACCTCCCCAGCAGAGAGCCAGAAGCCCGGCAACATCGTCCCAACCCCAGACGTAGCACACTGCCATTAGAGCAAGGAGCACCTGCCAAGGCATAGCAGTGTGATGCGTCGGGGGCTCGTGGCGTTGCCAGGCGAACGCCAGGTCCCAGGAAGGCTGAAGTAATCTCCTGACCGAAGGGCAGTCCAGAGTAAAAGCATTCAGGGTCTCAGCGTAGTGGTAGTATGGCTTTCCCTCCTCAAAAAGCCACTGGCCATACCAAATAAGGACCTCGTTGAGCTGGTCGATGTCGCTCCTCCCTAAGGCTTTCAGTCCTTCCCAGGTGCGACCTTTGTCAAAAAGCCAGTCTTCGAAAGCAGCCCTCAGCTTCTCACGCCGACTGCTCGTGGAGGCCTGCATCGGGCGGCCTCTCGCCAGCTCAAGGCCTGCTCGAAAGAGCCTCCTCTCAGCCTCGGCTTTCAGAGCTCTGGTGCGGCCGCGGGCGCAAAAACCGAAAGCCCCAAACCCGAAGCCCCGAAGGTAAGCCTGCCTGAGGAACGGGGGGCCGAGAAGCACAGAAGACAGGGCACAAGGAAAGTCCACTGGGCGCCGAGACGGGGCCCCTCGCCCCGGAAAGCCCAAAGTCGAGTCGAACGGGCGGGAGGCGGTGAAGGCACCGAAGACCAACGGCTGTCAGCAGAAGCTGCCTTAAGATCGACAAGGGAAGGCTGCAACACAAAGACAAGGCGGAGCCAGTTGGCAGCCCAACGGCGGAGTCGAGGCCGGCGGGCGTCTTCAAAGAATCTCTTGTGATCCCAAAAGTCCGGGCCGAGATTCCCAACAGGCTCGGGCAGCGGTTTGGAGCGGGACGGGGCGTCTGCTGGAATCCATCGGGTCGGGCAGAACAGGCCCCCGTGGTAGAGACCCGCAGCTAAGCTTGGGACTGAAGCCCGCCGGGCCGAGTGCCGAAGACCCTGGGACGGCGAGCGTCCTTTGACAACTGCACACCTGGCGACGTTGGAGTCACAGAGGTTAGCGAAGCGAAGGGGGCCGCCTTCCAAAGCAAGGTGGAGGAAGAGCCGGGCGATGGTCGAGGACTCCAGGATGGTCGGAAGAGGCAACCCGCTCCAACCCGTCAACCTGTATATCGGCCGCGGCAAGCCTATTTCCCTTGGCCCGGAGAACGGCGTCAAGGCTGGAGCCTAAGGCATAGGCCAAACCAGGGGTGAGCGGCGCAGCGGCGGCTCCGTATCGGCCCTGTACCTTTTTTTGTGCCCCCCAAGACACGAACACGGCCGGGCAACCGATTCCAGGGAGCAGCCGACAGCAAGTAGCCGAAGAGCCCTCCGAAACGGCGAGCCGAACGCGCAGGAGTGAGTCACAACTTCGGCGGCGCCGGGAAGACCTCTGAGCCTGGACCCTCCGGCGGTCGCCTATTTGGCGAAGCTTCCCAGAAGCTTTCTTTGCACAAAAGATGCGTGTGTGGCAATGCTCCGGCAAGCTGGGGTCGAAGGGCTCGAGGCACAAGAGGCCCATAGACGACCAGAGCCGAGCCAATCGCAAAGTTTCGGTCCTCCCGGCTGCAGTCGCCAAAGGAACCGGCGGGCGGGACCCCTCCAAAAAGGAGCGACTTGGGCTCGACGTAGGCAAGCCAGAGCTCATCCGAAAGAAAAGGAGTCGGATCCCCGTGCCACTCAGCTGGAGGAGGTCGGCCTGGACAGACACGTAGGGTTGCAGGGCCTCAGCAGGGGAATCTTGAGGCAGCTCGCGGTCCTCAGGCGGGATCCAGGCATATGGGTCAACAGGACCCAAGCAAGTGAGCTTCTCCGACAGCTCACCGAGGCGGGCATGCAAAACACTCATTCGACGGCCGGCGGTGGAAGGTATTACGCCCTCCTGCTCGCTACCGTAAGTCCTGATCAGCCTCCCCAAGTAACGCAAGCACCGCCGCTGAGCCCGGTTGGGCTCTCTTTGCAGGAGTTCCAGCGGCACAAAAGAACAGTCGTTGTAGAGAAGGCGAGGGCAACCACCAAAATGTGCAAGAGCCTTCTCTCAGCGATCAAGGTGCAACGGCGGGAGCCCACAAAGGGGTTGCTCCGGAACACGCCTGGGTATGGTACGGGAAGCGGGAAAAGGACCGAAGCCGGGGTGAGGTCACCGCGCCGGCAAAGGTGCAAAGTTCTCGAAAGAAAATAGGAGAAGGGCGTGCGGGCCTTAATAAATTTCAAATGCGCACCAGAAGCCCAGGTCCTAAAAGAGATTGGGGCATCAACCTTGGAAGGGACGCCGGCACGGCCTACCTCGGGAAGAGCATGGTCGGCACAGGTAGCAGTCGAATTAGGGCAGGTGGGGCCAGGATCAGGGTCACCGGCCGGGCCTCGGGAAACACCGGGGACTGCTCTTCGGCAGAGACCCGGGAGGCCAGGGTTGGGGGCTGCTGGGGCTGCTTCGGACTTCGGAGCGGGAGCTGAAGGCTTCTCAATGTCCTTGTGTTGGAACCGACACTTATCGCCTCTAGAACAATTAATTCCCTTCTTTCCAGAATTTGCAGGTTGCATTGATTTTCTTCTTGGGTTTGTCGCCTTGTGGGGACAACGATCCTTTCTTGTGAAGGAACGGGCAGTTGTTACCACGTTTGCAAGTTCCTTTGAGGAAATCATAGCATACTCCCTTTGGGCTAGGGGACCTAGACTTTCAGGGAGACTCGGATTTGCTTCTGCCGACCTTGGCCTAGGGCTCTGTGATCTGCCACGGCCTCGTCTTGATGAGGGGCTTGGTGACTTAGACGCGGGGGCACCGTACTTGTCGCCGTGTGACCTGGCGATCCTGTCTCGGCTCTTGCGCTTTCTCTCTCGTGTGAGAACATCCTTTAGCGACTGAACCAGAAACTTGACGTGTGTTGATCTGTCCCCTCTGAAGCGCGGTCATAAATTTCCAAGTCGTACTTCAACCTCTTTGATTGCCTAAGCTCTCTGAGGAAAATGTCACGCAGAGTAGTCTCATCAGGCGTGTGGCTGAGTCCCGACATCACGCTCTCTCAATTGCTGATGAATGTGGAAAGGTCATCATTCAGAAGCCTAACCTTTAGCAAGTCCTCAACCGAATACAGGGAACCTACCTCCTCGTTTGTCTTGAAGTACTGGTCGAAGAGATAAAGCACCTGCCGTCCTCGAACCGCCCTGTGCTTGGCCGCTTCTGTCTCCTTAAAAATGAGGATTTCGCGGGACAGCTCTCCCCTAGCAACCTTGGTAAGTGCAGCAAGGAGTTTCGTATCAAGGGTGAGGAATTTCTCGGGGTCTCTGAGCGACTCATGACTAGCGTCTTTGTTGTAGGCCTGCATGACCCACTTGAAAGCCTCGTCTGGCGAGTCAGTGGCTGCTCTAACCGCTTCCCTCGTTGCCGTCTTCCAAGACCGGTACGATTCGGGGGTTGGGAACTCCGGGAGGTTTATGGTCTCTGCCTCATTCACTTTAGGCTTGCCTACGTCTTCTTTGGGCTCGCCTTTGAGGCTCCTCAAACTTTGGAGGCTTGCCCTTTGGGTTTCCACAAGACCCGTGTTAAAGACCTCAGACACTGGCGCGCCGGAATCGGCCGCTGGAGGGGCCGCTGTTCCGGTCGGTGGTGCCTGTGAAGGCCCTTCTTTCGGCTTCGGTGGCGAAGCTGGCTGTGCGCTCATGCCTCCTGGGTTCATTGACTCGAACAGGTTCCTAGCACCTTGAACACTAGGCATCCAGAACATTGGCGACTACCTGCGGGCGTGCTCGGAGCAGGCATTGGCTGACCCAAGACCTTTTCGAGTGCCCTTTCAGCTGAATCCAATCTGTCCTGAAGCTCCTCATTCTGTTCTCTGAACTCACTAAGAAATGCTTCGTATTCTTCTTGCTGTCTGTTCTTGAAGATTTCGAAGTGTGCTTGACATTGTTCCAGCATTACTTCCTGCGAATTTTCGACGTGCTGTCTTGCATGTTCTTCCAGGTTCTTTGCAAAGCGGGACTCTCGGCCAATTGGCCATCTAGTGACCTAGTGCGTCTGTGATTCGGCTTTGTTGAAGATCCGCAAGTTCTTGGCGCAATCTGTTGTCTTCATCATAGGAATGCGCCTGGCTCAACGTCATTTCAGACAAGAGGAGTTTCTCACGAGCTGCTGCCTTGTACTCGCTGGATGCCAAGGCGGCTTGCAATTCCGCTACCACTTCAAGGTGATTGCGTTCTTCTCTGTGCTCCAAACTTGCTGTTTCAGTTGCGGCTGCTTCTTGATAGGTCAGCATGTGTTGCCTGTGTCTTGCTTCTGCTTGAGCTTCAAGTTCGCCGACTTCTAGCCTGATCTGATTTGTGTGCACTTCAACACTGTGCTGAGGTGCGAGAACGTTGAACTGTTGGACCGAGGCTGGTGCCGGGAAAACTAAGCCGGGGGCGCCTGTTCCTGTATGGCCACCCGTGACCGGGGGCTGTGAAGGATTCAAGGCGCTTGTATCCATTTCTGGGATAAGTTCCGGTTCGCTCATGCGCTGATTGTATTGTAACCAGTTGTGACCTGGCCGTAGGCTATACGGCTGATAACCTATAGTTCACTGCACACACGCACTGATAATATTCCGTCCAAGTGATAACAGTTAAGCACGGTATACCATTGAGTAGCTACGCCTTTTTCCTGTTAGAGCACTTGTGCCGCAACGTCACACACAACATGCTACTTCACACGTGCACAAATTACAACAAAGCAGTCTGAGATGTTGAAATTGATTGCTCTGGAGACTTGTCGAGTTTGCATTCATCCTCATGTTTAGATGCCTTGGAGAATCGGAGCGTCGCCCCAAATCCCAGCACCACTTCAAGGATCCAACAGAGCTTTGCAGAATACCCACGGGCTCCAAATCCTACACCTTGAACGCTACACCGCCTCCACCATAACCGGCGGCCCATTGTCAGCGTCATCCCAGGCATCGCGGCGAATACGCAGCTTGAACTGGGCGCTTTTTAAAGCATGCTCGGCTTGTGCCTTTAAGCTTTGTCTTAAATGTCGCGCCCTCCTGGATTCTGCCTCGCTCCAAGGGTCACTTGATCTGGAGTTTGAGCTTTCTTGGTATGTTTAGATGTGTGGTTTAGAAGTATGGGATTCAGGCTTCGGGTGTTACAAGTCGAGGGTTGAAGTCTCGGAAGAGCCAAGAGATGGACAGGGGTCCAGAGGGGGGCTGAAGCGGTTGAGCGGCTTAGCGTGGGTTGCCTGTTTACTCTTGCAGGTTTAGGCCTTTAACTTCAGGCATTACGGAAGGGGAATTGGAAGTTAACGGGGCGTAGGCCCTTAATCATGTTTGTACATGACGGGAGATCATAAAGTACATCTCGGGGACACTTCCTTTTCCAGTCTTCTATATGAAGCAGTTACTCTGTGGCGACTAGGTTCAGACCTAGAGTGGTTGAAACGACATGTAGAAGTCCGAGGCGGTATAGGATGCATAGGGCATAAGGTTTGAGGTTTGGGGTTCAGGGTTTCGGGGTGCCCTATAATGGGGTTCATGGGGCTACGACACCTGTAAGGGATGATAGAATCGGATCTTAAGAGATTGTGAGATTGTCGGGGTTCCTTTTTTATTGGAGGATTCGGCAGGCAGTTCATGCAGAAACCCAAAAATATGACGAGTATCGTGATCCCCTTGAATCAAGGTGGGGTACCGTATGATATATCCAAGCGTCCTATTCTAGATGCAGCCAAAGGTATGTGTTTGTTGTTCAATTTTCATAAGGAAAACTCTGGTACAAAAAGCGTCCAGACCATAGGCTACTCATGTAGGCACCTGTATAAATCCCATCGAACATCTCATTCTTTGCCTCATCTTCCAATTTCCTGAAAACCCTGTGCGCCCTCAACTCAAGCCCCCTCAGGCGCAACCGGCCGCATTACCAAAGAACTGCTGAAATCAGCTCAGGCACCGAGCCACCAGCGCCTGAGCTCAAAATCCCACTTGTGTCTTTTCTGGTGCAAGAGTCGCTGGACTTATACTGACAAAGCAGAGAAGCAGAAATAACGAACTTTCGCTGCCACCATTCGGCCACGATGAACCCTCGCCTAAACCAGCACAAATTTCTCGCGATGAATGAGAGACGTCGGCAGCTCGCAAGCTCCGTAACTCCGCACAAGAACCGTACAGGAAGTCAAAGGACTCCGACTGCTCCAAGTCACGGTCGTTGGAGAAGGCCACGCACAAACGAAACTGGACGCGGGCTTAGGGCATTTAGAGAGTTTGGGGTTTAGGGATTTCGCGGGCTCACGAAGGTTGCACAGCACAGCTTTGGGGCTCCCAGGTTCAGTATTCAAGGGATTTCTAGGGTCCCGTTTGTGAGCCATTCCTTAAAGCCTTGGAAGAGGTCCAACATAGACCCAATGAATAAGTTCCCGGAGGCCCTCTGAATCAACAATGCCGTTTACACCTATGCAGGAGCCGTTGTGATTATCATCCGGCAAGGGATTCTCACGGCATTAGCTTGAAAGCTTTCGCTACGAGAAAACCCACCAATCCGCATCGCAGCAACCCGAACGAACACGGACGTGAAGTCGGAAATGACGGAAATGCAGCAGTTATGCTGTCAAAACAAGGCAGCAAATAGCCGATAGCATAAACAGGTTAATCAGTTGTGCAGCCCAAGTTCAGGCCTGCAGTAACTGTTGCGAACATGGCGGAAGTGAAGCCAGAAATAAATAGCCGACACGAAAAGGGAAAAAGAAACAGAAATCAAGCCGGACACGTGCGCAGCCGGAAATGAAGCGGAATAACTGTCACGAACACACGATACGAACACGGACGAGAAAACGGAAATGAAGTCTGAAATGATGCACATGCATCAAATCTGCAAGCAAAGACGAAGCCGGCAATGGCTGCGACCAAAACGGAAATGAAGGCGGAAATGCAACACTTACGCAACAACCGATGCGAATACAGAAATGAAGCGGGAGAGAAGAACACGGAAATGAAGCTGGAAATCACAGAAATGCGTCAGCTCTGCAGCCAAAAACGAGGCGGACATAGTCGACGCAAACACGGACTTGATTTCGGAAATGGTAGACATACATCAACTCGACAGCCCGAAATGATGCCCACAATACCTGATACGAACATTCAAACGAAGCCGAAAATAACGGAGCACCAACTCTGCAGCCATCAATGAAGACAAGCATAACCCACACGAACATGGAAATAAAGTCGGTGACGGAAATACATCAATTGAATTCGTAGGGAGCGTGTGGTTTGTGGTTGTGTGAATGGAAGAAACCCGGCTTGCTGCTGGGCTCTTGCATGGGTGAATGCGGACAACCGGGGCGGTGACCGCCCTAAATATTTGCAATTTTCTAAATTCGGCCCTGTAGAACCATATGGGTTAAGCTTGTGAGCAGATGCGGCGGCCTGAACTGCGACGTCGTAATTTGTCATGTTCATGGCCAAGCCTGCGCTCGCATGAGGAAACCCTTAACTGCCCATAAACCCGAAAAGGGCGGCTGCTCAGGTCTTGGGCCTTCAATTAAATCACACTGCATGTCGGTTTCCTGCAAAAAGGGCTAGAGGGTTTCGGGTCTGGCAGCCGGAATGGAGGGTTTGGGGCTTAGGGCTTCAGCGGTATAGGATTAAGGTTTCAGCGAAGATTCCGGGTATCTTGATGGGGAGCCACTTAAGAAACCCTAAACCCTAAACCCTAAGCCCAAAACCTTAACTCTGAACCCGTAAATGGAATCCTGAAAGTGTTGTTTCGGGGGACCGGTTTTAACTTAAGGAGGCCCGATCAGTGGCACCTGGAAGGCCCGATCATGAGCTCCAAAACAGGCAAAGAGCCGTAGCCCCTAAAGAAGCATACAAGTATAACTATACTACATATAACACTCATAACTCGGTACCTCTGCAGGCCCAATGTGTCGTTAAGTCTGCGCATGTGCTTTGTTGATTGGGCTGCTTATCGTCGGTGCGGTGGTTTCGAAGTGGGGTCTTGCTGGGAGGTGGGCCTAGTTCGCTCAGCTTTTAAGATGTTTTAGGGTTTCGGGCTCATGTTTCGTTGAATTTGATGGTCCCAGCTTTAGCAGTCGAAGCCTTAAGCACACTGACCATGTTTACGCTGGAAGCGGATGACGCTTCCAAGCCTGTCCTACGCAAAGCATGAGATTTGTCGTGACACATTTTGTGCTATCCGCGCACACAACGAGATGTGAGTCGGATGCAAGGGAGCTTGGCGTAAGTGCGTGGGCAGTGGAGGAAGGTTGCAATGCCGACGGGCAGCCTAGGCCCTCCGAAACCTTCGCCCATTCCCCGTCGCCGGCGGGGACCACCCTGTCCTGAGGAGTCTTGCGATGAGAAAAGAGGTGGCCAGACGCGACATTGACCAGCCGCAAGGGCGGACGAACAAACGGAAAGGCAAACTGTGGGAGACCCACTATGTAAACCATTGCAGAATGGGAACATGCTTACAATCACGCAAAATGCTTGTGGGACTCTGTTGATGCTTGCACGGAGCATTAACTCCTTCTTCGTGGATGCTGATGGCCATGATGGAACACAATCATCACAGTACCACAGGGTCGCATAGCTTGCCGTGGCAATACCTTTGCAAACTTTCCACGAAGCCCCGAAAACTCGCAACGATGGCCAGGGCACCTTCGAAGAAGGATCGATCGGAAGGTTGTAGCTGCCTATGACTGCTGCCGTAGCCGATGGGCTGCTCCTCGGGATCATTCGAGATCCCAACACCACCGCTCTCAAATTGCAGCTCTTCTTATGTCGACTTGTTTTTGCAAACTTCTTTGTGCCACGACCGTCGCTACCGGTGGTCCGCCCCACCACCCCACCCGCCCACATCACCCACCCCCCCCGGGCGCGACCCCAGCCCCCAGGCCTTAATGGGGCTGACTGTACTCAATGCTTCCCATGCTCCCTGCCCGTACTTTTCCGACCACATCCTGGCTGGCTGCATCTCTCTACTGGGGTACAACATTGTTGCGCGGTGCCCCAAGCCCTGACCGACTGTTCCGGAGACGTGATAAAGTCTAGAGCATGCTCCTGGCAAACAATGCTTAGCCTTCGGGGATGTGTGTCGTTTCATTGGTGTCTCTGCCGTTCCCATGGGTTAAGCTCAGCAGGGTCTAAACCCCAAACCCCAGAGTCTCAATCAAAAACCGTGCAATGTAGGAGCCTAATGAATCAGACTCGGGCCTATACCACCAGCATAAACTCCCATACGGGACTTCATAACGCATAACGCAGAGCTCTATATAACTCAACTTATCAAGGGGTATAGAAGGAGTTGAGGGTAGAGCTTACATGAGGATTATCGGTGATAGTTCGAAGTTTACGGCCAACTTAGTCCCTCCATATTCACCACCTGCTACACACCAAAATTTCAATTGTGTCCGATCGCATTCCTAAAAATCTTCCAAGAAACACCCTTAAACTCTGAACAGCGGCCCATGAAGCCCATGAATCTCCAAGTAGGACCTGTCACAGTATAACAACCAAGGATCGGCGCGCCGTCGTTCTTGAACCTATGCATCAACGCAGGGTGTCATGCAGGTGTAATCTGGGCATGCTCACCAAGATCGGGCCAGAGCTGACCAACCATCTTGCCCCCCAATTAAAAGGACCTTTAAGACAGGGGCCCATTATTTTCAGACTCCCGAATGCTGACTGCAGCCAGTCAGCTCCATGTGGAGCTTGTAGATGTGCGTGGTGAACTCGTTGGAAGTGTAGCGGAAGACACGGCACAAGGATCTGCCTGAGAAGATGACAAGTAGAAGAAGGAGAAATAGTTTCAGTATCAATAGTAGCAGTAGTACTACTGCGACTAAGTGTGGGACTACCACTTCTGAGGGTCTCCTTGCCACATCGTCTCTTCTTCAATGCTGAGCTAGTTGTACGAACAGATCCTTCTCAGAGGGTCTAGACAAGGTCAAGTCAGCGGCAGCGGATCAAAAACTTCCTTTCGTAGCTCGCAGTGACATTGAATGCATTCCTGGCATGTGACCACGCTGAGCAACCAAGCAGAGGCCTGCCTCCGGTGCACCACTTGAAATCGGCAAATGAATCCAGCTTGTCACGTGCTCAAGGTATCAGATGATGCCATCCCTCATTCCACAGCTTCGCAGTTTGCAGCCCTGAGGGGCGAAACGCATGCAGGTGCAGTGCTGAGGCACGACCAGCAGCGAAGAACATTCAAACCGCGTAAATGACGGCGACTCATTCAGAGCACTAGGTCATACACTCGCAAAGCGAGGATTACCCAGTTTCACACAGACATCTCTCTCCCGCTGCGTGGGAATGAAATGTTGCTGCAGCTGCAGTTGCAGTTGCAGTTGTAGTTGCTGTTGCTGTTGTTGTTGTGCTAGTGTGCAAGTGGTCGTCAAATACTTGTGAAAACCCGCCTCTACTTGAACCGCTACAAAAGCTTCTGCTCCCAGGGTTTTCAAAAAAGCCCTCCGGAGCCTTCAAAAAAGCCCTCCGGAGCCTCCGGCACCCTGGAGTCGCCGACACGTTAGAGTAGACTTCTTCTAGCTGCCGCCGAAAGTCTTTGGCCACATTCTGCGAGCCTGCCGATGTCAGCAGACCAGGGGCTGCAGTCGTAAGTAGTTCTTGCTCTGGAGGAAACGAAGTTGTGTTGCCAGAAAGAACCTGCATCAGGACAAAGGCAGCTCCTGTAGCTCCGAGTTTGCCAACGTTGGACCAGTGTAGGGCTAGAGGGTTTCGGGGGTATTACGGTAAAGCATTTCGCTCAAGCCTTTGCGGCAGGCCTATCGGAAGTCGAAAGTTCTCTATGTACCGAAGTTCCCAAAACTTCCGTTACCTTTGCATCAAAGAACATGTCTCAAATCATGGCAAATTGCGCGCACGCTTGGCATACTTCTTGAGTAACAGGTTGCCCTAAGCCCCAAATTGCAGGGTTTTGAGCTCGCAATACAACGGTATGTGACTGCAACTTTCACAACTGAGTGCTTTGTACATGTATCAGCAACTTATATTGAAATACATTTGCGAACAATAAACATAGATATGGAATCACAGATGCACATAGCCACAGGTATATCGACCTTGCCTGAAAATCTTGGTCTTTTAAAGGGGGTCGCACATATGTATGTATATGTGTGTGTGTATATATATATATATATATATGGTGCCCCCCTCCGGGACCTTCCCTTTTACCTTTATTTAGTACTACAAGCCTGAAGTTGTAGTGGTTGCTGCACAGGTTCTGGGGGTGGGGAGGTGCATCATAAGCCTTAACTATACAAACAGAACCTTGAGTTTTTCAATAGGCAATAACTTTGAGGCAATAACCGTACTGTATGTTAATCATGCTAAATGCAAATAGGGATCATGATGTGAAACATCGGGACTGATTTAACTTGAATCGGACAGATTCAAGTTAAATCGAGGGCCGGATTGACGATTGAAGATCCCTGGAATAGTTTCTCCACGGATCTGCAACCTTCATTCAACCCAGGGCATGATTCAAGTTGACTCGGGCCGATTCAGCTCGAATCGCACTTGCCAAAACGTATCCCGCAGGATCTGTTCGCTCAGGCCCCTACGTACCGTGCCGTAGCAATCATTCCGGCCATGTCGGCATTTCGGTAGTTTCCGGAGTCCCCTGGGAGTTTCTTCTGGGGAGTTTTCTCTTCAAAACCCTAGACTTGGAACATGCCATTGTTGCTGGCTTCAAACCTTAAACTGGAAATCTGCCGCGGAGTTTTTTGGGGGAGTCTCCTGGAATCAGCCGCAACAATAACCGTGGTGTTAGCCATGATATTGGTCCCAATGGTGACTCTGATCTTTTCTTGCCTGTATAATAGCCCTAGGACTATCCTGAGATTCAACACCAAGACTAACATTGATGATTACCCTGATATGAAAACCTTAGTCCGAAGATTGTAACCTTAACATTGATGTTTACTCTGATATGAAAACCTGAGTCCGAAAATTGATGCCTTATCATTTACTTTGCAGCAAGCGCTAATGTATCCCTTACAACCGAACCCCAATGCTTACTGGAATTGCGATCCCAATGTTAGCCTAATTACAAACACCCATATGGACGCGAAGAGAAATTTCATGGGTATATCTACCGCGTTGCTCCCAAGGCTTGCACTAGGCTAACATTGGGGTTAGAGAGCCGACAAGATAGTAGCAAAGTCTCCCCAACTGCAGCTTAAGTCCATAGCACTCTCTGCAACGTAGGCGACACATATTGTACTGGCACAACTATGACGCATCTCGTCAATGTAGGAGACAAAAACTTACTGGCACACTCATGGCGCACGACGAATATCTACACCCAACAACGCACAACAAGGTCGAAAGGTAGGTCCTGGAGGGAGGGGTAGCGTATGTATATATATATATATATATGTATGTATACATATATATATATATAATATCTGCCCATCTATCTGCGTGAGTGTGTGTATGTGTGCTGTGATACAAACATGTCTCGTGATTATAGCCTTCAATTCCAACCGTTTTGCCTTCCAGAAACAGGCTCTGTCTCTTCACCACTCTCTGAGTTGCGTTGACGAGTGTGGGGCCTTGTGCAATTCAACTTGCCAACCCTAACTGGACAGGAATCTATGTGCCCTCGACCCTATACCAATCCCAACCTGCGCCCGCCCGTCTGATCTGCATGCCCACGATATCACTAGAACCTCCATAGTCCTGGGCACCAGCTGCAGGCTTGGGCTTTCTTCGACTCACGTTTAGGGTTTTATCAAACCACATTCGTCTCCTCTACCATCTGCTAGGTTGTCAACGCTAGTTCGGTGCAATACAGGTAAATTGAAGTGCGTGCCCGGCGTCCCACCAAAGCATACACACACGAAAGTGAGTTGCCTCTCCTCGGAAACACCGCAGCTTCGTTGTCCGTCCGGGTCTATGTGCGCACGCTGACCCGAACTCACAAGCCGCAGACGAGAAGCCTTCAAAACGCGTCGTATTGGGCCAGAACTCAGTGTCCCCAGACGCAACCTGAAATCTCATCCAAGCGGCGCCTGGCACTCGCGCGGGCCGAGCTGGTCTTAGGGCTAAATAACTCTAAACCCCAAAGCATCCCAAAGCCATAAAGCTGACGTGCTCAGGAATTGGATTCAAGAGTCAAAGCGAACCCCTAATCCCGAAGCCGAAAGCCGATACCGCCGATATATTTAAAACAAAGAATGTTTTCCTTTAAACCCTAAACTGTAATCTCCAAACTTTGGCCCTGAACCCTCAACACAAACCCACAAGACTTGACTAGAGTATAGGCACCAGGAGGACGCTCAAAAAAGCGAGAGCCACTTCCGGAGCCCCTGTAATTCTCCACAAATAACATCCGGCCAAGATAGGTCCTGAGCTTGAGGGGGGGTTTTGGTAACCGGAATGGGATTTTGGGGTTCCAGCTGTTACACTTTGTAGATGGTACGGAAGTCTTAGAGGATGACAGGAGGCAGTACTTCAAGTCACCTGCTGGGCTATAGCTCTCATTGTGGGTAGGGGCGGCCTGAGACTGCCCATAATTGGGAAACTCTTTGTTGAGCTACCCAGGGCGCCCTGGGGCTTTTTTGGGGGGATGTAGGGGGCAGAACTTACACTGTAACTCATATGAGCAGCTGTCACTGAGTGTGGGGGAGATGCCCACGGCACAGCTTATGTTACATGCTATGCTCCTGCAGCAATGCCCTATGATGATCCTTAAACATCCTCGAGGACCTACGAACCACCCCGCAGATAAATATAGTCTTGTACGCCCGTATCCTGGCACAGAACGCAACATGAGACTCTGACCTCAGGAACTTACGGACAAAAGCTACGGCCAACTCGGGAAGTCTCGTGAGGTGCAGATCTGATGATCCTGAGCCTGAACCCTGAAGAGGCTTTAGGGTTCACGTTCAAAATCAATCTGACCCTGAACTCTGAATACTGGGCCGGTTGGGGATTTGGGAGTTTTTGAGAGCCAAGCCTTTTGGGATGAACAGCGCAGAAGGAAGCCTTGTAAGGGTTCAGGGTATGCCTGGAAAGGTTCCACTGACACTGCGATGCTAGCTGAGGGTTGGCCGCGCAGTTCGCGTGGGAGTGGTTGTTGTAGGGTTAAAACCCGAACCAAGCTGTAGAGTCAAACCGACAAGCCGGGCTCGTTTCTTGGGATACGACATGACCTCACGACACCCCTCAGCACGACATGATCCCGAAACCGTTCAACAGCCAAGGGTCCCGGTTCTTTCTAATGGAGTTGTTCTCGCATACTCCAACACGTAGCGTTTGAGGTGTACCTTGGGTCTTTAGAGCTTCGGTTTTCCCGAACGTTGTTCTCCCGAACCCTAAAGCCCAAGCCCTAATTCGTACCTGCCTAGGGCTGGGTTCTGGGCTGGTTCAGGCTGTAGGGTTTGGGGTCTCTCGAAACCGCTCAACCACTCAACCCCCAAACTCTGAACCCTAAACCCCAGCCCTATACACCCTACCCGGTCAAGGTTGTGGCATCAAGAAAAGACGAGGCGTGAGCTGCGAAAAAGAGTCCAAACACGGAAAGTGTGACTCGGCAGCAAACGGGAACCTTGTGCTCTGGACTGGAGCAAAGAATTGCTGAATGCATGTGGGGCCTTCCGACATTCGGGTCTTTCGAACACTGTGAGGGGGTTGCGCTACATTGGGGGGGGGGCTGTATCGACGGGTCCATGCAGCTTGTCAGCATGCACCTTGACAGGTGGCGGGCAAAGCGAAACGGGAAGGTTTATCCCTGAGGGTCATGACAGATTCGCCATATCGGGTATGATTACAGTCCTCACAAATTGGTAAAATTCGTGGAGTAGAAACATCTAGTCAGTGCTCATATGTCCCTACTGGACTTTCTCTTTGTGGCTGCGTTCCCTGGGTCGCGAAGCGAGGCTACAGTTGGTCTTAGCGGCAAGGTGGTTGTAACATCTCTTTCTAGCTCCACGGGCGGTTTGCTTAGAGCGACCTTCTTCTTGACTCGTGGCTTCCTTTTCCCGACTCGTGCTTTGCTCGTACTCAAACCTTGCCGTAATTACTTATCACTGTCTGCAATCCTACGTCTTGTGTGATCAAACCGCCCCTCCAACCCTTCTGATAAGAAATAACCCTGTTGTTTAGCGTCGGAATATCGATTTTCAGGGAGTGGTTGGCGTCGATTATTAGGGGGAGGGGCACCTTGAAAAGATATGAGGGCTGGAGGTGGTTAGGCTAAACAGCCGGGGTTTAGGGGAAATGGAAAGCCCCAAGCCGGATCGTAGTCTGCACCCCTCATTCGGAACGGCCCAGGAAGTGGGGCCCAAACCCCTAAACACCCTAGGCCTTCCGCGAAACCAATCTAAACCTCACCGCGACACACGCACTCCGTTGCGGTGCGTCGCCAAGATCTGCGAGAGACCGATGTCCCAACAAACAGGAATGTTATCCCCTCATCACCCCCAATAATTTCTCTAGGGGATTCGGAACCCCAGTACGAAGCAGCATTTTCGCTGAATATATCAGGAATACAGGATGATGGGAAACGAGAAATGATATCCGGCAAATCTGTTGATGCTTTACTTGTCGTTAGCCCACTGTCGCTGTCGCCGCAGCACCAGCCAAGAAAACTCGCTTATCGGGGCTTAGACCAACTAGGTCAGACGCTTAGAAGGGAAGCAGAGTTTAGGGGATGCCTCTTGGGGCTCAGATCCCATAGGAGGGTGGGCTCGGGCTTTCAAAAGACACTTTCCATGGATCCTCACATGCTAAACCCTTGGCCTTGCAGGGGTTTGTGCCGCTGCAAGTCCCGCCAGGCTGGACAAGCCGCCACGGTCCGCACCTTGGCCGCGAAGAACAGGGTTGAGCGGTGGGTTTGGGTTTTGAGTTCTGGGGTGTAGGGTCGGAACGAAATTATGCAAGATTGTACATGTCCGCATGAAGCCAGTTTTCGACTATCAACCATGGTAACCATCTTCATGACCCACCACCATTCATGGTAACCAATCATGGTAACCTATCCCTATTCTACACCACCCTCATCCACGACGCGTTCTAGATCCACATCTACATGAACCCTGGCGAGCCACGACTCCCTAGATTACCAGTTCTCCGATGTTGGCCTACAAAGACTTAAGTCCGTGCGTGTGTGTGTGTGTGTGTGTGTGTGTGTGCGCGTTTCTGTCTCTGTGTGTGTGTGTGACTGTGTGTGCGTGTGTAAATACTGCATATATCTATAAATACTAGCTGACTAGCTTTTGCTTCTGGGCGTTGCCAAGCTCTTTTGCTCTCACCCAGGTTTGTTTGATATCCTTAATATCCTTGTATCCGACATGACCCTTACTGGCAACTGTAGCTCTCACCCTTGCTTTCTTCATTATTTCTTCTCATGACATGATGACAACCGCTCTGCCTCGTCTGGTCGTCGGCTGATCAGGCTGATCACTCTGGTGCTTTCCGGTTTGGGATGGGGTTGGTGTCGGGTTTTGGTTTGGGGTTTAAGGTCTGGGAGTTGGGGGTTTGCGGTGTTTGGGATTCAAGGTGGGAGGAAGCCTAATTGGTACGGGGACGGTCAAGTCACTTCACTCTGACTCTACCAGACTCTATCTCTCATCTCTCAGCCCACTCTCACTCTATGTTCACTCTCAACTCCCACTCCATCTCTCACATATCAGTTGTTATAGAACTAACTGCTTATTTTACTATATTAAGTACTTTGCGCTTTCGCTCTCTGCCAAGCAGAAGCTAGTGTATATATATATATATATATATATATATACATATATACATATATAGACATAGAGAGAGAGAGAGAGAGAGAGAGAGAGAGAGAGAGAGAGAGAGAGAGAGAGAGAGAGAGAGAGAGAGAGAGAGAGAGAGAGAGAGAGGGAGAGAGAGAGAGAGAGAGAGACAGAGAGAAGAGAGAGAAGCGAGAGAGAGAGGGTGTGTAAGGTGTTAGTTGTAGATTGTAGTGGCCTTGAGTAGATTTGGCTCCAGCATGTTACTCCTGCGTACTGCGGGCAATCCCTACGAAAGCCCCTGTATGTTTCAAGTGACGTGCCGATTCCAACTAAATGTTGAAGGCTTTGGAAGTTTTTCAGTCCTTAACCCTGAAAGGTTTCAGTGCTTAGGATTCCCAAGAGACCCAATCTCTAATCTAATCAAGCTTGGGCGCAGGTTTCGGAACAATCCTCCCGCCGAGAAGGTGGAGCCAAAATTGTCGTCCAGAAGCGGGTCCGCCTGGCACAGTCAAGGCTGGTTGCGGGATTTGTTTGCAGCTGTCTTGTGCTGACGTTCAGGGCTTAGGGTCTCTAAGCCCTAGACCCCAAGCCTTTGAGTATCAAAGAGGGTGTGCTCAGCCTTCAGCAACGCTCACATTTGCATTCTGCAGGGTCTCACGGTAAAGGCCCATGTCGAAAGTTTCCAGCCCCCCTGCCGCTTCAACCTTTAGGTTCTACATAAGCCTACTACAATCACCTGCAAAATGCGGCTCCGGCAGCTATTGTCACAGCTATTGCATCTTTTTTATGGTGTATGTCTTTGTCTTCTCCATTGCTTCTAGCGCGCTCGTTTCCATCCAGAACGAAACCAGGCAAAAACGACTCGCGAAAGCCCTCGACAAGTTGACCTTCTCTGTTCTTTCTTTTATCACCTGCCCCCAGCCCACCCACCCAATGTCTACCCCGGCCACCCCAGACGACGCACATTGTCTATAAAACTTCCTCCTTCGGCAGGGGCAAGCTCCTTTTCCTCCTCCAGCACAGCAAAAGCTGTGGAAGCTGCCGCGGTTGATCCGCTACAGGTGGCCTAACCGCTGTTATGTGTAGCACTTGGACGACGGCGTGTTCTTTCACCAGCTGTTTCGGATTTAGGCTGGCCAATGCTGGCATAATGTACAGCAGCAAAGGAAGACAATCCTGTGTTTTTTGTTTATCATTTTGCTGGCGGAGATGGAGGAGTAGCCACCGTGGGTTGCATCTTTCTTGATTGCAACAGCTTTGGCCAGGGAGGCTGCAAGATGGTAGTCGTCGAAAGTCGGGCTGAACACGACATGTGTAGTGATAGCGGAGCGAACTCTCAACAACTCTCTTGACAGTTCGGCAGAAGATGACATGCGCAAAGCGAAGCCAGAGAAAATCTCCAGGTTTCGTTTGGCAAACAAACTGGCAGTCTTCTGAAACATCAACATAAGTATCATGCCTCCTGTCTATGTTGCGTGCGTACATGTTGCACCGATTGTGAAAACTTGGACAGCGCGCCAGCCTCGAGATTCAGGAGCACCGACGCAGAAACGGCAACACTAATGCAACATCTAAGTAAGCAAGCATATCATCCAGACGTTTAGCTGCGAGGGATCGCATGCGAATGTGGCATGCCTACGGACACTGTTGACCATGACGGCGGCTAGAGAATACTCTCCCACCTTCTTTACCACTCCTGGAAGGTAAAAGCCTTACGGGACGATGCTTGTGGAAGCCATAGCCCTAAACACTCAAGCTCGAAATTCTACAAGCTCTGAACCCTTAGCCTAAGCCAAAAACCTAAAACCTAAAAGCCCTCAACCTGGGCTTCTAGAAGGCTTGTAGGAGGAATGTAAGCTTATCGTTTGCCTTTTTCGAAACAACAGGTGACATTTATCCTCAAAATTGCCAAACAGCATTTGGTAATGTTCAAAAATTGTTCCCCATTGCGTAGTCCGGCAAGCATGATCCCGAAGCCCTATCAGACTATCAGGTCTCGAGTTGGATCCCTTTGTGCTTCTTCCATGGACGAAACCCTTCTAACGAGGTAAGCACACACCATGCTACCAAATTTTCCGAAACAAGTTTCTTGAGTGATTAATGAGGGTTTAGGGCTGAGGGGCATGCAGGTTGTTATTCATTAACACTGTGCCAGACTAAACTTTCACCCCTCCCCCCGTGAAAGTGTCATTCGTCTGCCTCCAAATCTTGTTAAGACTGAAGGCTGGATGGCACCCTAAACTTTTGGCTGAGTCGCCCTTCCGGCTTTGGAGAGCTGGATTTGCAAGCCCGTAAATGGCGGAGCGTTGATATCATCCTTCGCGACCAAACTGCAGAATGATTGCAGGATTTATGGGGTTTAGGATTTACCGGAGTTCCAGGTCCCAAGCTTGAACTCAATTGCAAATTAAGGGGTCTTTCTGGTGCTGGAGGGTGAGTGGGGGAGTGAATGCCCACTATGCTGCCCGTATGTAATCTCCCCCAATGCCCCATTAAGCGCCAGAAAGGGGTGTGTCTTGGCGTATTCTGGCATGACAGCATGGAATCAGCTCGCCAGACCTCACGGAGGTAAAAACTACTTGCACTAAAACCTTAACTGCAGGGCGTATGCAGAGTGCAAGCAAGTGTTTTGCTGCGGCGCTGCCTACAAAGTCATCGCTTGACATTTTATTCACTAGACTGCAGTTCTGAAGAAGGTGCTGCGACAAAGAGTGTGATCCGCACGATGTACCGAGAAGGGTACACGTTTTGAATGCCGACTGTAAAATTGCAGTCGGCATCGAGGGGCTCTGACCTCTATGACTCTATGTCAGGGCAGTAAACTCACGAACCCTATATGCCCCGTGATCGTCCCTTTGAGGAATTTGAGGATGGCTCAACTGAAGATTGGGGTCCGTAAAGCTGATGCATGCTCGCATCAGCTGCGCTTCAGGATACCTCGGCTGCAGCATCCAATTCGAAAGCTTCCAGCAACTGCAACACCATGTGCTCATGTTCTGCGCATGCACAACAGTGAAAAACAGAAGCGAGCATAACCACATTCACACAAGCAACAGCAAGCACCGCACAAGACCATCAAGTGAGTCATCAAGGCGAATGACGCTAAGACTAAAGGAAACGTATGAAGCCTCATATAACTGAGTATGCGAACGACCGCAAGGGTGAGTTCTTTTGGAAAGGGAAGACAACCTCACCGTGGAACCTTGCTATAAATTATAGATTCTGCTCTGTACTAAACGAAACCTGTTCCAGAGAAAATCTAGGATTTTTTGCCGGGCCCCACAGACAGGCGCCCACACCAAGTGCAGCAAAGGGACGGATAACGGAGCTCCATGCCTGACGCCACCTGCTCCCAATTACCTGTCTTGCGAGTTACAACAACAAGATCGGAGTTCTTTTGTCCCAACCTCCTTGTTTTTTTTCTCTCTCTCTCTCTCTATCCCTCCGTCTCTCTATCAGCCATACATTGTTAACATCCAGGCTCGTATGGCATCAGCCGACATACCGCACCCAGAAGATATCGTTAGTCCGTCATGACAACACTCTGGGCTCATGGCGGAGAAGATTGGTTTGTACAAATGAAAAGCAACTCCCGAGCAGCACTATGCTTCGAGGTGTGTTCTTGCTTGATTGTAAACTCTCAGCCTAGAAGAGCTTGAACCGGAAACCCTAGACCTGAAAAGCACCCCAAAGCCTCAACCCTGAAGGCCCTGAACCTCAAACCTGAAAGCGGCTAACCCAAACCTGAAACAGCCTTGGCCCCCGGAACCGTGGACCCTTTTTTACCTAAAAGAGAAAGGTACCGGCCTGGGCCGCGTGCAGTCCACTCTTCGTCAACGTTCAAATCGACGACCCCCATTACGCTGGCAATCCTAGGTCGGGGTTTAGGATTTCAGGTTGAGCCTTTAGAGTTTAGACTTGAGCTGGTTTAAATCATCCCGGAATCAGTTTGGTGGACCCCTTCAGCCGGCGACAGTGGTAGACTCGGCAGTAGGACCCAAGTGATCACCATTATCTCTTGTGCCATTGTTTGAAAACTGAGCTCTGGCTTTTTGTCTTCAGGCTTCGGCGATTCGGGAGGTATAAGCAGAAAGACTGAAGCCTATCTTCTGTGGACTGCCCTGAAGCTCGAAATTGAAGTCTTATACCGGGGCTGCCCAACACCCAACCCTGAACCCTGAACCGCAAACGGCCCGAATTACTCCAACAAGACCGAGGCCCCAGAAACCTCTCCCCAAATGTCCAACGGATTCGAGGACAATGAACCCTGGCCCCTACTCGTGTGTAGTTATGACTGGCAGTGAGACCGCCCAAACAACCCCTGAACCCTAAACCCTATAACCCCATATGCCTTGAGGATTAGTCTCAAAGCTGGATTCCCAAACCCTAAGCCCTAAACCCCGCACCCAAGATGATAAGCCCAGCTGCCTGTCTTCTTGGAAGAGTTGCCTCATGGACACCTGTCCGGGCTGTGGTTTGTAGATCTTACCAACACGAACCCCAAATGAGACAGAAGCTGGGGGAGTGTAAACGGAAATTGCGAGAAGTGTTTTGGATGATTGAATCGAGTGAGAACACTCTGTTTCTTTTCATAAACTATCACAGCCAAATCCATCCAAAAGATTGAATATCATCAGTCAGCTGATTTGAGACGTTTCAGCCCTAGAAACCCCAAATCGGCGCCTGCAGAACCCGCAACGAACAACACAATCATCTAAAACACCAAGCCTGAAGCCGTGGTTGAAACCCAAGGGTCAGGGCTCTAAGAACGGCTCCCGCAGCATCTCGACTCCTGCACCTGTAAATGCTCGGGTACCGGCGAGTACACAGGAGATCACCCGAGACCCATCAATTTCTCTTCTAGGTTACAGATTATCTTTTGTAGCATTGCAGCAACAACCTCCTCGCATATTCTACAAAAAAACGGTTCAAAACACTTCAATATAATTGAATAATGACTCAAAAATACTTAGGACACTACATCTTCTCTTAGATTGTTGCTGTGTCCTGGGCAGAGCCCAACATGGGAGTGGCAGAAACCCAAAGACATGGACATGCGTTTTTGCTGTTTTGATTTGTTTGGAAATCTGAGTGGCTTTGGAACTTCATACTTCCATCTTCCCGGATCATGTTCCCAGTCAGAAAGTATTGAAACAGAATTGAAAATGACAGGATGAAGCGCTGTCTGGGCTCTGTGGCCTGTATTCTGTATGTGACAATAGCTGACGGCTAAGCTGCAAAGGACGCCGAAGCTGTTTCTAGTTGGGCCTTGCCCTGCCGAGACTGAAGAGACTCTAAGCGGGGACTCCATGGAATGGACCCCGGCATTGTATAACCCTCACGAAGGTCGAAAGCGCCGCGGAACCGTGTTACGTCTCCGTACGATAGGACCCCCCAGAGCCTTCGAGACCGTTCGGGACCCCTTCCCTTTTGCTTCCTTTTTTGCGGGCCGGGCCGGGCCTGGCCAACGGCACCCCCGCCAGAGCCGCCGCAGTTAATGGATCCCGGCGAGAAAGCCCGGCTCACCTCGGAGAAAGGAGGATGTTGGAGACTAGACCTTTAAAAAAAGCCCCGAGCTGGAGCCCCCGAGCTTCTTCTAAAGCTGCTGTCATGAGTGGACTTGGGGTCAGGAGGGCATCTTTCAAAGGGGAGGCGAGTGATGTTGCTTGGTGTTTGAACCAATATAGTCTACGAGCCCAGAACCTTTGCCCTTGGAATGGTCCGCGGGTCTCTTGTTCAAGGGTCCTTTGTCGGGTGCCGCATCGGGCACCCTCGTGTGGGGTGCACTGGCTACAGCAGTCCGCACACGGTCTTCTGAGCCCTACATACGTAAATATATACGAATGCATGCATACCCGTGCAATTTACGACGAGCGCGGAACAGGTAGCTTTACTGTGATGTGAGAAAGCCTTCAGATGATCGATTGTTCTCAGGTTTTGATGCCATAGCAGTAGGCTGTAGGTACCTGTGTAATTAGGTTTTTGAGTGTATGAGCGTTAATGTATGTACATGTGCGCATACGTGATTCCTGTTGACCCTCAAACCGCTAAGCTCGCCCAGAATCGCAAGATGGCCCACCTTCCAAAGTATCCCCGCTTCAAGGCCCCTTTCACAACACGAACCCATGCCTTGTTGAAGCGCGTGGTATGGAGATTCCACAACATGTTGGTCAGATCATCCGCAGGGATTTGCTGGGCCGGCTCGGAGGCATTGCACGTCTTGTGAACCTCAAAAAGCGCAGCATCGGTTTTGAGATAGATGGAATGCGTGCTGACTCTACAACAAGACAGAACAGCAAAAGACTTGTGAAGGAGAGAAGGAATGAAGACGGTTACTTTCTGGTGCCATCAGACTATACATGGATTCTGACTCCCTGACGCGCACACATTTGAGCTTTATTGGCCCGAAAAACCGAACCCGGTCTGGGACTTCATGTGGCCCACTCATTAGGGGGAAGTATAGGTATAGGTGGTGAGGGAAAGGAGAGGAGTCCGAGGCAGCCTCTGAGAGCCTCAGGCTGCCTGAGGTGAGGTACGGATTGTGAAATCTGAGGCACATACCTTCCCCACGGCATGGGACAACCGAAGCCTGAATTCGGCGAAGCGCGGGGTCACGGTTTATGGCAGGGTAACCCTAAACCAATCCGCTCGGGGCACTGGTACCGGGAGTCCGTCGACGGTCACCGACTCCATGCACTGGTTGTCGCCCTCAAGCAATTTCCTGATTTCCGCGGGTTTAGGGTTTAGGTTTAGGTTTCACCCATCAAAGCAATCATGTCATAATCAAGGCCGTAACAGTATCAAAACGAATGCTAGTGGACGATGACTGTGGCAGCAGCAATGTATGTATACCCCTCCCCGCTCCTCAAGACACCTGTCGGGTCATAGCACCCCATCTCTCTTCCTTCGCCCTGCTGCAGCCGAGTATCACCACGCGGTTGCTGGAGAGCGTGTTGCCCATGAACTCGAACTTCACATTTTGTGAACAGAGGGCCTGCTCATCCTACTTGGGCACGGTGCTGCGCAACAGATGCACCCCTTTTCAACTACAAGCCATTTGTGTAGATTGATATTTCCGATGGGTTCGAAGAGCGCTTCGGCAGGGAATCAATCCTTTCCTGCGAATGTGGCGGTGCGAAGAATGGACGTGCCCCCCCCCCCGACCAAAAAGCTTTGGTTTAATTAATCTGGAACCGGTGACCCCTGTCCGGGGTCAGGGGTCTGAGAGGCAGGGAATCGGGAGGTGCCGAGGTTTGGGGGCTGGCTTGCGTGCAGGGTCTGCGGTTCTGCGCGGTCGGGGGGGTCTGGGGATCACCCAATGCTGGAAACCAAGCCCCGATCACTCCAAGATAACTACCAAGACTAATTTGAACATTTTTGCCTCCAACCTACACTCCCTCCCCTTCACAATCGACCACGTCTGAGGCCTGGTGCGGAACAATAATGATACAGTAGTACAACAGTAGTACAATAGTAGCCTAACAAACCCTAAACCCTAAACCCTTCACAAAGGGGGGTCCCTCCAGATTCGATCCGAAATTGAATGTTTATACAAGTTTTAGTACTGGAGATGCCTCTTTTGAGAAAGGGTCCAATTCCCGATTCGGCGGTTCACTCCAGCAGCCCCCCCAATAAGCAAGCATACAGTAGCAGTGCAATAGTAGTACATCAGTAGTACAGTACCAATTCTGCAAAAAATTCCATTCCTGACGCCCCAATAAGCGAAACAATTCTGCAAGAGATGTTCGGGCTTCAGGGCCAGGGTTTTAGGGTTTGGGTGGGGGTTTAGGTCGTGGCTGCCTTAAGATTGACCATCAGCAGACAGCAGAGCCCCACCCCCCAAAAAATGCACCGCCCAAATTTTTGGTGCCGGTATGAAGTAGCACAAAAAAAACGCATTAAAGAAGCCCATATTCCTAAATACACCGCCACATTACCATGGAAAGCACCCACTGTCTCAACCATACCTCTAGTCAGGACTGAGGGGTGGGGTGTGGGGCTTTGGTGTTATGTTCTGGCTGTAAGAACTGCAACCCCAAGATTCCCAAGTCGCGCAAGCAATCTGCAAAGAGATCATTGAATGTAATCCCTTTTGCCCAGATAGCCCTGTCACCTCCTAATGATGAATATGAGCAATGTAAGAGATTACAACAGATTGGGAGCACTTCTTTGTGTTTCGGGATTGTGACCGTAGCAATGCACCCTGAAGTCCAGCGAAAATGAGCTGTAAGAAAGCTACGGTCTACCTTCGCAGCACCTACCGCATCCACTATTTCAAGCCACCATGCGAGCAAGACAACTCTCGTGCCGCGTGCTGAAACCTATGCCATGGCTGGCGCTTGTAGGATCTCAGATGACCATCCAACCTCCCTTTCACAAAAGCTCCACCTGATTCAGCACTAATTCATTGTCAGCGTCGCCGAACTGCAGGCAATGCGCCTCAACTGGGCTTCATGCTCGGGGACTCGGGGGTTCAGGGCATCGCGCTTAAGGTTCAGGAATTTGAGATTTAGGGTTACGCTATAGGAAGGGTTCAGGATTTGAGTTTTAGGTAGGGCGTGTAAGGATTTAGGATTTCAACTCTTAACGGCCTGAATCGCTTGCAGCATAAATGAAATGGACACGGAAACTGGGATCATGGAGTGCATCTAAATGGCTTCGATATATGAGAAGCTGTATGGGCCTCCTGAAGACCAGGAGAGTGCTGGATATGAGACCTTGCGGCTCTAGGGGCCTCCTCGTTCGGGTCCTCGACTCACCCTCCAAGGAGAAAGCCCCATTTCTTAATATACATACATGCATACATACATTCATTCGGCAACACCCTAAGACCAACGTCGAGACCTGCGCTAGCTGTGTGTCTCTTAAGTTGGAGCCTCCTTCCGTTTGTCTGACAGGTTGATGACACAGCACACAAACACAGAGACAACAAAACCTTAATAATGAGAGGATCAGATACTTGCTTCCCCAAGTTTATAACAATCCGGCCTAGCATGACATCATATTGCAAGGACCTATATAAAGCAATCCTACACCTGTACCATCTTCAATCAGGGGAGACCTAGAGAAACGAATTAGATGCAGAGGCGCTTTCATGGAGCTTTGCTACGGAACTCATCAGGCGCTTGAGTTTCAAGAAGGAGTCTTCGTTTGGGAGCTTGAAGTGTCACGTCTCCAAAAATCCAACCCAAGACTTCTGGATTCCCAACACTCCCATCCTGAAGCGAGCCCTGTGGGTTTTGAAATCACATATTCCAAAAACCAAGTCCTACAGACTCCATAAATCCCAATTTGGACAGGGAGGCTGGCACATGTGCATCAACCACATAGAGTCAACGCTCTGGGATACAAGGTTTTCAGTTGACGTAGTCACGGCCATAAGGGATCAACTTGGGCTTTTAACTGGGTACCTCTTCGGAGTACAGAGGCTCCCAGATTCCTCCTCCGAGGCCCAGGCAGAAGAGGCCTCCGTCCAAAGTGTCAACGGCAGATGCTTGAAGAACCAAATCTCCTGGAGGTTCTGCTTGTGGACCTCGGGCTGAATAAGGCTCTGGTGGTTAAACGCCCAGTTGGAGTCGGCTTCCAAGCATAGGATGTCAAGAGGGCCTAGGGGTTTGAGGCGCAACTCCTGCCAAATGCAAGACCAAGGCTTCTTATCTGACCACGCGCAGATCACGTGCTGAGGCCAAAAAATTTGCGGGTTCGAAAAGCGACGTATACCGCAAAGCCACCACAGTGCCTAAACCCTCAAATCCCTGAACCCTAACAGATTCTTCGCCTTCGTTTGGCTCCACAGCCAAAGGGCCTCGCCAAAGCCTCTGGAGCCAACCTGGACGCACTTGTGGCAACCAAACTTTCCCAGGCCAGGTCCGTTCTGCTCGTTGAACCTTACCAGTAGGGCTCAAAGGGTTAGTCGGCGTTCTGCGGGGGGGATGTGGGCTACTTCTGGGTTTTTTTTTGTAGGTTTCGAGTTTGGCTTGCTTGGGGTCTGTCGTGTCCTCTGCGCAGGCGCGTTGTCAACACCTATGTGAAGCTATACAATGTCAGGGTCGCGTCTAAGCCCAACCCGAACCCTATAGAGCCCAAGAGTCAAACAGCTCAGGAAGATCGGGATGCTGCATGGGCAACTCGTATTTTCGGAGCAAAGAAAAAAAAAAAAGAGCCAGCCCCTTCAACAGCGGGCTACATAGGTTTCCATGTTAGACCCACTTCCCATCTGGCAGCTGCTATTACGCACTCAGGAGTTCAGGAGATAGCGCACCTGAACCAGAACACATTCTTGATACCTGCCCAGGAGCCACTTTCCGTTGACACAGGTCAGGAGTGTCCCGGAGCGTGATGAGCTGTCGTAAATGCCCGAGTAGCGCTCATCCCAACAGGAGACGCTCAGCTGATTGCCATGACTGAATGCCTGTGGCAACCTTGGTGCGACGGAGTCACGGCTCTACAACACCTAGTCTATGAGTTCAAGATGTTGCCTACGCCCACTCCCCTGTAAGGCTTCATCAACAGCGACGGCCCCCAAAAAACACCCAAAAGCAATCAATCGAAGATTCAACAGTGGCGGAGGTCTTTTAAGTCTTTGCCAGGGGAGTCCGGTTGTGTTAGCTTTGCGGGGTTTTCGCAGAAACGCGGGCTTCTACATCCCTACTGGCCTGGCAGAACTTAGGGAGTTCCCACTATCAGCAGGGTAGAGGATAAAAAAAGGGTTCAGGACAGGATACAGGCTTCCAGTACGGTGGGGTACTCTGGCATAAGGCTGGTCACCTAGACAGGCAACAAAGGGTTTGCAAGCGAATTAAGGCCTCTTGAAAAGAAAGCCGTGCGACTGAAAATTCATAGTAGTATAGTGCTCTTCAGCTCTCGCGCAAGAATGCGGTGCCTTTTGCACTAGCCAAGAACTCCCTCAACCGTGGGCACCAGACCTTGCCCTATCCCTCAGACCAATCCACTGGCATGGGCTAACCAAGATAGGTTACTCAATTTGGGCTTTGCTGCGTACCCCCCCCCCCCCCCCCGCTGCAGTAATATAGCCCAGTTTCCACCATGTCAACATGGTTTCATTTTCGGAGTTGCACGTTTTGGATCCTACCCTAACCGGCCCTAAGAGCCTTCTTTCAGAATCGCCCAGTAACAGTGATTTGTGCTGCCACTCATGTGAAGTCGGCACACGATATTTCGGCCTCCCAGCTTCGCTAAACACAGATGCAGGCAGGGATGTTTGGGCTTGGGCTCTAGGGGTATCTGTACGGCGGTGCTTAACTGGAGGAGCAGAAGATTAATCTCGAAAAAGACTCCTATAGCACCAGCACCACCGCTCCACTCCTCAAACTTCATCTGCTCTGCTAATACTCAAATTACCCCTGAAATTGCGCATCTGCTCCCAGAACAGGACTGGCGTTGTAAGGCATACCCGTTGTTGGCGGAGTGCGGAGAGGAGCAGCAGAAGGCAAGTTAAGCACGCAAACAAACCAACCCTAGCTAGACTAAGGGTATGCCCCGTTCCGCGGGGTGAATGAATGTTATACAATTTACGTACATATATCCATGTCAATTAACATACCCGTCATGACAGCAGTTTCTATATCCAAGCCTTATTCACTCCCAACCCCTGCGACCTCCTATGCCAAAGCCATAATACAAACTCTAGCAGCAAACCTGAAGTGTCTTTAACCCGCAACCTCACCCAATCCAGTTTAAAATGTTGTCATAGACGGTTATGTTAACATGGGTAGATCTATGTAGAGTGTACAAGGCTCACCCCTCGGAACAGGGCATACACTTAGTCTAGCTACCCTACCCCTAAACTCTATCCTCTGACTTCCTTGCAGGGCAGCCCGCAACTTTGGGAAACCCTGCATATGTTTCCGAACTGCATAATCCTATGTCGGGGCTTTTTCAGTTTCAGAAAGATGATGGTGTTGAATGTTTTTGGCCCTCAACCTTGAAAGCTAAACACCACGGCCAAAGGGACCTTGCACAGTATTCTGCTCCTCCACCTCACAGGCGGCCGAGATGTCAAAGGAAGGGTCTTAGGGGATTTCGGACTTGTGGTTTGCGGTAAGGGTGTAAGGTGTCGGCAAGATCAGATTACCGAGGATTTGTGCTGCTGTTTCGGGGCCGTCAAGCAGGGAGATGCGACTTTTTTCGGGGCTCAGGAGTCGACTTCCTGGTGCTTGAGGGTTTTCAGGGCCAGTCTAATTTTCATCAGGACTTGCGAGGGCATTGATAGTCAGCCGTTGCGGTTGGTTGACACCATTGAGCCCCATGGCTGGAAAGAATTGGATGATGCGCCTTATCGTGCGTCTGCATTGGAACACCGGCTTTGGTGGCTCCCTAACCTCTACCAAAATACCAAACCGAAACCCTAAACCCATACCAAGTTGCGGCCCGCAGTATCAGCATCAGGGTTCGGGGGTTCGTTCGGAGTTTGCACTAAGGTTAGCCGGCATACCATGTTCTGAATTCTAAAATACTTGAGGCCACTATCCTATGGATGCCAACTTGGACATGATGAGGTTTTCCTCAAGATTGAGCTGTTTCCAAAATACTGTAAGCTCCAAGGTTGCTGAGACGTGCTTCGCTTTGCAATGAAGGAAAATCTCAGCAAATAGGATCCTCCTCCGAAAGGGCCGCTAATTTTTGGAAACCTTGAGCTTTCCTTGAACCCCATTATTCGCTGTTTACCCCAGTATGGGGGCTTCCTCAAATTCCCAAAGAGCCTCCAAGGATGAGATGAATGTCACAGTGTACATGAAGCGTCCAGTAGCGGAATGGCGCCGAACCTGAGTTCAGTTTAGGGTTGCGGACTGCCCATGAGGCACCAAATGAAAGGAAGGATGGACGGATGGACTTGGGGTGTCTTTAGCCAGTGTAGGAGAAATATCCCCTTGCCACCATGTATTCGTACACCTGAGCCATAAGCATGGATAAATGTTGTTTCAAAGGTCCAGCTGCGAGGGTTCAGGTTGTTCGGATTTCCGACAACTGCGGCTGCTGTGAAATACGGAGGGGAGGTAGCATATCAGGGACGCTTAAACCTCAAAACCCCCAAATTGAACAAAACCAACATGCGGTAGCTGTGGTACATAGCATGTCAGTAAGAAATATTTGTACTTCTGGTGGTACAGTAAGAGTCGATATATCTTCATTTCTCGTTTTCACAGTGCCATGCTTACCGATCTGTTTCGGTACAAACAATGCCCTGAAAGACTTTTGACTTCGTGCCGCCGCTGCGCCAAGATTGGCTATCATCTGCACTGCATCTATGCATATATACATATATGCTTCCCCCCTCATGGATCTACCGTTTTCGGTTTGTGAAGCTGAAATCATCAAAGACGCGTGTAATTATGAGATGAAACGGACACAAAGTGTATGTGATTCGGCACGCGGTGATAGGCTGGAATGTTGAACGGCGTATCGCTCAAAGTTTTCGGGTTGCATTCAAACAGTTTATGTAGGCATGCTGAATTCTCAGTCTCGGACAATAGATATGGCTGGTTTTCAAAATTATGGTCCCTTTTTGGGTACCCCAAATATTAGGTGCCGAAGTATAATAAGGACCCAAAAGGGGACCATACTTTTGACAAGGACCCATTTACAGCTTCGCCTTGATCGCCTTTGCCTGCTTTGGCTAATCAAGTGGTTTTTCTTGAGTACACTGACGTAAATGGTTAAGTAAAAAAGAGGGCAGTCCAACATGTAGTGTCTTGTTCATACGAAAGAAACACTTAGTTCAATCTGCCTGAAAACATGTTCTTGTGTACGTATTGCGCTCCTCCGGCCAATACATATGCTTATTTTTTGTTGAGCTTCGCCTTGAGCTGAGTAGCATTTTGCAGCCGGCACAGATCAACACCCTTTCGTGGGTTGATGGTTTTACATGCCATGTAGGTTCCCGATATAGTTGAATGATGCAACACAATAAGCAATGGGGTAGAACGTATTTGATCAGCTGCTTGATTTGCGAGAAATGTTTCCAATTGGCTGCGAACGATAACCCGCCATAGCTATGATTTGGCTGCTGAATAGGATTTTAATTTTAATTCTTGAGTTCTCGTCACATAGGAAGCCCACTATTCCCCGAACAATCAAAGCATGGCATGCCCGATGTGAAGAACACAGCTGAAAACTTTACATAACATGTTTCGATAGATACACAACACATGTTCATACGGTCGTTCCGATTGTGTGTTGTCGGCAAACTGCATCCTTGTCAACTTGTCAACTACGTGTACGTAAGCAACACTGTCCAAGATGGTTTAACCTGGGTGTTCTTTGAGGCGGGCGCGGGATTGAAGACACCCCCCCTCTTCCCTGTGACTGTCTACAAATCGATTTTAGGGACTCCAGACACTTTCCGCTTCGAAACAGTTTCGTTATAATTTCCTCATTACAATCCTACTTCGCTTGCGAAACTGTGGCGGCAACACACGCAGGCCTTCTTCATGGTCTAAGCTATGGTCATGCCATGTATCGCAAACACAATTGCAGCTTGTTTCATTCGACAGCTACGCAGAGAGCCTGTTGCAGGAGCTTCATGGTGCCATGCTTTCGTCCATCGTTTTTCATCTCTTTAATGACTAATGGGATCCGCACTGCGCCAACGCAGCCAATGGTAGAAGTAGGCCATCTCACGCAAAACTGGCTAGGTTGGTGGAGGGCACTGCTCTGCGGCTAACATGTTCGCGAGCCCAGCAGAAGTACTAATTGTCGCGAGCATTGTTTCGGCAGCGGGTGGGGACGACTATCCGATAACATAGGTTTTTGCAGGTAGCAAGAGGATAAAGCCAAAAAGCCAGATTCAAAATCACAAAGCATGTTGTTTGAGCAAAAATCTGTGCACGGATTTGTCTTTGTATTTTAAGCCTCACACTTCACCCCATGCCCCACCATACCACCCCCCCCCTCGCCATGATAACATCCTTCGCACCCGACCCCCATGTACCCCTGTGTACAACCCTCTAGACCGATCAGCACAGATTTGCCGGCAGGAAAGCTCTAAAGGAAACGTATTGACGTATTGCATACCCAACATGCGAAAAAATTGCCCATACCTACCCGTCCCTCTCGCCGGTCCGAATTCGAGAGAGAGTGAAGGAATTCAAATCAGTGACTTGCGACCCTCCCTGGGTGCTACAAGTAATTTTCCTAGATGCCGAAACTCGGCGGCTTCCTACAACTCTTAGCCGCCTCCTCATGCAGAAGTTATGGCGGAAGCTGCGCCGTTTTGCAACACATGCGCTTCCGATGAAAGTCAGGCCCGCACCGATGCATAACCATACAACTTCCGCATAACTTCTGTGGCTATGCATCTTACATGCAGAAGTCCAAAACGCAACTTCTGTATAATTGCAGAAGTTGTTCGCTAGTTTAGCTCTTAACTTCTGCATAAGCTCTGCATAATTATCGTGCTTGAAGTACTTCTGCATAGGCCGTCGGCTTATTGCAGAAGTTATGCGGAAGTTACGCGGCGGGGGTGGTGGTGGGAGTGGTGGGGGTGGTCGAGGTGGTGGGGCCAGCCAGTGGTGGCGGTGCTGGTTCCGACGCCTTTGGCTCCCATCAACAATCTTCGTGATTATCCATTTGCAATGCATCCAGTCATGGCAGTATGGTTGCATGGTTTCAGCATTGAAAGAGCCCAGGAGAACCCAGGAGAGCAGCAGGAGACCAGGATGCATTTTGTCTGCTCGGTAGACCCGTGGCCCCGACGATCCGCTGTAAATAATATAGGACGCGAGGAGAAAATCTACACCGCGCCAACGCGGGAGCCGCATCCCGAGCAACCCTGTTTCCGCGTGCGCCTGGCCGGTCCCGCTATCAATTCTCTTTACACCGAACAGCAAGAACCCCCCTGTGTTAGCACGCCGTTTGGGGAACTCGGAATATAAATACACATACACATACCCCTTAGTGGGCCGCATAATCGAAACCCATACAATAGAAACGGCATGCTGACGACTCCGACGAGATTCTCACGATTTGAAGTATGGACTTCCCAAAAATCAAGGACAAGAGCAATAAGGCCCTGTTCAGGGCAGCTGAACATCACGCAATTCAGAAACATGTGGCATACAGCAAAGCTGGGAAAGCATAGAGCAAAACTAGGGCTTAACACAAACGACAAAGGCCTTCCCATATCAGAGCTCTCTGGGGTTGCCAACCGCCTTTAAACAAAATCAGCAGAGCTTGGGGTTTCGGTGCTTTTTGGCTAGAAGATGCATGGGCCCAGTCCCCTACATTTTTGACTGCATACATAGTTCACGGAGCTGTCTATAAGGGAGGTTCAAAACAGTTCCGTGTCTGTGCCTAACTGTTGACAGGGATCACGGAAACAATGCGGGATGACATGAGAAGATTCTCAACAACCTGCACTGTGCTGGATTGCCTGTCAGTAAGTACATTTACATAGTTGCACATGAGCAACTTGTTGCAGGCTTGTTTGCAACGTGGAGTCATGTACCCGTCTGATGTGGGCTATGCATATAACAAGCTAACTGTGCTCAGTAACTCAAGCTGGTCGCCCGGTACACGTCCTCGTTGGTGAGATAGCTGCGGCGGGCTGTCACTGCGAAGCACTTGTCGGGGTTGGCAACGAGACAGCTTTCTTCCTCAAGGTTTAGGGTTGAGGATTTATGGTCTAGGGTTGAGGATTTAATGTAAGGTTGAGAGTTGCGTAATTTTGCTGTCAGGTGGCTTAACTCAGCGTTGGTACAGGTAATACAGCAGCCGGATTAATGTAGTTGGCACCCCACACCTCAAAACACAATTTTTTAAATTTCACTAGCCACCGACAGCTGTGGTCTTCAACAGCATCAAACTTGCACACCTGAGATCGCTACGGCCCCGAAACCCTAAACCAGCTTCCACCCCCGTGAACGCAGGTACAGCAAGACCCTCAGCCTCAGGAGCCTTAAATCTGAAGCCGAAAGCCCAAACTCCAAAAGACGCATGAGCCTTAAACTCCACAGGCTGCCACTGATGAAGGCTGGGGGGTTTCGGATTCTAGCCCGGCCCAGACCCTGAGCCGTCAGTTGGGATTCTAAGTAAGGGAGGATGAAAGTTCGTGCTGAAGTTCATGAAACTGGTCCCCGTGTGGTATGTGGCAATATGGCCGCAACTATTACAGATTAAAAAGTCGGAGGGTGGGGGGCCTTAACCTCAAACCCTAAATCCTCAATGGGATTGATTTGGAAGGTCTTTAACAAGGCAAGCCTCGCGGGGAACTGCTACAAGGTCGCCTTCAAGTCCGATCTCCTTAGCAGTACGCAGCTTGAGGGTTCAGGGTTTCGGTACGTGCCAATTACGCCAACCCCTCAACCCCAAACGAGAGAGTTTAGGGCTGAATGGATGCAGTGCTGCGACTATAGGTACCTTTTGCGGGGCCTAATACGGGCCTTCGCTCGACAGGACATTTCGACCGGGACTTCGGGTGCTTCAGTGTCGCTGTGCGTGCATTCGCTTGTGCGTCCAGCTGGCCTGTTTGCACCCCTCATGCAACGGTTAAGGTTGAGGGTCGCAATCCTCACATGCGACTTGGTCCTGATTCCTCTTCCCAGGCAGACCATCTGTGCAGGGATCCATATCATGATGGGATGGCAACAGGGTTTGAGGGACGGGCTGAGCAGTTGATTGATCCCCATACTCTCAGGTTTCCACAGCAAGCGGGATTTCGGTGCAGCGCAAGAACTGAACAACTTCCGTCATCCAGAGCGGGAAAGCGACATGGTGTCTTGATTCGTTCGTCTTTGTTGAAACTCTCAGGCGCTTTCCCCAGACACTGCGCGCTATGATTACGAAACACGTGAAGCTTGAGCTCACTCCCAATACGATATTCCCTGACATTGACCCTGCCAAATACACTGCATGTGCTCCAATACTTGCAATACTGCAAGGAATTTCTCATATTAAGGGGGTGTTCAAAATTCACGGGAAGTGAGTATCAAGTAGACTGAATACTGAATCGAAGCCGACTGACTACAGGCGTTTTCTATACCACTCCTACACAGTAGGGGGGCCTCGCTGGAGTGCTATAGAATCTCAGCCCCCCTCCCCCCCACGTTGGAACTACCCACTTGTAATTTGCTTCAATGTAACTAATTAAACACCTAAACACCAAACCCCAAACCCGAAACCCTGAACCTGCCGTCAACCGTACACGACCTTGAATACCGAACAGAAACTTGCACAAGAGCCCACCGAAGCTCGCGCAAGAGGACTCCACAGGCCCAGTAGAGCCTGCGCAAGTGGCTCTTTGACTCGGGGTTCAAGATCTTGGAGTGTGTAGGGCTTGGGATCTTAACCAACTATAACACCAAAACCTGCAAGAACTGCGCAGCTAACGCATCTGAAGTGATGGCCTCAGCGAAATGTCTGCCGGAACCGTCGGATTGTGGGATCGCTACAGCATAGGACTCATCCATGAGATAAAACCGCACAAAGAATGTACTATATCCTACATACAACATCCCCCCAATATATATATATATATATATATATATCAAATAAGACATGTCTATAGGACCATGAAGGTGTCAGCCAGGATTAGGGTTGTCTGCTTTGGTTCCCGGCTCCCGGCCCCCTAAAACTCCCAACCGCTTGAGAACAAATTCCCACCACGGTGTGTCATATGGTGTTGGGAATTTCCATTGTTCTGGGGGATGTGGGTGGGGAAGTGTATTTTTCTCCGTGTGTGCCAGGGTTTCGATCAGAGCTGGCTCACACTGGCGACATCTGCATTTTGCCATGAAACCAGTCTGCAAATTCCCGGCGCTTCATTGCTTCAAGTTTAAGAGCACTGGCCAGCCGAGAGTATAGACTTCGTGGAAGCTAAAACGGGGCCTCTATTTCCCTCTTTTTATTCGCAACTCCTTGCGCTGGCCCTTGGTAGATGCGCCTCCGGTAGTCCTCGCCCACCACCCAAAATTTCGTTTGCTGCACCACAGCTTTGTTCGATGCGCCCTTCGGTGGGCCGGCGCACATACACTTCTCCTGATCTCGACGGTTTCCTTCGTCCCCTAACTGCAAGTTCACGGTAAGCTTCACCAGGTAGATAGGGACTCCGAGGAAGATGATACCTGGTTGTAACTAAAGTTGCAGACGCAGTTACCCACTGGTCGTCCCAGCTTTAACTTTATCCAAGAAGGAACTCCGATGTGCTTCGTCCGCTTCAAGTCTACGACTCCAAGGCTTTGGGGCGTTGGCGTGTCTGTGTGTGTGCGCGTTGTGAAAACGGACAAAAACAAGTCGTCCCCCGGCTTGTGCCTGTTGTGAGCTCAACAAGATAGGGTACGATTTGTTACGGTTGCTCACCCTTGTATGCTGTGAGGTCACACAAGAAAGAGGGACGAGCTGTCACGGGCGTTGGCTGGTGTATGTATGTTGTGAGCTCACACAAGTCACACAAGACTAAGATCGGGGTTGTCGGAGAGAGTAAGGGGGGGATGTGAATGTTGCGAGCTAACACAAGATAGCGGAAGGATGTCGTACGGCAGGGGTTTACGATTTGTTGCGGGCGTTGGGTTGTGCATGTGACGCATGTGGTGCGTTCGCACAAGATAACTGGGTTCGGCAGGTGTATGGTTGAACCCTATACGGCCCCAAATGCCGTACCAAAGTGAATTGATCAGTTTACTCGAAACGCATGGACAATCTTTCGGACTTTGAGGCAAGCCACCACCTCAAGGGTTTCTCTAAGCAGTATTCATTCCAATACCCCGAATCCCCTCGGCATCAAAGATTTTCCCAGCATTGTGGAATGACATTTGTGGCCTCGTCGAGTAGCTTCAAAATTCGTCCGGGCATTGGGGATTTTGCCTTTCATTCGTCGTTGGGCCAGCCTCAAACTAGACCTCAGAAATTTTGGATCGTGATTCGTTGTCGGTCGGGCGTTAACGTACTAAGCGTTTCAGCAGGCTCTCTCAGCGCGCCCCGGCCGGCCCTTCTGCCTTTCCGCCGCTGTAGCCAATGTTAATTATGTGTCGACTGCACAAATCTTGGTCCGGGCCCGTGAATTGTGAGACTTATGAGATAGGGCTCATTTTGTGACATCACACCAGATAACAGGTACGGAATGCATGAAATAGTATTCTTAAGAAGAAAGCCCGCAGCCAAGACAAGACCCTAAATCCCGACTGTGTCATGTCGGGCACGCTTTTCCCCCCACCCACGAACCTGCCGCGACGCGCAGCTTCAACGCACGCAAATTACTGCTGGCACGCTCCCGGCCCGGCCCCGGCTCACGCGTGAGTCCTCTCCGCGTGGCGCCCCCACACTGCACAGACGCTCGTCGAATATCTCTTGTTTTCTGTCGCTATATTTTTCTGAGCGGGTGGAGGTGGAAGCGGTCTTCGAGGTTCGCAATTTTAACATCAAGCCCTGATCCCCAATACTCAACCTGCCTGTTGCCGATGATTAGCGTTTCGTGGTTCTTCCCAGATCGAAACCCTAACTCATAGCCCTGAAACCTAATCCCTGATCCTCGATGAACAACTTCGCCTGCGTGCTTCAGGACCCAAGCATACAGTCTGACTTTGGGGAAGTTTGTTTGGCGGAAAAGCTTATATTGCTTAAGAGGTAAGGACTTGGGCTTGGACCACAGACCCTGATCCCTAAAACACTCATCTCCACATTCCAACCCCTGCCTGAAGCCTGGAAAATTTCTGACTTCCTAAACCTTTGAAACCCTAACCCCTGATTTCTAAGCCCCGCAAGGTTGAAGAAATTAAAGCGTCCTGTGCCGTTGTCTGCGGCCTGCAGGTGTTTGCGGCGGACTGCGTGCCATGCCAGTAGAACTCACATCTCGCCTCAGCCTGGGTATATATGAGGAATAGGGGAGGGGTTTAGGATTTGGGGCCTCTAAGGTTTACGGGTAAAGCTTTAGGATTTAGGGCTTAAGCCTGAGGTCTTAGGGGTTTAAGGCTTTAAGGTTAGTCCAGGGGTTTGTCGGTGTCAAGACTCGTTACGAGCTTACTGTTTAGAGTCTCTTTACGCCGGCTTCAAGGGCTTAGTTAGTTCACAAGGCTATATTATATAGCTCACAAAGTATTACGCTACAGCGACCCTACCTGCAACGCCCTGATACACGGATTCTAGAGGTGCTTTGGCTTTGGGTTGCTTAAACTCTGCGCTTAACCCAGCATGAAGGTTTTGGGTGTCCGGGAATATGCACTGCTGTGCGGGCATCTGCACACTCATAACCTTGTGTGGTTGGCTCGACTGGCTGCTGAAGAGTTCGTTGACTATGCTAGTGCGTTGCCTCAACAGCATCCACACGAAGGAAGACACTCTCAAGCTCCAAGCTTCAAACTCTCTCAATTTATCACCTCGACAAGGGAGCAGGGATCAACACCCATATCCCAGAACGTACATATTCCCAACGTGTTCTGCTAAACCTTGGGAATACTGATGGTATGAAGGGCAGGGAATTCATAACCCGAAGTCCCATAAAGCCTAATGCACCGTCTCCCTGCCTTGCAACGCGATTCACAGTCAGATCGCTCCATGGCCTTTGAATCAGGGAAGGGACGCCCAGACTACCCGAAGCCCCAAAGCCTAAACCTCAAAGCCACACGGAGCTCGCCCTCAGGGAATCATGGCTTCACCGTGGCAGCTTCCTAAACGCCAAGGCTGTGTCTGCAGACCTTGTGCACTGAAAGAGATCCTTCGATTTAAGAGTTCAGGGTTTGGGAGGTTTAGGGTACCTGGGCACCTCGGCATCCGTCTCGTAGTGCACGCTGATGAGGTTCTGTGCAGGGCATACCATCTGGCCAGTGGCCAAATCGAAGGGAGGCCTTGGGATGTAGCTTTAGGGTGGTTGAGGGACCATGAGGGATGAGGGTTGGGAAAGCTTGAGAACCTTTCGGATTTAGCTCGGGCTAAGGGTTTGGAAGCTTTTTCCCCCGGTGAGCCTTACAGCTTTTGGCAAGCATGGAGGCGTAGGCATTCCCCGGACAGCGCTATCCATAGCATGTGGTAGGTTTTCAGTATTACCCCCATATGATCCCATATAATCACAGGGAGCCCCTAGCATATTTGCAGGCTCTTCCGGTTTTGAGACGCCCTCGATGTGACAATCTGCTCGAAGGTTGGATGGAGGTGTCCGGGGTCGAGGGCATGTCAAAACCCTAAAGCCTAACAGCCGCAAACACTAAACTCTAAACTATTCTAAACCCCTAAGCCACAAACCCTAAACCCCAAACCCAAACCCCAAAGCCCAGAAAGACCCAAGGCACGGAATGAAGACTTTCGTGTGGAAGAAAAGTCTGCTGCAGTCATCAAGCTTTTGCCGAGCCACGGAATGAAGACGTTGTTGGACCCAGGTGGAATGGCCTCGAAGGACTCGGGCGTCACCGGTTCCTCCGTGCCCTGGCTCTGGGATTCAGGGACTTTGGGGCTCTCGGGGGATTTCGGGGGAATGTTGGATATTACGGGATTTGGGGATTCGGGGGTTTAGGTACTAAGGGTCAGGGGTTTAGAATAAGGAGGGGCTTCGGAGATAAGGGTTCGCTTGAAGCTTGAAGGCTTATAGGGCTTGGGGATGTTAGCGGGGCTGAAAGAGCTTCCTCCTAGTGGGCTTTGGATGCGCCTTCGGGCACTTGCGGTGTTAAGCGTGTTGTTGGAGTCCCAGTATGCAGTGGATGAGTGGAAAAACATTTGAGAACGAACCGCCAACACCGCCAACAAATTGGACCGGTAGGATTCCGCCCAACTACAATGACAGGGGCCCAAATGTCGCCTATGCTACTCAACTGTATTCCTTAAAGGTGCCTTAAAGTACAAATGCAAACTAGCCAAGCTCTACTCTGTTTTTGAACCCCTTCAGTAGGCCAGTTGCTTCGGAACTTGTCGGTTTAGGGTTTGGAATCTAAGGGCTTCCCAAAAGGCTCCTGAGATGTTGCTGGTCGGTTGAGCTGGACTTGACCATCCTCCTTCCCTGCCTTAATTTCTGCTCCTGGGCATATTCAACTTGACAATACCATCTTTGCGCATGCCAGAAACGTTAACCCGCACAACCCCCGTCTCACTTCCACTCCGTGGATCCTGTCGACTCTTCTTGTAGCCTATGTGGCAGATGCCGGCATGCGTGCCTACGAAGCTATGAATCGGCTCTGCAAACTCTATGCGCCGGAGTGGCCCATGCGCGAGGTGCACATTCCTCGGACAAAGAAGGCTTCTCGCAAAGGGGGGGTGGCTCCCTTAAACCACTTTATTTGCCAGCCAGGACCCGTGTGTTTTCCATATACCGGTTTGGATTAGCAGTACTGTAGCAAGACGACATATACGGACATTGACTATACTCATGGACCGCTCAACCTGTCTGCATGTAATTGGGGAGGAGGGAAGGTGGGGAGTGCGGGACAGAGATGAGGTGGAGAGAGTGGAGAGATGGGGCAGTTGTCAGGGTGACAGGGCAGAGGAATTACACAACATCATAGTCTCCTCCTCCGTTCCTCATCCCCCCCTTCCACTCCCGACCCCCTCCTCTCCGAACCCCTACCAACCCCGAAATTATATAATTACTGTCATCTTTCTTACATGTATTAGCTTAATCGTCTTTAACATCTCCATCATCTCTATCATCTTCATCATATGTTGCATCTCTAACATCTTCATCAGAGGTGCGGGACAGAGTGGAAGAGGGGGCAGGTGTCATGGCGATAGGGGAGAGGGGGGGCCAGGGTGGGGTGAAGGGTGTAAGAGGAGGATGGAAGGAGAGAGGAGACAGGCATAGGGAGGATAAGAAGGGAAGGGGGGTGGGGAGCTAGACAGAGGGGGGGTGAGAGGGGAGCCTGACAGGGAAGGGAGGGCGGCAAAGGGATCTCTCTCTGGTGTGTCTTTTTTAGTGAAACAAGAAGGGGCCGGGCCACAGCATAGACTAACAAAATGGGGCCTTTCTTGTCGGCGAACATAGGAAATGGAAATGGGCACAAAGCGGGGCTTTTGGTTGGGTAAAGGGGCCAGAGAATTGTTCACAAAGTGGCGTGTCTTTTCTGGTGAAACAAGAAGGGGCAGGGCCACAGCATAGGTCAACAAAATGGGTCTTTTTCTTTGTTGATGAAAAATAGAAAAGGGCCACAGCATACACTAACAAAATGGAACGTGTTTTCGGTAAAGGGGCTGGAAAATAGGTTATCAAAGTGGCGGGTCTTTTCTAGTGAAACAAGAAGGGGCAGGACCACAGCATAGGTCAACAAGATGAGGCTTTTCTTTGTTGGCGAAAAATTGAAACAAGGGGCCAAAGCATGCACCAACAAAGCGGGACGATCAAGCCCACGGCATAGGTTAACAACATGGGGCTTTGCTTTGTTGATAAGAAATAGAAAGGGGAAATTCTAATGCGATCGAATCGCTGCGTTTTCCACATATGAAACCAACAGGGAGCGGTTCGATAGCACCAAATTTTCTGGAAAGAACCGCTGCCAAAAAATTTGGTGCTATCGAACCGCTCCTGCTGGCTTTATATTTGGAAAACGTGGCGGTTCGATCGCACCAAATTTTTCGGAAGCGTTTCCTCTCAGAAAATTCGGTGGTATCGAACCGCTCATTGTTGGCTTCAGATTTGGAAAACATAGCTGTTCGATAGCACCAAATTTTCGGAAGTGGATCTTTCCAGAAAATTTGGTGCTCGGAGAGCGGGTTTGTTTCGGCAGGGTTTGCGCGCAAATTTGGCTGAAAAAGGTTCAAAAGCAAACCCCCTCTTTCGGCTCGGGAGAGGGGGTTTGCTTCGGCAGGGTTTGCAAGCAAAATTGGCTCAAAAGGGTCAAAAAGCAAACCCCTCTCCCGGCTAGGGAGAGTGGGTTTGCTTCGGCATGGTTTGACGGCCGGGCATTAAACAATTTAAATAATGTAAATACTGGGGAAGGCCTCCGGATTTAAATCATTTACATTATTCAATTCGGGCCGGGAATTCAATATTTAAACAGTTTACATAATTTAAAATCCTGGGGAGGGGGTTCCCGGGGGTCCCGAGCACCGGAACTAAATATTTAAATCCGGAGGCTTCCCCCAATATTCAAACGACTTAAATTGTTGAATTCCCGGCGCTTGGAACCCTCCGGGACGCCCCTCCCCAGGTTTAAATCATTGAGTTTATTTGATTTGATTGAAAAATGTAATTCGGGCCGGGAATTTAATCATCTAAATCATTGAAACATTGGGGGATGCCTCCGGATTTTAAACTATTTAATTGTGGTCCAATTGAGCTCTGCAAACCAAAACCACTTTATTTGCCAGCCAGAACTGGTGGTTGTGAACCAACACACAGGTCCTGGCTGGCAAATAAAGGGGTTTAAGTGGCACACGGGGGGGCGGCCTAAGGCAACGGGAAAAGAGCCCGCTTGGGTCCGTGAGTGAAGGTGTGCTCTGCGCTGTGTGCTCTCTTCGTGTTGTGTTACAGTGACTGTGCAGGGCACAGGGCCGAGAAGGTCGGCCTTGCTTGAGTTGATTCTACAGCTTCAACGAAACGACTGCCGTGCCAATAACTTCTCATACAAGTCTTGTCTTTTCATAGCATGGAGGCCGCAGTGGACTCCACAAGGAACTTCTAGGATTCAAGAACTAGGGCCACCAGGTTTGCTTTGAAGCTGGGCTATCTTCGTCACGGTGCATTTCCAAACATGTTTCTGAGCCTGTCAAATCCGCGAGGGCTGCTTTCTCCAAAAGCTCACGGATGATTTGCTCTACGAGTCCAAAGTCAGCAACTCCATCTTTGCCAAGGCATGCGTACCAAACGCAAAGGATCTCCTCCTGGAGGATGCAATCGAGCTTGCGATGCTTGCGCATGCCATCATCGCATGACATCATTGCGCAGACGAGCGCAGGCGGCCAACGAATGCTGGATAGCAAGCAGGCTGGCTTTGCTGCTCAGGCTCATTGCCTCACGGACCGGGCCCAGGAAGTCGGGGTAGGAAAGGACAAAGACTCCTGCAAGTTTGCGGCATCGGATGGCATCTGTGACATGCCGTTGGTCGACCTGTCTTCGGTAGCGAATCAGTGACCATGTACGGCACTTAGGGGTCGGATAGAAGTTCTGCTCGCTGAGGTCCACCGGCAGACCAACGTTGATTAAGACGACCTGCATATCGTCGTGACCCTCGGCATTGCCACACGTTCCTAGCGAACTTCTCCCAAACGTCGTAGTTGTCCATCATCGCAACAACCATGTTCGACTGAACCTTGTGGTACGAGTTACGAACTTGACTCAAATCGAGTGTTGTCGTTGTTCACGAGGATCGCCAGGTAGTCCATGGTCACTTGGGTGTCTAGAAAGGTTCGGAAACGACCCATGGCTCACGCATGCACAACTTTGAGTCTTTGTACAGGTTCCCTGTCGACGAAGCCGACTACCCTGCCGATGGACATCACGTCGGCACCCAGCCGCTCCAGCTGCATCCAGGCTTCGTGCGCATGCGCCATGGCAGAGTGTCCCGCATGCAAGCTTCTCGTGAGGTCCTTACGGACCAAGTGATCGCTCTGGAGCGCGATGCCGAGCTCGGAGGAAACGCTCATTCTGGAAGCTGGAGCACGCTGCTTCTTTAAAGAGGCTATATACCCAACGTGCTTTAGTCCAACCCTCAGCGTAGATGGAAAAATCAGCTACGTTGCAGAAATCTGCACGTGAGCCTCCAAGCAGGGTGCCCTGAAGGCTCCAGGAACGTTCAAAGACAAGTCGTGAACGGAGATTCTGCGGAAGTCCTAAGTCCGCCCTGAATCATTATTGCACGACGCGGGGCGCAATGGTGCAAGGTGTAATCCGCTGGACCCGTCGTCCCCGGGTCGTCCAGAATGAACGGGCTTCGGCCTGCAGGCTCAGAGATGCTCAGAGGCTCAGGATAGCTTGGTCAGGGGCTGAATGCTTTTTTTTGTCAACTCCCACAAAAATGTGTCAAAATCCCTTTATGATGAGGATCCCTCAGCGCGACGATGGAAGGCTTGAGGGTTGGAGCGGATGGGAAGTCTGCAATGAACGCGAGTCCAAGTCAGCAGGGGCGACGGGGAGGTGCCATGCAACCCGTAGCAACAATTCGGGGATCCCTAAAGCTGAGACCCTAAACCGTGTAAAAGCTGCTTCATGGTGACATCTGCGGTCTTATGGAACCTCAACCGCCGCCTTAATCCAAACTTCCCATGGCCTACATTCTAGACGAGGGTTGAGGTATATACCTGTGCCTTGCCTTACATACTGTACTTGTCTCCTCCTATTCTTTTTTCACTCTACAGGATGTTCAATCTTGGGGAGTGGGGATTGGCCAGTGCTCCCAAACCAGACCACATCCAGTCCATTTCTTAAGCACAGCATAGACTGGGCCTAGACCCTATAACCCCACGCCTTCAACCCCAGCCCCTAAACCCTGCAAACCCTATGAGAAGCCGCTACATCAATAAACAGCCAGCTTTAGCCCCTGGTAACACCCTCCTTCTTCTTCCTCCGCAGCGGCGGTCAGATTGGCAGGCTGTTGGCAGGAAGAGGCGGAAAATCTCACCTGGAAGGCCTGGACTTGATGGTATTGAGTTCCGGCTTCAGGGTTAAAAGGCTCGGATCCCAAAAGAGCATGCGCCGGACAGATTGGTGTCCACAATGGAGAATTTCCAACAAGCAGGGGTCCCGTTTCGGGCGTTTGTAATCAGGATTCCCCTCTTTTTTGGCCGTGGGAAATCCTAAATAACCCGAATTCACCATGGTATGATTAAAGCATGGCCAGTCAACCCTAAACTCTAGCATCCAGAGCTTTGGGGCCTCGGGTTGAGTAACGTTAAGGCCCTTAAGGCAAGGGTTCATCAAGCACGAAAATGGTGGTGGTGGTGGTGGTGCTGCTGCTGCTGCTGCCGCTGCTATCTTCACTGTTTGGTATGAGTTCGGAGGCTGGATATGCTTGCTTCTGACAAGGATATCTTGAAGGTCTTCGAGGGTCCTTTGTTTTGGTCTTGCTTCCCCTCAAAAGAATGCGCGGGTCTTGGCTGGCTGTATAGAGCAGCGGCGATGGCCATTTTGTTTACGAAGGTCATGGATGAAGGATGGAAGAGGAGGCGAGGGGATGTTGTGATGCGGCCCTCTGGGCCTAGTTACAACTCTAGTTTCGGGCTTGTTTTTGGAGACACGCCCCTATTTGATCACGTGCCTTCCCTAACCAGCAGCTATCCCTATTGGTAGACAGGCTCTTTCGGTTTGACTTTGTCTGTCTGCTAAACACAGTTTTTGCGTTAGCTGTCAAACATAGTCTTGTTGTTTGACTTTGTCTGTTAGACATGGCCTTTCTGTCAGACAGGGTCTTTCTGCTAGACAAGGATTGTCAAGAGTTGTCCTGATGTCAAGGCTTGCCTTGGCAGCTTGGCTTGTAAAGATGCAGTGGGCATCGACTTGAAGACGGAGTTGGGGAAGATTTGCTGAACAGTGCGGGAAACAGCGTGATATACCCGCAACAGCCAATGAATCTGGCTTCATACGACCCCCAAAGACTATTTATGCCCCACCCCCAAGCATCAGCCTGAACCCTTAACCCCAGGGCCCCAGGGCCCCCCAGGGGGTAGCCCGGGCACCGGCGAACAGCCCAGCGCTTCGCCGCGCAAGGACACCTCGCCAGTCTCGCCCTCCTTGGCTCCAAGCGCAAACCCGAGCCTGAAATCTATCTTCCCATTCATCTCTTCTTGCCCTGCATCCTGCTTGGTGCTGGTAGCCTCACGCGTGTCGCTGGCTCGAGCTAAAAACTATAGGGAATAGGGGCACTGTTGCCCGTACCCGAAAATGTTTGCTCAGACCACATGGCCCACTTCACCAGCTTTAGCGTGCCGCTCCTAGGGAATGGCAGAGTGGCCGCACAGCAGATCCCCCTTAAGCCAACATTCTCGCTCCGCTTCCCTCTGCCAGGCGTCAACGTAATCCAGCTCGGGGTTGACCTTCCGAAGGATCCTTGGCCCGGTGCAGTCAGACCCCCAGTCCTAGGTCCTAAGCACTACTCCTGTAGGTGCGGGTTTTGCATTCTCTGGCACACATAAGCAGCGTTGGCGTCTACATCAATGCACCTCAGCCATTTGCTGATGCCTTTCCTGTTCAGCTGGAGGACACAAGTTTGCCACAGGTCGTCACCATGGACTGTGGCAGGTCGGAGAGGCTAGCACCATGCGATTTGCACTCACATACAACGCCTCTGGCACGCGCAGAAGGCGTTGTATGGGATCTGTTTCTTGGAGGTTCATGCGTAGTTCTAAGGTCCTGAGCTAGTCAAGTCTTCTGGCTTCATGTCAGCTACTTGCAACCTTCATAGAACTACCCTCCAACTTCCAGACAAGCCAACGACGAGGCTTGCCACGTCGCCTGGCTGTTGCCAGTCGAAGCTCTATAGCTAGTAGTACCCAGCATTTGCTGACTCAATCCTTATGCATCCTATTTGGAGGCGCGGAGGGTTCGCAGTTTTCAGGCAGGTTCCATGCCTAGGCAGGTTCGGGGCTTTCGGGTCTTGGCTCTGAGACTTCGGGGATGAGGGTTGGGCACTACAGGTCCAGTAATGCCGTAAACGCAAGACTCCTACACCCCAAACTCAAAGCCCTAAGCCCCAGATCCTTCACCGCAGCCCTAATGCCAACAATGTCCCCCATAGTACTGTGCAGTCAAAGCTCCAATCCCCATCCTCGCAGCCGTTCTGAGCCTGGGTTTGGGGTTCGGTTTTACGCTGTCGGTTTTAGGGTTTAGGTTTGGGGGTTTAAGTTTGGGGTTATCCCCTCCCCGAAGAATGAATCCCCCGAAATCCCATCCATTTACACATATGCCGGATCTGGTAGTAATTATATTTTTCCACTGTGTGGAAGTGTGCATTGTTAGGGAGGGGGGATTTCATGAAGTGGGGGCATGCGTTTTGGGGCCCTATGTCACGCTTCAGGGGCCTGGTCAATCAAAAGCAAGTTTTCGCAGATCGGGGTGAAGTTAATGAGCACAGCTTAATGTTTGATCTCGGTCCCCCATGTCCCTCCAAAAGAAGTCTTCCAGGATTTCGGCCCCAGAATTACCATTTAATGCTGCGTGGAAGGTATTCGTTCTAGCCTAGAATCTTGAAGTCGAAGAGTTTTGCTTGCTGGACGGCGGTTACTAAGGATGCTGGACTATCACCACCGTGGTTTTGTCATGTAAAGGTCCCCACGCTTATTTGTGAATAGGTCACAACAAGGGAAACTAAATCCCAAACCCTCAGCCCTAAAACCCTAAGCCCCTATCCCTAATTAATTACCACCCAACCATGGTACGCCCTAGCCCGGGCACGCCGTCCAGAGAGCTGGAGAAGGTGGCCAAGTAAATGGTCTCTTCGGATGTTAGGCCGTCCTCTCTCGGGTGCAGGATGTTTTTTAAGGTGCAGTGGCTTCTTTCTACGCTCCGCATGACGTAGCTGGAAGTAGCCTGCCAGACAAATGGGGCCTACACTACAAACAAATGGGCACTCCAGCTCACTAAGAACTGATCATGCCAAGGACGGACGACTCACTGGAATCTTACATTCCAAAAGTGTCAGAACAGGCAGCTCACAGTCACTCAGCAGATATTTTGCCCTGCATGCCCTGATCGACTAAGACACATCCTCGTCATCACGACTTCGGCTACGATCCCGAGGTTCTTGTACAGTTGCCCGAGGTCCATGTACACCGGGTGCAGGATTTAGAAGGGGTCTGGAATTAGTTTGGGATTTTTTTTTTGTGCATTTTTTTTTTGTGGTTTGCTTGGCCGTGTTGCATTGCCTTGCAGGGCACCGAAGATCGTGGGGGTTCCTTTCTGAGCCTGCAGATTTACAGCTGAGGGTTTGGGGCGTTGGGATTGGGTTTTAAACTCAGGGCTTTGAAATCGAACCTGTGTATGGTGCTGCGTGCTCAGTTCTGATACCATGGATTGCTCCTACGTTTGTTTCTCATGTTGCTATTGCTGCCCCTGTCGCGTTAAGTCTTGTGGCCCCTGTCAGCACCCTAAGCCGAAACCCTAAATTTAAACCCTAAACTCTTTGCACTAAACCCTACACCCCATACCCTAAACCCTGAACCCCAAACCCAAACATTTTCCGCGCCCACTCTAGGCCCACAGAACAAGTCCTACATCCGAAAACCTCAAATGCCGCCTAGCTCTAAACCCAACAAGACCCCTGGTAGTAGAAGTAGTAGTAGTAGTAGTAGTAGTTGTAGTTGTAGTTGTAGCACCAGTCGCAGTAGCAGTCGCAGTAGCAGTAGTAGTAGTAGTAGTAGTAGTAGTTGTAGTAGTAGTAGTAGTGGTAGTACTAGTAGTAGCAGTAGTAGTAGTAGTAGTAGTAGTAGCAGTAGTAGTAGTAGTAGTAGTAGTAGCACTAGTAGTAGTAGTAGTAGTAGTAGTAGTAGTAGTAGTAATAGTAGTAGTCGTAGTAATGGCAATAGCAACAGCAACAGCAATAGTAAGAGTAAGAGTAATAGTAGCAGTGAGAGTAAAAGTAGTAGCAATCAGCAATAACAACAGCAACAGCAATAGCAACAGCAAGAGCAATAGTAATAGTAATAGCAATAGCAATAGCAAAAGCGATAGCAATAGTAATATAGCAATAGCAATCGCAATAGGGAGAGTAAAAGTAATAGTAATAGTTGTCGAAAATAGGGGACCCTCATAGTACCCATAAAATAGTAGGATCCTTATTGCGAGGCGCCCAAAATAAGGTACCCCTAATGCCCTCATTTGCTGGGTTTCAAAAAAAAGCATATGAATCAAAGCAACCCTGCACGGCTTAAAACAGCGGGGGGGTTGGGGGGGGCGCAGCCCCCCCCATTTGCAGAGACAACGTTCACATGATGGGCTTCGAAAACACTCTTTGAATCAAGCTTGCACGTCTCGAAAAGCGCGGCGGCGGGTGTTTTGTTCTTCCGTGCCTGTTCGTGTCTCTTCTTCCGTTAGCATTCTAACCTAATATATATAACATAGTAAACCAGAAGAACGACATAAGATGGTTCGACAACACAAAAATGGTGTGACATTTTCTGACATAACAGAACCTTGCTTCTTATAGCATATAATAGCATACTAAAAATACAACAATACAATATAACAGAAGATGACATAGAACAAAACAACATCTTAGTTTATAGTGTAGTACATTGTAACATAGTACAGTACAGTGTGTATATTTACAACATAATATGTAGTATATTTTATAGGTTACATTTACATTATGTTATATTATGTTACGGTACATTACGATATTATGGTAAATTCGATTGGGCTATGTAGTATCCTGTTGCTTGTATCTTTGTTTCTGTGATTTTTTCATATTCTTTCTCTTTCGTATTTTCCAACTTTGCTTTTTTATTCTGGACTTCTTTCTTTCTTTCGCTCGTTCATTTCTTTTCTTTCTTTCTGTTGTTCTTTCTTTGTTCATCTCATACTCCCTTCCTTTCTTTCTTGCTTTCCTTTCTGGTTTGATTTATTTCGTTCTTTCTTTGGTTCGTTCTTTCTTTCGTTCTTGCTTTCGTTCTTTCTTTCGTTTTGGCTTTCGTTCTTTCGTTCTCTCCCTCGTTCTATCTTTCTTTCTTTATGTTTTCCTTGTTTTCGTCCTCTTTAGATACAGCAATTCTTGAATTTTTCCCAGAAAAACACTGTTTTCATACGGATTCGTTCTCATTTCCTGAGGATTTGCTTGGTTTTTGGTTCGGGAAAACACGATTTTCCTACGGATTCCGTTGTATTTCGTTAAGTTTCTTTCTTTAGTTCTTGCTTTCGTTCTTCGTCTTGTTTTTGCTTTCGTTCTTTCGTTATCTCTCTCGTTTTTTCTTTCTTTCTGTCTTTCTTTCTTGCTTTTTAGATACAGCAATTCTTGAATTTTTCCAAGGGAAAACACTGCTTTCCTACGGATTTTTCTTTCGTTTCCTAAGGATTTGCTTGGTTTTTCTTGGGGAAAACACGATTTTCCTACGGATTCCGTGGTATTTCTCTAAGTTGTCAACTCTTTTTGGTTCTTTCCTTGTGTTTTCTTTTTTCTTTCCTTGTAGCTTTCTTTCTTTACTTAGTTCTCTATTTTTGTTTTCATTCTTTACTTACAGCTTTCTTTATTTACTTATTTCTCTGTTTCTTGCAAGGTTTTCTTTCTTTCTTTCGTTGTTTCTTTATTTCTTTCTTTTGTTCTTTCTTTCGTTGTTTCTTTATTTCTTTATTTCGTTCTTTCTTTCGTTCTTTCTTTCTTTCTTCCTTGCTTTCTTTCTTCCTTTCTTTCTTTCGTTCTTTCTTTCTTTCTTCTCTCTCTCTCTCTCTCTGTCGTTCGTTCCTTTTTCCCCTTCCTTTCGCGGATACCCGTTTAAATTTTTTTGATCTTTATTTAATCTTTTTTGATCCTTATTTAATTTCTTTTTGATCCTTATTTAACTTTTTTTTAACTTCTATCCCGCTTTACTGACCTAAATTCGCCTCGGCTCGGTTTAGGGTTGAGGGCGTGACTTAAGGACTGATTTATGAGGCTCTCTATGCCGAAGAAAAAAGCCAAGAAGCCGAAAAGCCAAGAAGGGCGGGGTTTTTTTTTTTTCAGAGGTGCGGCCAACCCTTTTTTTTCCGAGGTGCGGCCAACCCTTGGTTTAAGGTTGGACACGCAGGATCCCTGTAGAGGGTTCATCGGGGACGTAAAGAATTTGCGCCGCACCACAGCGCCAGCGCTTTGACACGCAGGATCCCTGTGGAAGGTTTATCAGGGACGTAGAAAACTTGCACTGCACCACAGCGCCAGCGCTTCGACGCACAGGATCCTTGTGGAAGGTTCATCGAGCACGTAGAAAATTTGCACCGCACCACAGCGCCAGCGCTTCGACGCGCAGGATCCCTGTGGAGGGTTCATCGGGGACGTAGAAAATTTGCACCGCACCACAGCGCCAGCACATCGACGCGCAGGATCCCTGTGGAGGGTTCATCGGAGTTTCATTGATGCCGTCGTGGTCGTCGTCCTGGTTGTTGTTGTTGTTGCTGTTGCTGTTGCTGCTGCTGTTGCTGTTGCTGTTGTTGTTGATGATGATGTTGCTGTTGGTCGTGGTTGTTGTTGTTGTTGCTGCTGTTGTTGTTGTTGCTGTTGTTGTTGTCGTTGGTTGCTGTTGTGGTTGTGGTTGTGATTGTGTTTGTGGTTGACAGGGTGAGGGATCAAAAAAAACTTAATTAAGGATCAAAAGAATTAAAGTACCAGGATCAAAACAAAATAAAACAAGGATCAAAAAAGATTAAGTCACGTAAAATACAGCAATTCCTGGGGCAGAGGCATCAAAAAACACCTTAAAATAAGGATCAAAATTTTTGAATCACTCAAAATACAGCAATTCCTGAATTTCCCTAGGGAAAACACTATTTTCCTATGGATTTTCTTTCATTTCCTTAGGATCTGACTGGTTTTTCCTCGGGAAAACACGATTTTCCTATGGATTCCGTGGTATTTCCTGAAGTTTTCCTTGGTTTTCCTGGGAAAAACACCATTTGTCTATTACCTATGGCGTTCGTATCATTTCTTCAGATTTTCAGAAGGAAAACATACGTTATCTTTGGTTGTTCCTCGGGAAAATCAAATTTTCGTTACAATTTCGCATTTAGGACGGATTTCGTGTTGTAGCTCTTGCTGGTATTCCGCTTCATCACCTATCTTAAACACACCCCCTCATTTGGCGATTCTGGTTCAGCGGGGGGGTTGGGGGGGCGCAGCCCCCCCCCCCATTTGCAGACACAACGCTCACATGATGGGCTTCGAAAACACTCTTTGAATCAAGCTTGCACGGCTGGAAAAGCGCGGCGGTGGGTCTTTCGTTTTCCGTGCCTGTTCGTGTCTCTTCTTCCGTTAACACTCTATAACATAATATAACATAGTAAACCATAAGACCGACATAAGATGGTTCGACATCACAAAAATAGTGTGACATTTTCTGACATAACAGAACCTTGCTTCTTATAGCATCTAATAACAGAACAAAACGCGACAATACAATATACCAGAAGATAACATAGAACAAAACAACATTTTAGTTTATAGTGTAGTACATTGTAACATAGTACAATACAGTTTGTATATATACAACATAATATTTAGTATATTATATAACATCAGGTTACATTATGCTACATATTTTATGGTCCATTACGATATTATGGCATATTCGATTGGACTATGTAGTATCCTATTGCTTGTATCTTTGTTTCTGTGTTTCTTTCATGTTCTTTCTCTTTCGTATTTTCAAACTTTGCCTGTTTTTTCTGGATTGATTTCTTTCTTTCGCTCGCTCATTTCTTTTATTTCTTTCTGGTGTGCTTTCTTTATTCATTTCATACTCCCTTCCTTCCTTTCTTTCTTGCTTTCTTTCTTCTTCATTTATTTCGTTCTTGTTCTCGTCCTTTCTTTCTTTCGTCCTGTCTTCCTTTCTTTCTTTCTTTTCAGATACAGCAAATCTTGAATTTTTCCAAGGGAGAACACTGTTTTCCTACGGATTCTCTTTCATTTCCTAAGGATTTGCTTGGTTTTTCCTAGGGAAGACATGATTTTCCCACGGATTCCGTTGTATTTTCCAAGTTTTCCTTGGTTTTTCCTGGGAAAAACACCATTTGTCTATTACCTATGGCGTTCGTGTCATTTCTTCAGGTTTTCAGAAGGAAAACATACGTTATCTTTGGTTGTTCCTCGGGAAAATCAAATTTTCGTTACAATTTCGCATTTAGGACGGATTTCGTGTTGTAGCTCTTGCTGGTATTCCGCTTCATCACCTATCTTAAACACACCCCCTCATTTGGCGATTCTGGTTAGCGGGGGGGTTGGGGGGGGCGCAGCCCCCCCCCATTTGCAGACACAACGCTCACATGATGGGTTTCGAAAACACTCTTTGAATCAAGCTTGCGCAGCTCGAAAAGCGCGGCGGTGGGTCTTTCGTTCTTCCGTGCCTGTTCGTGTCTCTTCTTCCGTTAACACTCTATAACATAATATAACATAGTAAACCATAAGAACGACATAAGATGGTTCGACATCACAAAAATAGTGTGACATTATCTGATATAACAGAACCTTGCTTCATGTAGCATCTAATAACATAACAAAAGACGACAATACAATATAACAGAAGATAACATAGAACAAAACAACATCTTAGTTAATTTATGTCCTTTCGTCGTTCTTTCTCCATTTTTGTTATTTCGTTATGTCTTTATTGTTTGTTTTTCTTTGTTTCTGACTCTATTTCGTCCTTTCCTTGTGTTTTCTTTTGTCTTTCCTTATAGCTTTCTTTATTTGTCTATTTGTTTATTTTTGATTTCTTTCTTTCCTTATAACTATTTTTGTGTATTTCTTTCTTCTTGCCTTATTGCTTTCTTCCGCTCATTCTTTGTTTCGTTCTTTCTTTCTTTTTCTTTCTCTCTCTGTCCCTCTTGCTTTCCTTCTTTCTTTCTTTCTTTTTTGATCTCTCTCTCTCTCTGTCTTTCTTTCCTCCGTTACCCCCCCCTCCTTTCGTGGATACCTGTTTATTTTTTGATCCTTATTTAATTTCTGTTTGATCCTTATTTTATGTTTTTGATTCTTATTTGATTTGTTTTTAACCCCTATCCCGTGGTTGTGGTTGTGGTTGTGGCAGAGGACTACGGGACCGCATGCACCAGGGAACCAGGAGACCACGGGACCAGAGGACCAGCAGACCAGAGGACCAGGGGACCACAGGACCAAGGACCAGAGGACTAGGGGACCGCGAGCAGAGGACCAGGGGACCACAAGACCAAGGACCAGAGGACTAGGGGACCGCATGCACCAGGGACCCTTGGCCGCACCTCGCCAACAAGGGTTGGCCGCACCTTGGAAAAAAAACCAAGGCCCGCCAAGAAGCCAGAAGCCAAGAAGCCAGGGAAGCCGAGAAGCCAAGCCAAGCGCGCACACAAGCCAAAAAAAAAAAAAGCCAAAAAAACAAAAAAATACCAAAATAAATACGCCTCCATTTAGAAGCTGCAGAAAATGTTTCGACTTGCGCGTGCAAGCGCATAAGGTCTGCAACCAACCATAAACCGTAACAATAATTATAAGGGCAAGAAGGTGGCAAAGCACTTAAGGTATACACCCTATCCTAATTGTGTGTGTGTGTACATCCTGTACCAAGGATTTTGTAAATGCAGGGGGGCAGTGAGCCTTCCATCATCCACTGCCCAACGAAGACGGTGATAGAAGTGCTGTGAAGCAATCTGGGACGCCAGATTGTGTACCTGTAAGCACATTTTCAATTCGACAGTGAAGCCGTGGAGTGTTGTAACATAAGAAAGGTGTGTAGTGAGGTCCAATGTTGTCAAGCTCAGCTTGGAGACGCGCACATGTGTGCTCCAGACAGCTTCGTTCAGCGCACTGTCTGCTCCGGGGTAGCCCGGATGACGGTCATGCCAATGACCAGTTTTTTGTTCCCTGATCGGAACAAAACGACCTAAGCCTGATGATCTGTTACAGTCTGACACTCGACAAAGATACAATCGGATATCCTGATTTACCGTGTCTGTTACTGTCTCCAGCTGAGAGCATCTTGGTTCGATTGACATTGGTTTGAGGATTGCCGTCAGAGAGTGTTTGTCTGTTGAGAAGCTGTGAGTTCAAAGCCAAGTTCCGCAAGCGGTAGCATAGTGCTTTGTGTCTGTTGATTCGGATGAGTTGATTCTTTCGAGGACGAGCGACGCAACAGCAACGCTGGATTATTGAGATTATTGAGGTTACGAGCGGCTGGATTCTATTCGCGCAAGACGCTTATTGAGAAGGATTAATCCCGCCGGCAGCATCACATGGATGCAAGCTGTCAAGCAACGGCACAAGGGCTCTGCAGGGGACGACCTGGATTGTCTCCTGAAACAAATCCCACAAACGAGAGCTGCATGTGTGCAAGCAGGAGGTTTCGGCCACTCAGAAGGCTCAATAACAGCATGAGCGCCAGAGAAGTCTTTGTACAAATTGTCAAGCAACAGTGCAAGGGCAAGTCATGTGAGCTTTTTTCAAGCATGAGTGCTCGAGAAGCCGCTGTGCATGTATTGAAGAGACAGTGTGCAATCGTAGTTGTGGGAGCGTGAGCACGTGACCAGTTGAACCTCCCTGATTGGACATTCGTGAGAGTACCGGCAGGAGGCATCGGACACTCAAAGATCTAACAACAAGATACAACAGGCCTCTGCATTCATGCAGCTGTTGGTTCATGATCTTTTGAAAGACGTGTTGAAGTTCCCTGATCGGAACGACCTGCTTCAGTCGGAGAATATGTTACTGTGTGATGCTGAGTGATCCCACAGCTGATCGTTAACCTTTTTGCGGACCTAGCATTGTCTTCATCTTCATCTGGTCCTCTTTTCGTTCATTGGTTTTCGTTCGTCCATCTGTAGTTGTTTCACTTTCTCTTTCATCTCATCGGGCCTGTCTCTCTACGATGTCTCCCCTTCTCGCTGTCATCTAATCACCTGACGGAAGCACCGGTCCCCGACATTGGTCTGAAGATGGTGAACAGAGGAATGTATTAAGCTTTGTTTTGCATGGCCTTGTGCGAGGTTCCCCAGGACAGAGCTCCGGGCGTTTGATCTTTGTTTGACGACCAATGCGACGATCATCTGCGAGATTAGTCAGAGACCCTGGTCGCTGGTATTCTCTGGGACAGCTGATTCTATTCGCGCAAAGCATATTCGAGACGAGTCAGAGACTCTGGTCCCTGGTATTCTCTGAGATCCAATGCAGTCTTCATCTTCACCTTGTCCTTTTTCTTTCGTCCATTGTTTTCTTGCGTGCATCTGTAGTTGTTTCACTTTCTCCGTCACTTCATCGGGCCTGGCTCTAAAACGTTTCCCGGTTCGCTGTCATCCAATCACTTGACGGAAGTGCTGGCCCCCAGCATCAGTCTGAAAACGGTGAAGTTCAAGTTCCCTGATCGGAACGACCTGGCTCAGTTGGAGAATACGTTTTGTTTTTGTTTGATCTTGAGTGCATTGAGTGATCCGATTGACTGCATGCATGGGAGAGACAGTTTATTGAATTGTTTCAGAAGCCAAGTCGGACACAGCAACTGCTCGTGAAGCTGTTAGACGCTGGTCCCGGGTATTTTCTGGGATCCGATGCAGTCTTCATCTTCGCCTTGTCCTTTTTCTTTCCTCCATTGTTTTCTTGCGTGCATCTGTAGTTGTTTCACTTTCTCCGTCACCTCATCGGGCCTGTCTCTAAAACGTTTCCCGGTTCGCTGTCATCCAATCACTCGACGAAAATGCAAAATGAGCCCGTAAGGGCCTGTGTGTGTCTTGCTCTGTGCCAAAGAAATTTACCGTCAGCGTAGTACCAGCGATGCCTGCGTAGTGTGTGAGAGTTTGAAACTTAAGGTGCCTGGGCGAAAGCAGCTAGCAAAACCAACAATGAGCGTTGTGAGATTCACTGTGATGCGTTGGCGTAGATCTCTCCTGAGTGCGTTGTGATTGATGGCTGGTAAGTTCTTGTCAGTTTGAGTCTAACCCGAACGCAGCATGCGCCGTGTTTCAGCGATTGCACTGCCTCTTCCTCGGAAGGGGCGTGTGTGCGTGTGTGTACATCCTGTTACCAAGGATTTTGTAAATGCAGGGGGGCAGTGAGCCTTCTATCATCCACTGCCCAACGAAGACGGTGATAGAAGTGCTGTGAAGCAATCTGGGACTGTGCGTGTGTGTTTGTGCATTTACTCAAGCCCTGAAACCACGGCTCCACCTTTCAATCTTCCTTCAGCTTCCAAGCGTCTGCGGTAGGAGGCTGTCGTAAAGTGTTTAAAGCTTCCCCAATGTGGAAGGCTCGTTTGGGCATCAAAAGGACGGCATTCGGATCCGAAGGAGGGCCTACATAGAGATTTCCTGTTGGGGAGTCGTAATTTACTGAGGGGGTCATATCATGTTCAAAGTTCGGGAATTGCGCCGTGGGTCGCTTGCTGGGGTGTAGCACACCCCGAGCCGCCCGCTTCAGCACAGCCAAGTTTTTCCCACCCCCGAACTCCAATGCCTTAGCCTGGTTCGAGCGATTTGCTCCTGATTGTCAAACGCTCCAGTCCCTTTCCAGTAGCTTGTTCTTGTCTCTCGAAGGTGTTAGGCCCCTTCGAGCGCTTTGCTCCTGCTTCGCAACTGTTCCAGTCCATGTCGAGCGGCTTGCTCCTAGTTCTCCGCTGCTCAGGTCCTTTCGGGCGGTTTGCCCCTGTTTCTGAATTGCTTCTCAAGTCCTATTTAATTAGTCTGTTTCGATCGGATTGACATGCTGCTGTCGCTTTCGAGCCGTCTGCTCCCGTTTCTCAATTGCTGTATTCCTTTTTGAGCGGTTTGCTCCTTCTTCTCAAACGCTCTACCCCTTTTCGAGCAGTTCCTTTCGAGCAGTTTGCTTTGCTTCTCAAAGGTTCCAGTCCCTTTCAGGCGACGTGCTCGTGGTTCATGCATTAGTCCCTTTCGAGCGGTTTGCCCCTGTTTCTCAGTTGCTGTCGGGTTTGAACTTGGGATTTGCGATGTACGGTTCGGTGTTTAATTGAGGCACAGTTGAGCAGATTGCGAGATGCCATCTGGCGAAGGCGGGCACTGTCGGCTTTGTGGTATAGGGCTAGAGTTGGATTGGGTGTTCGGTGTAAGAGGTTCGGGCTCGGAGGGTTCATTGGGGTCTAAAGTGCTGCAACAGTTACATGTCATGAACTGCAAAGATGACAAAGGGTCTCGAATCTTTGGAAGGCCGCTGCATCCCAGCTCATCGAGATGGCCGACGCAGAAAAGAAAAGTCGGAGTCGGTGTTAGTGTTTGACTCAGAAGGATCCATTTTGCAGACTCAGATCCACAAGAACAGAGACAAGGTTTAAGAACAAAAGGCACGCAAATCTAACTGAGACACGCCCGTCCTTGCGATAGAGCACGCTGTTTCGGAAGAGGTCCGTTGCAACGGGGCAATATCTTCCGCCCTTGTACCTTGGATTGGGGACCCTGAACCCTGAACCTAGCCTTGCGGGTTGGGGTAACCAAAACCCCCTCAGTAGTTACAGCTTGGACCCTGGACCCACCATGTTCCTGTCCTCCTCAATCCAAACACAGCCCTCCAAAAAGCCCAAAAGCCTAAGCCGAATGGAAGGGAAAGGGACTCTAACGCCCTACACCCAAACCTAAAACCCTGAAGCCCCAAACCCCAAAACCTGCACTACCACCCCGAAGTACACCATCCTGAGCCCAGGGTTTAAGGTTCTGGAGGTAGGGCTTAGTGTAGAGGTTGAAACCTTGTGGGCCTCGGGGGCATGCTAGGGGTATTTGGGGAATACAAGGCTTTAAGAAGTGCCGCAAGTCGAAGACTAAACACGGAACACTGGGAGCATAAGAGCCAACGTTGACAGATGCCCTCGACTGAACCTTTCCACAAGGAAACAGAAGACTGCCCTACATGGTCTCCCATTAGGATCCCATATAGCAGTAGTTTGATCACTGTCTAATATGATACAAGCCACCGGGCGCTCGCAATCCCTCGGCCTAATTCCCTGCCAGGGACCTCTTGAGTTTTTCAAGGCCCCACTTCTCCCACTGCGCTTCATACTCGTACCGAAACTTGGAGGTTCGTATCCTGCTTACGACCCCACTCAAAACAAACCTATTGGGAACCCTACTTGCCCTACTTGCGGCTATCCGAAGCAGGGTCGGGCTTCACCTGTCTACATTGTCCCATGCCGCACCTAAGCCCCAACCAAAATCGCTCCGTAAATCCCAAACCCAAAAGCACCCAACATGCCAAATCCCTACCCTTTTTGAGGAGTTTGAACTATAGATTAAAATAGCTCGAACAAGCTCAAGGCACCAATCCGGATGCTCCACCTCCATGCACGTAGTGTCCACAGTGCAATCCGTGACCTGCCAAGATTGGAAGGTTTGTTTAGGGTCTGGGCTTGGAATTGAGAGGTTTCGGGCTGGAGGGCGTTGTGCTAAGGGGTTTGGCAGGGGTTGACGGTTCGGGGTTTGAGGTTTAAAGGTTTTGGTTTGGGGTTTTGAGGTTTAGGGTTTGGGGAGCATGATACAATGGACATGTATTTTGATTTACAGGGCTCAATCTTGCTGACAATCATGCCCCCGCACCCGTCTCGCCAGTACCTTCTGTGATTTGTGTGCTTGGATGGTCAAAAGGCTTTGGGGCTAAGGCGGCTAAGGGCTTCGGACAGCTACCTCCACGAATTGAGCGGGGTAGTCGCGCTAAACCCAAACCCCAAGCCCTAAACCGGCTGGAATGTCGAGGCATCGGGATAAGGCTGTGCCGTTGGGATTTGGTCAATAGTATGGTTTTGGTAAATTGTAACATGGTCTGTGAAGGGTTATGAAGGGCACTCTTAGACACCATGTTTCTATTGGGTGGGTGAAGAACCTGCTGTGTAACATGTGTAGAGGGCTCCCGGCTCTACGGCCAAAAAACCGTCACATGAGACCCTGACTATTTTAGGGGAAGAAAGGCATACTATAAGAGCTATAATGGGATTAATCATAAGCCACAATCCAGGATCCCAAATTCTGATCGCACAACCCAAAATCTCAACCCTTAGCGCCAACACCTGACCCCGGAAAACCCCTAAATGCCCCAACCCCAAAACCAACCCTAGGACAGCCTGAACCCTAGCTTTCAAAATCAGATCCTAAATCCAAAGGCCTACCACCCTAAACCTCTAAGTCTGAGCGTCTACACTCCAGCATTCAGAATCCTAAACACAGAATCGAAGCCTTCAATCCCTAAGCCTCAAAAACAAAAACCCTAACTGCCCAAAATGGCAAATCAAACATGAAAACTCAAACTCCTAAACGCTATACAAGCCTTAAACCGCTCGATGAACTCCTCTGTGCCTGCCTTGGCGTACACAGTCCGGACTGCGCCGCTCTGGGTAGCCCGCTGCCAGTATCCTAGAGGGCTTCCGGGCTGGGTGGGATTTAGGGTTTAAAAATGTTTAGGGGTACTGCACTCGCCCATTAACTTTGTGTTTAAGTTTAAACCCTAAATCCCCCCCCCCCAATTGTAAAACCCTGAAGCCTATATCTCGATCTTGTAATTTCTACCCCGATTTAATTTTCCCCACGGCTAGGGCTGAGTAGGACGTAGGATGGAAATTGGGGGTCGGACTCTTAATTCAGGCATTCAGGCATCGCATTGGGCGCGGCTTTCGGCACCCACCCTATTGTGAGCTGTAGGGCTGAAAATTCAGTCAGGGTTTAAACACCGCGTGTTTAATGTGAATGCTGGTGTTGAGAGGGCACACATGGGGCACCTGTCCGCTTCAAAACGTTTAACGCACGGGTTCCATAAACATACAGCATGAGCGGGTTGTCCCTCTTCGTCCTCCAAGTCTGGCCCTAGTCAGATCCTTAAACCCTACGCGAACAATATTTTGGAACTGCGAAGCTCCTGTCGTCGGGATTCGATGAAGGCTCTACGGGAAACTAAATAAACACTGTCCCCAGAACGAACGCCCATCGCCGCCCATCATTCGGATCTTACAATCTATAGTATATATCCAGATAATACACTTACATAAGTTACATAACCCTTACAGAACCCTAAGTTACTGAGGCGTGCATGAAATTGCTGTTGGTTAAACACTGCAAAGGGATCAGCTTCCAACATGTGACATGAGTAATTGGCCACAGGCTTCTGCATCAGTGCCGCCTGAAGGTTCAGTAGGGCCCCATCAATCGTGCCACGCGTCGTCTGCACCGACCACTCACGTGGACAAAGCTTGGGCAGGACTCATCTTGCCGGCACTGCGACCGGCACTCCGCCTCTGCAAGGAAAGCTTCGAGGCAAACTCTGGGTCATTTTTCTCGGGAGCTGCATGAAAGTGCATGTTTTCGGCTTTGTGCATCAAACAATGTCTTTAATTGAATGTCCACATCTGGTTATTCTGTCTGTGTCTCCGTCACTCTCGTTCTGGCTTTCTCTCCCTTTCCTTCTTCTCCCTCTCCATCCACCCTCGCTCGCTCTCTTCCCCTTCTTCTCTTTCTTGTTCTCCAGGTTAGAGGAAAGGGGTCCCTGTCGTCTGTGGGCCTCAAGGGTGAAAGTGGCCGACCAGTGCGCTCCGGTCAACGGGCCGCCCCGGGCGAATAGCCCTCTTGGTGGACCAGCCATCTTTTAATGCCAAGACAAAAGCATAGATCCTTCTCGTCCAGCTGTGGTAGCAAGCTGTAGGCCTCCAGCACCCGGTCTCCCACAACACCAGCAAAAGCGAGGGCCCTAACAGCCCTAACACAAACCCACCCCTGGATGAAATCAAGTTGTCCACGAATCGCCGTAGACACAATCCAAGCGCAGATGAAAGAAGTCGAAGCGCCGGGAAAGAACGTCAGTTTGCACCAGGACGCGCGCTGACATGGATCGCGCGACATACCTTGTGGTGGATGAAGCAGACGACATGCCGTTGTGCGAAAACAGCGAACATGCCACTGAAATGATCAGTCCTGCAGATAGTCTTGAGTCTTGGGTTTACAAAACTCGACGATTGATTCTCATCCGAGAATTCATCGAAGGTAAAAATGCCCTCTCACAGGGCCTGCCACTCCGAATCGCATAACACGAGGTTGGCTTGTGCTTGGATCCAACACTTGAGCTTCTCTTGATTCAAGTTGTTTTCTGTGTGTATGTGTGTCTCTCTCTCTCTCTCTCTCTGTCCCCCTCTTCCTCCCTCCCTATTGTCTGTTCCAGGCTAGATAGTTGGCAAGCGGTGCGATTGGACGTGAGATGTGATGGGCCGGCAGGGGGAGACAGCGTGAAGGAGACAGCGCAAGGGAGACATGAGAGGGAGAGAGGGCGAGGCATGAGAGTGTCAGGGAGACGGTGCGAGGGCGACAGGGCGAGGAATGAGAGCGAGTGTGAGGGAGACAGCGAGAGGGAGAGAGGGCGAGGGATGAGAGCAAGCGCCGGGGTTAGAGAGCAAGGGAAAGAGCGTGAAAGAGAGAGCGCGAAGCAGAGATCGCGAGGGAGGGATATGCAAACTGAATTCGATCCCCTATAGGGTTAGGCTTTAAGGGCTTGTGTGTTACGTTACTGGGATGATGAATGGATTTCCATGGGATTTACATCTAATTTCTCCATCGCTGGAGTCTGTTGTCCAGCCGGGCACTGCTGGCTCCTCCCCTGCACCGTGCCACCCCGAAGCCTAAATCCATGAACGTAAGCCCTCAGCCATTACATCCCTACATGCGCTAAAGCCAAAAAGCGTCAAACACTTAAAGCCAAAGTCCCGAACCCCTCAGTGGCAGCCTCATTGTTTGACGGAGTCCCCGGCACCACGCTGTAGCTGTCCTCTGTGAAAGACGTCTGGACCTCCGGTGTCGGGCGCTTAGGGCTTAGAGGGTTTACAGTTTTACGGGTCTTTTGAGTAGCCTCGAGTTCCAACTTTGCAGGGGATCTTCCAGTCCACACCCCAAGCCCCAAAGTCTGAAGCACCGAAGGAGCAGTGTGGGGGAACGTCTTTCAAATCAGGGGCACTACTCAAGCCCTTCACCAACTTAAGGTTGCTACAGCTTTCCCACTCCCCCAAAAGCTGAGACCGGAGCCCAGCAAATGTTGTCCAAGAGTTCAACCTGAATCTCAGCCTGGGAAGATGCACGTCTACATCCCGGGAAACCCACGGTTTAGGCTCTACAAGTAAAAACCCAAACCGAAACAGACCCTAACCGCCCTAACCCTTCGAGGGTTTGACCTCCGAGCCCATAGCATATGCTCCCTCCTAAGCCCTGCACTAGAACCCCATCTAATCTCCTATATAATCCGCTTTAAGGAGTTTGGACGATGGCTCATCTCAGAATCAAAGGTCTTGGCATTCAGCTCTGATTACTCCAGGCCCTTGCTGCTAAACCGTACAGTAAACTTCAAACCCGTAAACCTATCCCTTAGGGCCCCGACCGTTTCTCGCGGGTTTAGGGCCCAGGGCCAAGGGTTTGCAGGCTTGGGGTTTGGCTTTAACAGTGGGTTCGGAGTTTCGAGCTTCAGGGGTTCTCGACCCCCAAAATGTCTACGGCGCTTCATATCTTGAGCTTTGGGTCTCCAAGCCTACGGGGGGTTGGGGGATAGGGGGACGTCTCCGCGTTTGTTGCGCGTTTCTCCGCGCGGCGTGCGCGAGATGCCCGTGACGGCCGGGAGAACTTGCTGGTACTTCGGGACTTGGCCGCCATTCGGCACGGGCCGAAATCTTATGTAACCTGAGCGAGAGCCCAGCACATAAGCCCTACGATCCTGCAAACCAGCTTCTGGTGCTTGAGCCAGAACCCAGCATGTAAACCCGCGGATTTAAACCAGCTGGCAATCCTAACCCGCCAAGGTTGAGACACTGCACGTCAGCGCCACAACACACACCCTGCTTGTTGACGTCTGAACATCGAGCAAACCCCAAGACCCCAAAGTTTAAACTCGAAGCAATACACGCCCAATCCTAAACCCGAAGCTCTGCACCCTACATCCAAGGATGCCGCTGTCTCAGGTCATTGAGGAAAAGGCAGCCCTAGAGGGGAAAAACTCGAAAAACTCCTCACTGAGGAAGCATACCTCGACACATCCATATACGTAAAGACCGAGTGCGAATCTCAGTTCCGAAGATGTTTTCGCGTAAAGGAAAGTACAGCTAAACTCGCAACCCCGCAGCGACTGGGATCCCTTAACTCTAAATCCTATATAGTCGTATGAGCCCATGCGCTGGCCTTCAAGGGCTCCAAGCCCATCACCGATGGGAAGTCTCCCCAGATGGCTAAGTTGAGGAGAATCCTTGCCAGGTGGGTGACAGGTTTGGGATGCCAGGGATCACAAGCATTTTCTTGACCGGAATAGCTTGTCGTTGCATGTTATGACTTTTCTACATAAACATGTGAAGATTGTAAGGGGCATGGGCCCTAATGATTCAGGGTTCTACAAAGGAAAAGTAAATCCCAAGCTCTAAGCCTTAAGCCAACGTGCAATTAGCACATTATTCCAAACCCCCTTTCTGTGAAAAACATTCCCATGAACAAAATCTCGCCTGTCCTCTGTCTGACGCTGTCGGAATTTGACATGGTGTCGAAAACCGCCACAAGCCTCAATTGGTGATGTGCGACACATAGGTGTGGGAGATTTAAGCCTAGCATTGGGGGGTGGGGTCTCGTAACTCATATAATATATAAAGCGTATACTGGGACAAACACCCCACTAGGTATAAATGATGCCGGTTCTGGGATCGTCGTCCCCCCCGAAAAAAAACTAAAAACAATGGTATACCCCCCGTGCCGAATCCCTGTGACTGTACGCGCTGCTCTCACATGAGGGCTCCAAACCCTGGATCACAAACACGCCCGATCCTTGTGACAGTGGACACTTTCCAACCACGACCCCGACATGAGGGTCCTAAAAAAGGCAGCTGTCACGACGCTCGCATTCCTGACCCCGATCCCTGTGACAGTGGACCCATTGCAACGAAGTATGCCCCCAAAGCAACAACTGTCACAAAGATCGCGGCCCTACGCACGATCAAAAACGCGATAATCGTCACCAGGATCGTGGACAGGACACACCCGACCACTAAAGAAATGAACGTGATGATGATGATGACGACGATGACGACGATGACGGCGATGACGATGATGACGATGACGATGACGATGACGATGATGATGACGATGACGGCGATGACGATGACGATGATGATGATGGTGATGATGATGATGATGCTGATAGATGATCGATGGCGATGACCTTGATGATGATAGATGTGTATACCAAACACCCGGGGGGCAGGGGGGTGTCGGCCGCTGTAGTGAGTATGAGTATTTCATATTCGGCGGTGGAGGGCTGGAGTAGTCTTGGGACGTCTTGGGTGGATGTTTTTCCTGAACTAGAGATACAGATAAAGGATCATGCGAGCCCAGTTTGCCAGCTGCAGGCTTTCAAAACGATGTAGCAGCTTCATCACGTAACTTTGGAGTGGATCACCAGGAAGCTCAAACTTTCAACCCTAATTACCCTAACCTCAAGGCCCCAAACCCTAGACCCTTAAAGCTGTGCCTGAACTCGGGAGCTTTTGCCAGTATACCCAAGCAATATGAGGGCTCTTTTGGCACAGCAGCCCTGGATCCGGAGCGATGGAGATCGAGCCATCGGCCGTCACCTGCAGCAAAGGTGAAGCAAAATGGAGACATCAGAGGCCGACATGATTGGAATTGGATGTGTGGTGTGCAGTGCTGTGGGTATACCAGGAGAGGGGATCATCTCTTCATGCTTCTGCATGCTTGTGTCTGCGAGCAAGGTTGATTATGAGTGCTTTACGTTCGGCCACTTTCAGGGTGCCGGCAAACTGCGCAGGTCCAAACTGCAAGGCTGATGATGGATGCGACTCGGAATCCGCCTGGCAAATGCCGCGGCTGCGACTGCCGCCACCTCCGCCGCCGTCTCACCACCACCATCACCACTGCCACCACCATCGACCTTCTCCCTCTGCCACCGCCACCGGCTTCTGATCCACCTATACACGCCACCAGCTGCTCCCCGCCGCTGCAGCTGCTGGTCCTTACCACCACAGCTGCCACCGACACCACCACCCTCCACCACTCTGCGAGAGCACTGTGAGCACATCACACCAATGCACAACGCTGTGATAGTAGCACAAAGTGCGTGAGCATCATCAACACGAAAAGCAGCGAAGCAAGACAAGTGCATCACAAAGGAAGCGGAGTTTGCAAGGCTCGTCGCTTGCACTGGCTATGCCTCCAGCGGTCGTCGAGGTCGAGCATGCGTCTCAGGCGTGCCTTCCCTGTGGGATTGCGATCTTTGACGTCTTTTCTTGGTCTGTGCACGCAGCTCGGACCCATGCCTATTGCTCCCAGGCCAGGCGATTTGCGCAGGGTTTTCTTTGCCGCGCGTGTATGTGGGGGTCTCGTTATGTTCATATTAAGCCACTATTGCAGGGTGAAAGGTTCCACGTGCCGTTGCAGCCATACTGAAACCCCGAACCCTATACAGAACGAGAAGAGGTGCTTCCGTTCAGGCTGCCGTCGTATGTAGAAACTAAAGACATACGAGACGACACGACGTTTGTACAGGAATTATGAACATTTAATATCATAGTGAAAAGCTACTGCAGTAAGTACGATACACCTGCAAGGTTTTACAAAACCCTGAACTCCTATATCACAAGCAAAGAACTTTTAGACTTTGGGGTGTCGGGCATTTGGGGTGGCAACACGAGATGCAAAAAACACACACGAGTAACCAGTTAAAACGGACAACGACAAAAACAACTCCCCCGGACTGGCCTCCAGCAGAGAATAGCCTTCAAGAAGGCCGGCGCCAAGGAGCTCGTCAAAAGAGAATTTGTGCGATGAGGGGTTGACCGTGGCGGCAACTTTGAAGGACTCGGATGTTGACGGCGCTTGCTTTTTTTGGGGGTGGGTTTAGGGTTGTGGCGTAATTGAGTCGCGAGCTGTCGCAGTGGAGGCACATGGGGGGCATGGCTGCGCCCTGTTGTTGCTGTGTCTGGGGTCCCTTTTCGGGAGACTGGTGCATAAATAGGATTACAGGGCTAAGCCGGGCAGAGCTTACGTCGACTCAACCCGTCCTGGCAAGGACACTGCCAGAATCTCGTAAACCCAATCTGTCACCATTCCTGGGTTCAGGGGCTTAGGGTTCACAGGGTTGGGGGCTGCCCGGAGAACCTGCCGGTTGGGTGAAGCTCAAAGTCCCGGTATAGTAATAAGAATCATAAGAATAGGATAGCGGATAATGACCCAAATCCTAATGGTAGTACCTATTTGCAGTACAGAAATTCATGACACCCAGGGTTTGATCAAACCATAAGCCACGAACCCCAAACCATCACCCCAAAACCCTGAAGTTGAGCTCCAAGACACTGAGGGTCGCAGAAGATACTCACCTGGAGGCACGCGGACCTTGATGAGAGGGATCTGTTCCTGGGCTGGCTCTCCGTCTCTTTCTGCTGTCGGGGGTCCCCTTCTTATCTTGGTGTGTGCGTCGACCCTCCCGAAAAATTTTAAGGGATCTGGGCCTGGGAGCCTCGCATATGATGATGACTGATGATGATGATGGTGATGATGATGTTGCGGCCCATGAACCTTGAACAAGCCTCGGAACCTGATGACATTGATGACAGATGATGACGATGAGGACTCCACGGGGCATGCTTAATTTTCCAAGCCTCGATGATGACTGGTTACCCTCAGTCAGGGAGTCTGTGTTCGACTGAATCTGCGACGGAACAAGACTCGCCGCAAGCAACCCAGCTCCCTGGGCTGAGACCTGTGCTGAGCCTGACAACCCAACGACTATTCTACCTGGGAGCCTGGGAACCTAGGAACCGAACCTTTGCCGAGCCTCGTGATGATTGTCAGATTGTCATGTCACGGCACATGTCTCAGCCCAGCCAGGGAGGGAGTCTTGCGGCAGATCTTCAGCCGCAGATGCATTCGGCAACAGTCGCAAAGCCGGACTGGTGAGGAGCAGCATCATCATATTATGATGATGTTTCTCCTAACCAGTCCGGCTTCCCGAGTAGCGGTTGAGAGCATGCCGAGCTTGCACACGCTCTCCTGCAGCCCGTGTCTGGGAACAGGCAAACAGGCAAAGAGTGTTAGTCTCCAGCAACCTTTTAGAAACTCTCAGACCAATCCGGCTGGACTACAGACAACTTGCAAGTCAACTCTACAAGCCCGTGGCACGCATATCCTCTGGGCCCCCTGGGCCTGGAAGCCTCGCATATGACTGATGACTGATGATGATGATGGTGATGATGATGTTGTGGCCCATGAACCTTGAACGGGCCTGGGAACCTGATGACATTGATGACAGATGATGACGATGAGGACTCCACGGGGCATGCTATTAGCCTCGATGATGTCTGTCATGCCACGGCACAGGTCTCAGCCCAGCTATTCTACCTGGGAGCCTGGGAACCTAGGAACCGAACCTTTCCCGAGCCTCGTGATGATTGACATGTCACGGCACATGTCTCAGCCCAGCCAGGGAGGGAGTCTTGCGGCAGATCTTCAGCCGCAGATGAATTCGGCAACAGTCGCGAAGCCGGACTGGTTAGGAGAAACTTAATTAATTTCATTGGCGATTGCCGAGCTGAACCTGGAAGCCGATACGACACGGGCTGAAGGAGAACATGCCGAGCTTCGACACGCTCTCCTGCAGCCCGTGTCTGGGAACAGGCAAACAGGCAAAGAGTGTTAGAACCCAGCAACCTTGTGAAACCTAAACTCTCAGACCAAGCCGGCTGGACTACAACTTGCAAGTCAACTCTACAAGCCCGTGGCACGCATATCCTCTGGGCCCTCTGGGCCTGGAAACCTCGACTGATGACTGAAGATGATGATGGTGATGGTGATGATGATGTTGCGGCCGCCCATGAACCTTGAACGGGCCTGGGAACCTGATGAAATTGATGACTGATGATGGTGATGATGATGTTGCGGCCCATGAACCTTGAACGGGCCTGGGAACCTGATGACATTGATGACAGATGATGACGATGAGGACTCCACGGAACATGCTTCAAAATTCATGCTTAAATTTTTATTATTATATTTTATCAGCCCAGGGAGCTGGGTTGCCAGCGGAGCAATTCAAAGTTCTGTCGAACACAGACTCCCTGACTGAGGGTAACAGACTGAGCCTGGCAACCCAACGAACTATTCTACCTGGGAGCCTGGGAACCTAGGAACCGAACCTTTCCCGAGCCTCGTGATGATTGTCATGTAACGGCACATGTCTCGGCCCAGCCAGGGAGGGAGTCTTGCGGCAGATCTTCAGCCGCAGCTGAATTCGGCAACAGTCGCGAAGCCGGACTGGTTAGGAGAAACTTAATAAATTTAATCATTTGCGGTTGCCGAGCTGAACCTGGAAGCCGATACCACACGGGCTGGCAGGAGAACACCTCGAGCTTCGACACGCTCTCCTGCAGCCCGTGTCTGGGAACAGGCTAACAGGCAAAGAGTGTTAGAACCCAGCAACCGTGTGAAACCTTCAACTCTCAGACCAATCCGGCTGGACTACAACTTGCAAGTCAACTCTACAAGCCCGTGGCACGCATATCCTCTGGGCCCTCTGGGCCTGGAAACCTCGACTGATGACTGAAGATGATGATGGTGATGATGATGATGATGTTGCGGCCGCCCATGAACCTTGAACGGGCCTGGGAACCTGATGACATTGATGACTGATGATGGTGATGATGATGTTGCGGCCCATGAACCTTGAACGGGCCTGGGAACCTGATGACATTGATGACAGATGATGACGATGATGACTCCACGGAACTATTATTATATTTTATCAGCCCAGGGAGCTGGGTTGCCAGCGGAGCAATTCAAAGTTCTGCCGAACACAGACTCCCTGACTGAGGGTAACAGACTGAGCTTGGCAACCCAACGAACTATTCTACCTGGGCGCCTGGGAACCTAGGAACCGAACCTTTCCCGAGCCTCGTGATGATTGTCATGTAACGGCACATGTCTCGGCCCAGCCAGGGAGGGAGTCTTGCGGCAGATCTTCAGCCGCAGATGAATTCGGCAACAGTCGCGAAGCCGGACTGGTTAGGACAACTTATTTTAGCCGAGCTGAACCTGGAAGCCGATACCACACGGGCACGGCATGCAGGAAAGCGTGTCGAAAGGCCTTCGACACGCTCTCCTGCATGCCCGTGAACCTGGGACGGCGCGGAAGCGGCAGAATCTCTGCCGCTTCCACACTGTTTTTCTCCAGAAATTGTGACACCTAAAACTCTCAGACCAATCCGGCTGGACTACAACTTGCAAGTCAACTCTACAAGCCCGTGGCACGCATATCCTCGTGGGATGTTGGGCACCCACGAAGCAACCCTTCAATGCATAGAAAAGACCCTTCAATGCAACTTTTTTGAGAATCAGCGCGTTCAAGGGTCACAAGGTTGCATCCAAGGGTCCCTCAAAGACTAAGATGCTGCTGGATGTTGGCTGGGCACCCACGATAAAACCCTTCAATGCATCCAAAAGACCCTTCAATGCAACTCTCTTAAGAATCAGCGTGTTCAAGGGTCAAAAGGTTGCATCCAAGGGTCCCTCAAAGATGCTGCTGGATGTTGGGCACCCACGATAAAATTCCTTCAATGCAACTTTTTTGAGAATCAGCGCGTTCAAGGGTCACAAGGTCGCATCCAAGGGTCCCTCAAAGATGCTGGATGTTGGGCACCCACGATACAACCCTTCAATGCATCGAAAAGACCCTTCAATGCACCTCTCTTAAGTATCAGCGCGTTCAAGGGTCAAAAGGTTGCATCCAAGGGTCCCTCAAAGATGGCTGGATGTTGGGCATCCACGAAGCAACCCTTCAATGCTTCCGGGTTTAGGGTTTAAGGTTTAGGGTTTAGGGGTTTAGGGGTTAGGCTGGTTTAGGGTTTAGGGTAAAAGACCATTTCAATGTACCTTTTTGGAGATTCAGCGCATTCAAGGGTCACAAGGTTGCATCCAAGGGTCCCTCAAAGATGCTGGATGTTGGACACCCACGAAGCAACCCTTCAATGCATCGAAAAGACCCTTCAATGCACCTTCTCTGAGATTCAGCGCATTCAAGGGTCACAAGGTTGCATCCAAGGGTCCCTCAAAGATGCTGGATGTTAGTAGGCATCCACGAAGCAACCCTTCAAGGCATCCAAAAGACCCTTTAATGCACATGTTTTAAGAATCAACGCAGTCAAGGGTCACAAGGTTGCATCCAAGGGTCGCTGACTGTCAAGCCATTATGACCGCCATGTACCAGACCCTGCACTCAATCAAGTCAGGCTGGCCAGCCGGATGTCGAGATTTCGGGCGCCAACTGCAGCAACACCACTTCCTTGCCATTGTCAGTACAAAGACCCTTTAACTTCAGCAGAAGTTTCAATAGACCAATTGCATCCAAGGGTCTTTTTAAGCGGAATGTTGGGTACCCACGAAGCAACCCTTCAATGCATCAACAAGACCCTTCCATGCACCTTTTTTGAGAATCAGCGCGTTCAAGGGTGACAAGGTTGCATCCAAGGGTCTTTGTAGTAGGGATGCGGGATGTTGGGCGCCAACGATACAACCCTTCAATGCATCCCAAAGACCCTTCAATGCACCTTTATTGAGAATCAGCGCGTTCAAGGGTCACAAGGTTGCATACAAGGGTCTTTGTAGGCATGCGGGATGTTGGGCACCCACGAAGCAACCCTTCAATGCATCGAACAGACCCTTCAATGCACCTCGGAGAATCAGCGCATTCAAGGGTCATCAGGTTGCAATGCAAGGGTCGATGCATCACCCGTCAAGCCATTATGACCGCAGTTGGCCAGCCTGTACGCAGGC
>CAJNDT010000276.1:67210-82210 GCA_905221615.1 Symbiodinium sp. CCMP2592 | reverse complement strand
TGGAGCCTTGGAGCTTTTTGGCGCAAAGCCAGCTTGGAGCCTTGCCTTGGAGCCTTGCTTGGCACCCTTTCGTCATGTTGACCACAGTTAGGCTTGGCCCGGAGCCAGAGGCCAAGGAGGGTCCCCCTTTTCATTTCTTGGAGCCTTGCAGCCTGGGAGCCTTGCTTTAGAGCCAAAGGCAAGCAGGGTCCCACTTTCTGGAGCCTTGGAGCCAAAGCCAGCTTGGAGCCTTGCCTTGCGAGCCTTGGAGCCTTGCTTGGCCCCCTTCATTTTGACCACAGTTAGGCTTGGCCCGGAGCCAGAGGCCAAGGAGGGTGCCCCTTTCATTTTGACCACAGTTAGGCTTGGCCCGGAGCCAGAGGCCAAGGAGGGTCCCCCTTTCATTTTGACCACAGTTAGGCTTGGCACGGGGCCAGAGGCCAAGGAGGGTCCCCCTTTCATTTTGACCACAGTTAGGCTTGGCCCGGAGCCAGAGGCCACGGAGGGTCCCCCGTTGAAGAAAAAACATTTCGACCACAGTTAGGCTTGGCCGGGAGCCAGAGGCAGGGTCCCCCTTTTCATTTCACAGCCTTGGAGCCTTGGAGCCTGCATCTTGACTCTCTTTCGCTGAAAGAGGGTCTCATTCTAGTCAGGTTCTTCACTCAGCATGCCTGGTCGTACCGAGCTGTCTGCAGCGAGGCAGATTCAAGGCCAGAAGCAGTAGAACACAAACGTACATGAGGGCAGGGTGCTTTGAAACTAAACCTTGTGGCCTTGACGACGATGGGTCGATGTCGATGCGGTCCCTCGCAGCATCGAATCATCCTGGCGACAGCCAAGATCCGCTGTCAAATTAATTAAACTTGACTGTCCAACGCAGCACGGGTCCTGACAGCTTCCTTGGCGCTGCGGCCGTGGACCACGCTTGCCCATCTCCCTGCCTGCAAAGAACGACATGTGAACCAGGTTACATGTGGAATTTGGGTGCGTTCACATGACTCACGACACTGGCCTCTGCTTTTTCGGACAACCCCCGCGCTGAGAATTAAAATAATTGAATTAGGGATCCCAGCCAGTCTTGCGCCAGACCTTGGAGCCTGGGAACCTGGTAGCCGCGACACGCCCTGCAAACAGCTTGTCACGACGCACTTCACCACTTCGGCAAGATGCAACGCACGGCACTGTGCGGAATCGGTTACAACGAGGAAACTCACTGCATCTCACATTGCATGCAATCTTGCCCCCATGCTCGGATATGCTGCTAACTGAACACACGAAGGCTATGAAAGTCACACCCTACTAACTAACCCTGAAACCCTTTAACCGACTCTAAACACACGTTAAACCATACGAGCCATCATCAAATAAAAATGGAGGCTCAGTCGAGTCATTTCTGATTCAGACAGAGCTCCGGCCACCGCCGCTTTCCGGGGTCTGGAGCACAGCCGACCAACACAAACAGCCCCCATTTACCGGCTCGAAGCACCTTTGTGCAGCACGTGTGACTTGCAGCGGGGCAATTGGCTAAGTCGCTGCGTGTTTTCCACAGCTCGGGCCACTGCTTGCACCACGCTCTCAGTCCGGCCTCCCCCTTGGGCATGAAGGGATTCCCGGTCTCCACCTCAAACACCACGCAAGCATAGGCCCACATATCCACAGCTGCAGTCAGCAGCTGCTTTCTGACACCGCAGTCTCCATCGCCATTCACACGAGCGGGCCACAGCTCCGGAGGTCGATAGGCAGCCGTGACATACTGCAGGAACCTGGGAGCCTGAGAAGCCTTCTGGAGCCGTGCCATGTTCTCACTCATGCCGAAGTCGCACACCTGCACCTGATCTGTGCAAGGGCACCAAAGAACATTGCCAGGTTTCACATCCAAGTGTAGGATGCCTGCGTCATGCAAGGTCTGCAGTGCACTTCTCAGCTGAGCTGCCACAGACCACGTCCTCGGCTTGCCATGCGCCGCAGGATTTCGAAGTGCGGTTGCCAGGCTGGGCCCACATAGGCTAGTAGCCATCCATGGCCAAGGTCTGCCCGTGACACCCGAGCTGACAAGAAGCGGGAACCACATCATCTTCTGCTGCGGAACGGCCTTCATTAGAAGCTTCATCTGCTCCACTTCGTGCCTGCAATCCGCGGGGCCATCGGAGCCACGATAAACCTTCACCGCCACGTTAAGGCCGCTTTGCGGATGCTGGCAACTGTAGACACTGCCATAGGCTCCGCCTCCAATTGGAGCCCTTGCACCATTAAGCTCAAATGGGCCAACGCGACCGCCAGATTCGTCAGCGGCAGGGGGGTCCTTCGCCTCGTCGGGGCCGCCCGCACTGGTCGTGGAGCCCCGCATCCTGATGCCAAGAACGGCCAGTGCACTTCGCTGAGCCATGAACTCATCTTTGCTCCTCGCCATGAATGGTGCCTTCTGCTTGTCGGTCATGCCCTGCCAGACTGCGCCAAGATGCTTCATCTCATTGAGAAACTCGTGCTTGGGAGCGCCTTTCTTGACTTCGGAGTTTTCCTGGAACCAGATGACGAAGGCCCTTCGAGCCTTGGGGACCAAGCCGTCTTTCACAGCCTGCTTCCGCAAGCTCTGCGATTTGCTGCCACCATGCTGGCACCCCCGGGGCATCCGACGAGAAGCCGTCTTGAGACTGGTTTTGCCCCAGAGGCGTCTGGTAGGCCTCCATCGGCAGCCCATGTCGAACCCAAGCAGGGAACCTCAGAGCCTGGGAACCTGGGGCCATAACGGCTCGCTTTAATGCATTCAGGCGACTACAACAACATCCTCGGCGAGTCCTATTTCAATGTCATGCCACAATAAGAGCATTTCGGCTTTTTCAGGCGACAGTAGTCACTGCTACACACTACTGACAAAACTGAGCCCGGCAAAAGGTCAAGAGCCTGAGAACCTGGGAGCCTAGGTGCCTGAGCTGGTGCCTGAGCTGGCGGATTCGGTCGAAGTGAAACATCATCACTGCGGTTGATCGCGGGGGCTATCTGGCTCAGCAGGTGCCTCGTCCTGGTCGTCTTGGTTGGACAAGCTCTCCAGAACGTGCGGGAAATGCTTCTTCACCGCCTTGGCATTCTCGTCCGAGTAAAGAGTGGATCCCTCCAAAGCCATCATTCCGCAAGCTGCGCGATCAGCAACCGCCTGGACCCACGACATGTGCTCCTTCCCAGACCCCCGGACGGATCCAAAAAGTAGATCCGCATTTGGGGTGTCCAACATGGATACGTGATGTTTTTTGTGGATCCGCTACCATTTTGGGGTGAAACAGAGAAACCTACATCTTGAGCAAAAACATGCTAAGTCCACCAAACGAGCCGCATCATCCACATTCAGCGGGCTTTGAAGGTTTTGTATGCCACTGGGCAACAGAAGAAAGCATTCGGTATATTGATTTGGCGGCAACTCAGTCTCCTCGATGATCTTGTGAAACTTTGTGTCACAGAACAGGAATAATTGAGCATGCGTATACATATATCTATATATACATCTATTTTATATTCTGATGCTCATGATTCTTGAGCCACTTGAGCCGCTTGAGCCGTTTGAGCCGCTTAGCCTTAGGTTTAGGGTACATAGGGCATTAAGGCTTTAGGGTTTTAGGGCTTTAGAGCTCCCAGGGCTTTAGAGCTTGAGGTGTTAGGGTTTTAGGGTTTGGGGCGTAGGATTTTCTGTAGCATTCTCTCCTCTCAGGTTTCGGTGTTGGGATTTGAAGTGTTTTGGGCCTTGGTCGGGTGACGTATACGAAGATGTTGGAGTTTTGCGTTAATGGTGCATTTGAAAACTATTGCGGGGCTGCGGGATGCCAAAGTTTGCAGGAAGCTTCAAGCTAAAGGCTCTTAGAAGGTTGACGGTTTCAGGCGGGAGGTTCGGAGGCTGGCAGCCACAAAGAAGCCCACCCTTCAATCAACCTTAAGGTTTAGGGAGTAAAGTTGAAGGAGTTTGGGGTTCAGAACCCTAAACAGCAAACCTGCCGCCTTCTCAAAAGCTTCGAAGCTCCCAAAGCCACCTTTAAACCCTACCACCTATAAACACCTAAGCCCCAACCCTCCCGCTGGATCTTTCCGGCGATCGGACGATCGAGAAGTGCTGCTTGGCACAACTACTCAGGCTTTCGAGCCTCGAAAAGGGTTTGGTGCTTACTATCTCTATATAGTTGCAGAAAAGCCGACCACATAAGAATTATGGCTTGGGGGCTTAGGGTTCGAAGACTCGCAGCCTGCACTGCACACAACTCTCGTTCGGAAGTCACTGTCTGGAGCGTAGATGTCCTGAGATGCTTCTCTGGCTTGCAGGAAAGCGAAAACCCGAAAGCTAAACACAACCATATGCCTAATCTAAAGTCGGCAAAAGGTTTCGGAAAGAAGCCGGGTGTCGTCATGTTGCTAGCCAGCCGACCACCATATGTTGTAGCATAGCCTCGTTCGTCGCAGTGGGGTTTCGGATCTTAGGGCTTCTTAAACCCTACACCCTAAAAACCCCGACCCTAAACCCTACTACCTTGACTACGTTATAACTTAGGAAAAAGACAGAACCAGATGAAGCAAAGAAGCTCGTCTGCACAAAGACCATACCATATGTGGAGCGGCTCGACTGCAGAAACTCGTTCGGCCTCCTCGGAAGCGAAAGCAGCGCCTTATATACATACATATGTATAAGGGCCAGGACTCTAGGAGCTTAGCTCATGTTGCCGAAAGACTGGTTTCGTCCATGTTGCCTGCTCTTAAAGTTGAATCCTAAAGCGGGCATATGGCTTTGGTTCAAGCAAGTGTCCTCGGTCGTTCAGCCCTCGGCACAAGCATCAAAGTCGCGAAGGAAGCCAGCTCAATGCCTGCGAGTTGCGATTACTTTGAAAGTCTAGCAGCCTGAAAAAACAGGCCTGGTTGTAACGAAACTTGGAAGATCAAGTGTCAGCAAAAGCGGTGGGAGCCAAAACCCTGGAAGGGTGTTCCTAAGATCAAGTTTGGGGACAATGCCTGGTGCTCACCGGTCGTTGGCCTCCTGCTGGAAGCATTCCATCATCGCAAGTTTTCTGTACACTTCCAGAGCCCAGCCACGTCGATGCACCGACCTGCAGATCTGGGCGATGAGCCCGTTCAAGGATTCGTCGATGTATGTGGAATACATCCTTGGATTTCCCTTCTGGACCGCCCGTTGAATCATGTGATACATCATGTGACACTTTGGCAAGAGAGCGACCCCGGCTCTCTCACACAAGCAGATGAACCGGTTATAGTGATCGAAAAGCATGCCGCAAAACCTTTCATCGATCGCCCTCGGGCCATTGGCCATCACAGCATCGAAGTCCATTGCTGCTCTTCCCGCTCGCAAAAGGAAGTCGCACGTGTTGGCATGCTCTGCAGACAATAGAACATGTGCGTGCTTCTCAAGCCTGCCGACCACGAAACCCAACAACCCGTGAGTCTCAGCAGCCTTGGCTTTGAGATATTTGCCTGCCAGCATGGTCAAGGACAAGTTCCAGACCTGACTGGGATTGATTCATCACTGCGAAAGAAATTAGGCTTGTTTGGATCTTCAAAGGAGTTCGATCGGGCAAGGGTTCATTAATTATGGTGGATTTTGCATGGACCGAGCCTCTGTGCCTTTCTTCCGCCACATGCCGTCTTCGTCATTTTCCCGGCGACGTTTGTAGTAGCTCCACAGCTCAGCACGAAGAGTCAACAAAGCGAGTTTGTCGGCCTCTTCCTTGTCCAGGTCAGATGCCGACGGCCGGTAGACTGGCGATCGGAGCAGATGCCTCAAGGAATGTGCGATGAATGTGGACATAGGTCCGTAATGCCATGTGTGCAAAACATCCACACACCAGGTGTTCATCGTGACCCCAGGGATCTGCAGGAAAGGCGACAAATGAAGAACTCTCCCATCTTTCCCTCCAGTGTAGAAAACACAAGAGAACGGGCAGCGTTGCTTCGCGAAGTCGTCGACATCTGGCAAGGAAGAGCTCGGCTCAAGCCGCCAGCCCTTTCGGAGACCCAGAAGAGGAATGTTCTGCTTCAAGCATCTGCCTCGACCAGGCCTCCGGTAGCGAAGTTGTGCGTTGATCCGCAGTTTCGTGTCCTCGTCCGGCACGAAGATCTCCTTGCTTGCTTTACATGTGCTTAATATTCGCTTTCGCGATATTGAAGATCGTCTGTTGTGTACGAAATATGGTGGGCTTTATCAGACCACAAAAACGAAAGCTTTGTGGACATGGAATATTGGATGTGAGTGTCTCGAAAGGTCGCAGCGAGGAGCTCCTCGTAGGCCGTCTGGTCGAAAAGACTGTGCGGGCAGCTGTGAAGAGTCATCGTCCCGAGAGCCCGCATATTCGTTTGGTTCACGGTGCAAAGTGGACACGGGTGCTTGTTGTGCGACCATGTGCGGAATCCGCACAGTTCGATGTAGGCAGGCCAATCTGCTTTATAGTCGATGATGCAAGAACGGAGGTCCTTGTGAGGGGCACACATATCTCGCCGAAAGTGGTCCAGCAAAGGAAACACGGAGCACCACCCCCGGCACCCACATGAGCAAAGCTCTGAGAGTCCTGACCATAAACAGAATATGAAGTTTAGGCTGCTGGTTTTAAAAATAAGGTTTGGGGAAACCGAGGGTTGATGGGTTTGCTATCTGATTATAGTTCTTCCTGTCAAACAATAATTAGGAAAAGGTTTCCTATTTCGACTCAAGATCGGATGGCGGCTTTGCTAATTCGGAAACCCTACAAACCCTAATGCCCCAGACCCTATAAACAAGCCAAAGGCACTGAGCAGCCAGACGAGCTGTTGGCGCTTTGTCCGAAGATTTGTAACGTAAAAACCAAGGAAGTTCTCATTCTTAGTGTACTGTACTCCGTCAAAGTAAACAGCAACAGGGATGATACGTTCCTTCGGCAAGCCAGCCTCGAGAGCATCAAGCACGACTGGATGTTGATCATAAAGACTCAAGTACTCTTTGTCGGCATCCAGAAGTTTTGCAACACAGTCCGGGTCTTTTGGCGGACCGTCTCCTAAGAGGCCCAACTTTTGCAGCTCCCGTCGAAGAATGTCTGAGGTAACTCTGGTAGGATGTTGCACGGATATTCGCCCAATAGATTTTTTGCAATTCATGGGCACAGCTACATACTCGACGTAGGGTTCTTCGAACTGCTTCGCCAGGTGGCAACTTAGCTAGATTCAGCAAGAACACCGGACCCAAAACATCAAACCCTAAACCCGTGAACCCTAAAACCCTAGATCCCCTTGAGTCCTTAAGGCCTCAATGTACGAATCGACGAACAAAAAAACTGCCAATCCAAGACCTGGGAGCCGAAGATGCTCGGTGGCGTGTCGCGATGCCTTCTCTGGTGGCAAGCCAATGTCCTCTGTGCCTTTGCCTCCAGACTCATTGTGAAGATAGGCCAAAATGCAGGTATCGGCAGCGGTAGTTTTTCCTGCACTGTACCTCTCTAGGAGATATTGTTTAAACCGTTTCCCAGCCGCCTCACGATACCCAGCATCTTCTGGCTCCTGCTCGGCATCTACAGTGAAGGCACCACCAATCTGCTCGAGCGTGCGAGCTCTTTTGAAACTCATGCATAGCTAGGTGGCTACTTTCACGAAGGTTGGGAGAAGGAGTTGAGGTCCGGGGCTGTTGCCTAGGGTTTGTTTTGGCTGAGTTTGGACGGCCTGAACCTGTGCCTTTTAATATTTGTGTCGGCTTTGGGCCTACAAGTCTTTGCCCATGCAAGCAAGTCATCGGACATCATGCAAACGAGGCTCTGCCGATACTGCGAAGTCTGCTTATTGCAGCTGGCTCTGGAAGCACAGGTCGCACAGCACTGAACAGTATAATGATGCGATTTCGGTGTTGAGGTTCGGGGCTTGCAAACAAAGAGATCTAGCTTCAGGCTCTCGCTTCTCAATCGGTCCTGGGGCCTGAGGTTTGGGCCTGGGGTTTATGATAGGGGTCCGGGTAGACACTAGGTTAAGCTTCAGGCTTTGGGCTTGGGGTTTGAGTTTAGGGGTTGGGACTCGGGTTCTTTGTTGCAGCTTCGAACTTTGTGGTCTAGGCTTCCAATACACTCTATCTACAGAGCATGCAACTTCAGAAGTCGGAAGTTGTTTTCATCGGACACATCGGAACATGCTGCTGCACGGTAACTAGCTTCGCAACGGACAAGCTGGCACACGTCGGCAGTTGTCTAAACTTGTCGTGATGAGACTGCAGAGACTAGGGATGAAAAGGTGGTCACAGCACACAGGCTTAAGGTGATAGGGTTCTGGGACATGAGCAATCTAAGCTAAAACGTTGCTGTGTGCGTGAGAATTTCCGGGTCTTCCCGCACCGACAAGCTTCGAACCTACACTGCACTGGCACCAGCTGCTAAAGATCGAGGGCAATGCAACCGATTGTTCAGGCTGCTGAGGCCAAGCTATAGCACTTTAGACTTTAGGGTTTGGGGTTTCGCAGGGTTGGGCTCAAGGTCTCGAGTAAAGTACCGGACGGGTAGGCGTCTGGGGCTTAGACTCTCAGGTTTGCGATACGGCTAGAAGACTTCCTACAGAGGCCTGCCAGCATCAATCGGCGACACTACCGGTTCACACTCAGCCACACTACTCCAAGTGCCCTGAGCACATTCCCCATAGACAAAGCAGTGCAATCAGGAAGGTTCCCGGGATCTGGGACAGGAGTTCTAGCTGCACCAAACCTGGATTTCAAGCTCGTCGGGGATTTAAGGTTTAGGGTTTGGGGGTTTGGGGGTTTAGGGCTTTAGGGTTTTATCGGGTGTATGATCAAATTGAAGGGCTTCTAATCTCTAAGTAACGAACCTTTCTAGGATTCGGATCTATAAGTACTGCAGTCTATTTGTACATACCAAGATCGATGCATGAAGGGCTGGCTACACGGCTACACTTCAAGGACCCTTCCTGCAGCACTGCACAAAACCCACGAACGAGGACGTCGATCCTCCTATGCGGATAGCGATGCTTGCGAGGCCAGCCGCTTCGGTTTCCGAGTCGAGGCCTTTGAAGGTTTGGAAGGGGTTCCAGCCACAGCGGTAGCTTGAGCATCGGCCATCTGTCGAATCTTGGTAGTGCATTCACTCATGGCCGTAATTTTAGGCCCGAGTTGCAAGCACCACTCGCACAACTTCGAATGATAATCAATGCCGTAAGATTTGCGTAGCCGGCTGGTTTCTTTAGCGGATAGGGCAGCTACCTTGGCTTCCTTGAAGAACTCAGTGTCTGCATACAACTGCACGATCTCTGTCCTAAGGGACTTATACTGCTGTACAAAGTCCTTTGCCCAGCTCCAGGCAGCCGGGTTGGCACTCATATCAGCTGCAATCGCCGTCATACAATTGTCACTCTGAGCTTCCAAGGCCAAGAACTCTTTGAGTTCCCGTTCTTTCTTGCTAGTGACATTGCCACCAGCACCACCCTTCCTAGGCTTCTTAGTCTCCGGCTGACCGGTTTCATCATTACCCTCAACCTTGCCTTGGCCGACCATAGCCTCCAAAGTAGCCTTCTCCGTCTTGCCCGGTTTGCCCTTTGCTTTAGGTGCCGGTGCCGGCGATGGCGTCGGAATCGGTCCTCCTGGCTTCGGGGCGGTCTTGCTGGCGGATCCATCTCCGCCCGGCTGCGGCAAGGCGGCCGGCGTCGAAGCGTAGAGTTCAGCATATCCCCGAACCCCCAGGTCGGTCGCCTCGATCATTTCTCTTGTTACATCCTTGGCATACAGGCCCTTCTCGACCGCATAGCATCTCGCAGCTTTGCAGAATTGGGCCTTGTAAGCCCAAGATCCAACGATCGGCTCGTCCTGCACCTCCACAGTGACTTCATTTTTCCAGGTGGTCTCCGACATCGAAGACACCAGGGACTCCACCCAGAGGTAGGTGGGGGCTTTCAGCCAGTCGTTGAACATGTAGCAATACTCCTGCAGCGGAGTGTGTTGTATTGGATTTTGGGGCTGAAGGGGGTCCAAGCTTTTTAAGGTTTAGGTTCTGGGAGCACAGCAGGTTTAGGGCTGAAGGGTTTTTTTTAATTAAAGCTGTATAAGGGCACATAAGTTTTGGGAAAAGGCAGATTTAGGGCTGAAGGGGTCTAGGTTTCAGGGTTTAGGTTCTTTAGGAGGTCGGGTTTTGGGCCAGGATTATTGCAAAGGCATTATAAGTTGTCTAAGTGGCTTGCAAGAAAACCCAACCCTTTGTGGAAGCCCAGCCTTCAGATCGTTTCGCAGACACATACTCATGTAGTTCTTCGCCTGCATCACAGCTTCCGGCTGGTGGCTGCCTCCCAAGATGGCCTCCAACTGGAGTTGGGTTTTGAAAACCCCAACGTCTTCCTTCCTCTTTCGGAAAACATTAGATGTCGTCCTTTTCGAGGACGTGAAGGCGAAATCTCTCGAGCATGTCCAGGCAGCACGAAAAGCTGTTTTTTCCGAATCAAGTAGTACCTGGTAAAGTTCTTTCACGTCCGGCCGATGCTTCAGTGCTCTCTGCATCGCCTGGCTCGCCGGTCCCCGGGCCCCCAGGTTTGTCTTCTGCGTGGCCCAGTGGACTGGGCCCAACTCAGAAGTCTGGATCATTTCATCCGTAACCGCCTCAATCGCGAGGCCGTGGTGCTCGGCAAAGTTGGACCTGGCATCCTGCAGAGCTGCAGCTGTCAACTTGACATCATCCTTCGGCACGGGTGGCTCGGCAGCATGGGCTTCTGGGGCATCTTTAGCATTCGGCTCCGAGGTTGCGGAGGGGGTCTCAGGAGTCGAAGCGGGAGTGGGAGAAGTGACCTGCGTGGCCTGAAAGGCTTCCGGGGTCGCAGGAACAGGTTCTCCCCCGGCCAATCCCTCGGATGTGCATTGCTGTGTATCCGCAGAATCTACTGCAGACATGTTGTCTGCAGGATCAAAACCTCTGAAACTTTCCGAGCTACTTCTATAATCGGCAAAATGCCGAGCAGCTCAGCGGCTGCATAGGTTCGATCGAGCCATCACGAATCGCACGATTTCGCATGCACAGGTATACTCTGCTAATCGCAGGAATGTAAGCTTAGGGGTATAATAATAAGTTTCTAATTTTTAGATTCATAAAACCCACAACACGGATCGGATCTAGAAACCGCTGCGTATCTAGATCCACTAGGCAAAAGAATTTTAAGAGCTTCCTATTATTATTACTGCTATACTTTCTTATATAAGATATAAATTAAGAAGCTTGGGTATATATAAGTTTCTAGTCTTTACATTCACAAAAACCCACATATCGATCGGATCTAGCATCGTTTGCGTATCTAGATCCACTTGGGGGCTATAAGTCTCTAGTCTTAAAATACCCAACCACCACACGGATCGGATCTAGAAAGCACTGCGTATCCAGAAATATAGGCTTTGGTTGCAGAAGCCTTGACAGGAAGTAAGTTTCTAGTCTTTAGATTGACAAAGCCTAGACCACGGTGGGATCTACAATCAGCTGTGTATCCACATCCATTCGGTGCCATAATTGCATGGGAGTACATTAGGTGCATATATATAAAAACTTCCGGAGCAGGAGCCTCGACTATTGCAAGTTTCTAGTCTTTAGATTAGCACGAGCCAGCACAGTAGGATCTAGAATTGGGTTGCGTATCCAGATCCCAGTATTATGTCGCTATGATTATCAGCATACATTAATTTCAGGCTTCCGGGAGGCTTCAAAACAGGACCTGGACACTTCATCGGGACCTCATCGGGGATCCAGTTTGACTCATCAAGATCTGTGGCTCTCTACAGACCATGACACAGGCTGCACCAGTAGCGGAGACTTCATCGGGGGACCTCATCGGGGATCCACTTTGACTCATCAACATCCCTGGCTCTCTATGACTCAAGTACATGGATGCGATCTCACGGAGACACTTCATCGGGGTCGTTTTTGGGCTGTGAAACCACCAATCTGCGGATACTGCGGTTTCCGTGTTTTGGCACGACGACTGATGATTTGCGTCGGGATCCGAGGATTCGCAGCAGCTGTGGCGATTCTGGATCCTCTTCTATATGGTGGTTCTTGCAACTCGGCCACAACACCACAACCTCTCAATCTGGAACCCCTCCATATATAATTAGAACGATATTTTTGTATCGCTATCTTATCACTATATTATTGTTATTATTATCATATATATATATATATATAGGTATACAGCATATTCTATATATACACAAAAACATATATACGTACATATATATATATATATATATATATCCACACTTGCAGAGAATGTGCATATATACACATTAGAGATAGACATGTGTGTGTATATATATATATGCAAATATATACATATATATATATACATGACTATGTATGTATGTATAAGCACTCATACATTTACCCTGCAGTGTATTAGTATACATGTCTGTGTTTCTACACACATGCACATGTTTGTCCTTTTTCCATTATAGAGGCACAATGTAAATACATGCACAGGCGTGCACACCGACTACAAACACGTACCTGTCCTTATGTTCGTCCCTCGAACCCAAAGCCTGAAAGGATTTGGAAATTAATCTTGTGTATTCAAGAGCTTCCGATACAGAGATCTAAGTCCAATAGTCGGCTGTACTTAGAACACCCCTGTCATGTGTTATGACCTTGTGGAAAGGAACTACAGTGTGTGCGACTTCGGTGAAAGGGATACTAATCCGACCATGTAAATGTCACACATCTGCATTGTTATACAACAATGTAGCAGATCGGTGGGAGCTACGTACCGTTTCCACATAGGGTTTCGGGTTTAGGGTTAGGCTATCGGGTTGTGTCCCATGCTGTCAGGAAGCTTTAGAGCTTTAGTGCAATATTAACCACACTAGCGGGACCACTTGCTACAGCCTGCTGCTCCTCCAACTCAAAAAAGCATCGCCAGCAGCTGGTGCCATCGGTGCTTGGTACTTGTAAGCCTCCAAGCCCTTATATACAATCGAATAGCCCATAAAACACAGACGTCCAACCCCCCCCCAAACGTCAGTCATAGTGGAATGCCGGGTTCAGTTCCTAGGCTTAATAGCAGCATCTACCGGAAAGGGGATCAGACTTTTCATTGCGGCCTATTCAATACTTGCGATCAAGAACAGTTGCTACCCTAGCTTCCATAATTTATCGGAGATAAACGACGATGGCCTTGTTCTTCCAGCAAGTACAAAGACTGCCTAGATATGCGACAACCGAAAACCTTGCACCGACAGCCTGTACGTGCTGCTGCTGGGAGAGCATCACTCGAGTCCCTGGGCGGGGCCACGGGTGCACGGGGATTCGCCATTAAAAATTTATGGTGTCCGAGGGTTTGCTACTAAGGGCTTAAGCTAGAGGTGGAGTCTTTGGGGTTTCACTATATGAAGGACAACGATGCTGTCTCAGGAGTTGAGATCGCCTGCGTATGGATTCAGCCGGGGCTGTTGACATGTTTCTCATCCCTGACCGATAAGTAATTCAGAGCTTCTATAGAGGCTAGCGAGTTTTGACTTTAGGGCCCAGGGTGCAACCCCACTAGACGATATACCTTCGGCCGGCCCACGAGTCTGATACCCCGACACATCTCCACCTATTATAACAGGTATGACTATAGACGATCCGAACTACGATTGCTAGTGTTAAAGTTACCATGCTGCTATACATGACTACCTTAGGGCGTGGGTCGATCTCACTCCAGCTTCGCATCAGATCATCCGAAGCTCTGCCAAGCCTAGAGCAGCCCCTGTTGCAATCGATTGAAGAAACCCCAGAGTGCTCACGACGTGATTCGGTTTTCAGAGGCTGCAGGGCTTATGGTTTCGGGTCGGGTTTTGGAGTCTTAATAAGCCAATATAAGAATTAGCTAGTGCTGCTTCGCAAGTGGAAAACCTTTAGTCGGAAATGAATGCACCCGGAGCACATCTGAGGCTTCTACGATCAGTGGCTACGGTTCTTGCAGAGGACCTCGGGGTGATGTTATGGGTTATAAGGACGGGCCAGTCAGAACAGGGCTAGGCTTCAAAGCACACAACATCCGATATAAAGACTTCTCTGCACACTCCTAGACTAGATCATCTCCATTCGTCCCCAGCATCATGTCAGCAGCCGAGCCGAGGCGATCCAAGCCTGAGCTTGAGGGGGGTTCATGGAAGGAGGTATGCTAAATCTAAGGACTTAGGGTTTAGGGCTTAGGGTTGTGATTCTGGTAAAGCACTTATCTGCAACGTTTTGTAGTCAAAGAACTGTAGCAGCGACTGCGACTGTGCGTATGAAGTCCATAGATGTAAAATCTGCATATATATATATATATATATATACATATATATATATATATATTACGATCCTGCTTGCACTCCTACAGAAGAAGTCTTTGTATGTAGTCACAACGACGTTGCGTGTAGGGTTTCGGGTTTGGGTTTAGGGTTTCAGGGTTCAGGGTTGGGGTTTAGAGGGCGGGCTGGGAGCCTTCCATCGCCGGGTCGTTTTCTGTCTGCTCCTCCTCCTCGCCTTCGCCCTCGTTGTCGTCATCATCGCCCTCACCATCAGCAGCGTCGCCCTTCTCGCCGTCGTGGTCCGAGGGTGCAGGCTGAGGCCTTAACTACATTCAATATGACAAAGCACACTCTCGACGAAGATCGTTCTTGCCCAAGACCAAAAATAAAAAAGCGGCTAAATCAAACCGATGCTCGCCTCAGGAAACCCCGGCAGCTTTAGCTTGTTGATGAACTTCCAGCTCAGATGCTTGCTCCAATCAACTCCGTTCTTGGACCCGTAGTCAAGCAACGATTGCTTGCAAACCCTGAAATCTATCTCGTCGGGGTTCATGTTCATGCCATCGTAAGCAAAGGCGAAACTTTTGAGGAAGTTCATCCCCTGCTCCGCCGTGAAGCCACCTTCCTTCACTACCACTTGCATCTTTTGCTTGAAAAGCGAACACGGCCCAGTCCTGTCAGCTCGCACCTCGAACTTCAAGATTGGCATTTTGTTGCCCTGCGTACAGTATTTTATCCTGCAGCAGCCTAGATCAAAATCAGGCACTGGTTTCGGAGAG
>CAJNDT010000276.1:12500-67110 GCA_905221615.1 Symbiodinium sp. CCMP2592 | reverse complement strand
ACATACAATTCAATTTAGATACTACACATTGAAAGTGAATTACCATGCATTAATACATACATACATACATACATACATACATACATACATACTACATATCATATACATAATACTAAGACTACATACTTAGTTATTATTGAATAAAAGTTAATATATTATAAAATTAATTAAATAGTTATTAATCATTGTCATTTATTAATTTAAATTATTATTATTAAATTATTAAAATAATAATTACGTACATACATACATCCGCACATACATGCATTAATACAATCCATACTAAGACTAAGATTTAATACACAATTAATTAAATTAAAATAAATAATAATTATTAAATTTAATAATTTTAAAATTTGTTTGACATAAGGACAAGACTCGTCAGCAGCCTGCATAGCACATAAGACCGCCATCGCACGAATCATGCACAAGTACTTCAGCATTGGAGTGGCCGACGAGTCAAACCGAGGTTGGGAGAACGACAACGCTCGGATCACCTTCTCCACACCAGCCTGGGAGCCATGGAGCCTGAGAACCTCTTGCTGGGCCGCCATGAGCCTGGCCTTCCAGACTTCTGAGTTCTGGATGTCCGGGATAAGCGCATGCTTGCCCTTGCCGGGAGCAAACAACCGCTCCCACTGGTCTTGGAACTCGGGCATGGCGTGAAGAGGGTCCTGGTAGGCAATACGAACCTGGTGCGCAGGATCATGGCTTACCCAGACCAGGTTAGGATACTGGCCGCCAGTGACCAACAACCTTCCACACTTCCGGGCAGATGTGCACTGATCGGCTGCAAAGTGCCGCACGTGCAGCTTCAAGCGGCTGCAGGCCTCCTCGTCAGTTTTGCCTTCCGGATCCTGACAGGCCCTGTCAATGACTATGCCTATGCTGTCTGCCATCACCTGACTCTTGTCCGCATCGTGCTCCTCCAATGTGTTTTCAGGAACACTGGCACCTGTCTTGTAGACCCCAAGCAAGCCATCGGCGACAAGCGGGCCATCCTCCGAGCCTTGGGAGCCTTGGGGGCCTTGGGGACCTTGGGAGCCTGGAGCCGCTGACTGCTTGGCAGTGCGCGGTGGAACATCGCAACGGTACCTCACCAAACGATACTCCTTGCGGTCGTCCACGGACAAGCTGATGCTGGTGGCTTGTTCGAGACGCTGCTTGCGAACACTCTTGACAGCCCAGTGCATAACAAGAATCATGTTCTTGAGACCTCAGATGATTAATTAAATTATTTGTCCAATTTTAAATTTAAATGTGCCAAAATAAAATGTCAACAATCTGAAACCTTAGGCCTTTTAAAGTGCTGCATCCTGGCTCACACTGTCAAGCTTCGTGTTCCTGCCAGCAGCGAAGTCTTCCGTGGAATAGAATTTCACGGCACCTTTGAAAGAAGATGCTGTCCGGCACGCCCGCCACGCTCGCAGCCAATCTGCCGGCTGAGGAACGTTGCCGGAGAAGAGGTGCTGATGCTTGATGCTGTAAGGCAAGCACTGTGAGATCGGCGTGTCAGGAGCTAGGTAAACCTTCGTGGCCACCTGGTGAACGAAGGTCTTGCTGTGAGCGTGTATGCAGCATGCCTGCATCGCACTCCTGCCAAAGTCTGCGACTGATGCCTTAAATCACAGCTGACAACGACAACATGATGCGGTCCTTGATCGGACCTCATAGGCACCCCACCTGGTAGAGAGGCGACTGCCCAGCCTTAGGCATTTAGGGCTGCGAAAGTTGGGCTGGTCACGGTCAGCCTTAATTTGATCACAAAGGGGCTATCCGCTCGCACTACACTGCACAATTCGGCCGGACTGCAACCTCTTCCGCTCTGCTGGGTTCTGTGCCAAAACATTCATCAAGTGTGCACAAAAGTGACAGCCGATGCCCCAATCGCCTCCTCGGCGAGCTGGTCTCTGGCCCAGCCAAACTGTCCGCTGCTGCTTGCCCCAAGACGTGTGGGTGAGGCTTCCGGCTTTGCTCCAAACTTCCTGGAAGCGAAGGAACCTGACTGACATGTTGGGATTGTATGCAAACGGACGAGATCAAGTCGAGAATGCCGGAAGCAAGAACCAACCAGCAACTGCAACATAGTCAAGTAGCAAGTCTGCCACAAACAATAACGATCCAACAGAGAGAGAGAGAGAGAGAGATAGAGAGAGAGAGAGAGAGAGAGAGAGAGAAAAAGAGAAAGAGAGAGAGAGAGAGAGACGGAGAGCACGAGAAAGAGAGAGAGAGAGAGAGAGAGAGAGTGAGAGAGAGAGGGCGAGAGAGATAGAGAGAGAACGAGAGAAAGAGAGAGAGAGAGAGACAGAGAGAGAGAGAGAGAGAGAGAGAGAGAGAGAGAGAGAGAGAGAGAGAGAGAGAGAGAGAGAGAGAGAGAGAGAGAGAGAGCGACGGAGAGAGAGAGAGAGAGAGAGAGCCACCGAGAGAGAGAGAGAGAGAGAAACACGACAGCAAGATGATAAAGAACCAAAATGAAAAAATAGATTGACATGTAATGTGTATGCATGCATGGCAGGCATGTAAGTATGTATGTATGTAGTATGTCTAGTTGCCCGGTTCAGAAACCCTATTAATAATAAGACCATTTATTATTTAAATTTCTTTAAATATTAAATTAAATAATTAATTAAATAATAATTTAAATTAAAATTAGGGTTTCTGAACCGGGCAGCTTGCATCGGCTGCATTTCTCGTCGCCACCACGATGGCGAGCCAAATGCTCTGCATCGCTCTCAGTCGCGAGACCAACATCGCCACATCCCTTTCCGGTGTCGTCGTCGCCCTCCTGAGCCAGGCCTTCGCCGGACTCGAGCCGAAGCTTCTTCGGGGCCGCAGGCACGGATCCTTGTGGCCCTCGTCTTTTTTTTGTCGGCGTCCGGTCCTGCTTCCGGGAGCGTAGTCCGAACCGAGCGGCAAGACCACGCAGGGTGCGGCTACCCACTGGCATTGAAATCCTGGGGGCCTTGGAGCCTTGAGCCTGGGAGCCTGAAGCGACCGCGCAGCACTTACGATGACAAGCAAACGCAACCGTGGCAACCGTGCTAAGACTGGAACTGAATCAGACTCTGCAACTGGTCCAACCGACTCCGACTAACCCGAGAACCGCGCCTCCAGCTTCCCGTTCGATCCGACAGCGAGCAGCTGCCTGGCAGACGTGAGGGTATTACCCCGAGTCAAGCAGCCCGAATGGCACAACACTGCGAACTCCTATGCACACTGCGGCGGTTTGTTTCACTGGGAGTCGGCAGGGTGACCCAGTCTAAATAATCTGTACTGCTCGGAGCAGGCTTGCCCGAATTTTGCACCCGGCCTCACCTAAGTCAGTCTATGATGCCAACTCCGAGTGGCCAAATTAGAAAACGCATGCCATTCTCCGTCATAATATGACGAATTAATGACTACTACGTTGCCCAGCGATGGGCAAGACGGGACGCCAATGTGGCCGTGGCACCCTTCCTCGAGCACTTCTTTGCTGCCTGCGGTCTCAAGACTTTCTGCCAACGCTTTGCCAAAGCTGACATGCCTTCAGCCTTCTGAGCCTTTGGAGCCTTTGGTGCCCTTGGAGGCTTCTGCGCCGATGCAGCCTTTCGCGCCTTGGGAGCCTTCCGTGGCTTGCCATGGCGCTTGCGGCATTTCGCTGCTGCGCCGAGCACAACTGAAGCAGGTATGCTTGGCGCAGCAACGGTGCTGCACAAGGCTGTCGGCCGGGAAGCTTTGGGCAGGCTCCAGTTTACCAACGCAAGCGCAAACTTCATTGCCACGGCTACAATCTGCACATGCATCGTGTTGCCGCCCATGCTGGCGAGCTCCTTGTCGGTCACTTTGCTGGGAAAAACCATACGGTGAATTGGAAAACCGTGCAGCATGACTTTTTCAAGCGGGCTAATGATCCTTCCAGCTCGTGCGGATACCAGTACGGCCCCAGGTGTAACAGTAGGCAGGGAGCCAGCGGTCCGCACCCGGGCTCGGTTCACATTCTGGGATACATCCGCGACAAGCTCCTTACTGCCTGCATGCTTTGTGCAAATGATGTCCCAGGCATCACGCTCACGCGGCAAATGCAGGAACAACGTGTCTGCGCAGCAGGCGCCTCCGCTCTCAGTGCAAGGCCTCCGACTCTCACTCTTCAACCGGCTGCCCTGCTGCATTGAAGCTTTGCACATCTTGTGCAATTCTTTCCACTTTGGAGCATGGGAGCCTGGAGCCTGGGAGCCTGGGAACCCACGGTTGGAAGCTTGCGACCACTTCCGTTTGCGGCTTTCCTGGTACTGTCCCACAGCAGGGTGGCTCGCCGGTAGCAGTCTATCCAAAAGATCGACTGCGTCTCCGGAAGCAACTGCATCCAGGACTTCCGCCCAAGCCTCACGAAGCCAGCACGACATGTCCTTTGGCGAGATGAGGCTCACATCTTGCCGGACCCCGATGAAGTAGTACCTAGGCATCTGGATGGGCTCCTGTAGCTCGGCAGGGTTCATCAAAATCATTTCGACATGATAGCCTGTGGACCTGAGTGCCGCCAGAACCTTTGCAGAAACACGCTTGATGCCTGACACATTCTCCAGCACGAAGCACTAGGGCCGCACAAGTTGGATGCGTGCAACGACCCCATAGAATATTTGAGCCTGTTTTTCCTTGAGGAGCCTTGACTTATTGTGGCGCAGGCTGAACGGCTTGCAGCTGAAGCCGGCAATGTACAGGTGAACGAACGGTGCCTTGTCAGCATCCAGGACACTGTGGAACAGTACCGAGGGCTTGGTAGTAGCCTCGATAACCGACCGAGGACCAGCAGCCACCTCACTCCCAAACAAATGCTGGTGCGTGATGCCGAGCTCCCTAAGGCCATGGATCGGTGCATCAATGCCACTGCAATCAGTGCCCACCAACAATCTTTGTGGAAGTTTGGCCGCCCCGAGACCAAAACGGGCATGAGTGGCACCGATGCTGGCCTCGGTGGCACTCTGAAAGCCGGACCCCCAGCCGTCCAGCCACTGCCTCAAAGTGCCTGGAATCATGGCGGCAGCGACTATACTGGGCCTTGGAGCCTGAGAGCCTGGGTGCCTGGGTGCCTGGAGCCTTGAATGCAACGGTAACGTTTAAATTGCTGCACTTGCTGACAACTTCAAACTTCGCGACGAGTGACTGGCACTGGGACAGAAGCAACGGCGCTGATCCCACCAGACCAGTACCCCTCAATGACCCTTGGATGCACACAAAACACCCTTAGATGCAGTGCCTGGCCTGATCGTTGCATCCAAGGGTCATCCGGGTGCATTGAAGGGTCCTTTCAAGTTTTGGTGTGTGCTTTGCTGAAGGAATACAGGTGGTACAAGGTGGGGTTTAGGATAAAGGTGGCTTGGTGTCGAGGGTTTCGAGTGTAACCTGGGTTTCAGCAATTGACCCTTGGATGCACACAAAACACCCTTAGATGCAGTGCCTGGCCTGATCGTTGCATCCAAGGGTCATCCGGGTGCATTGAAGGGTCCTGTCAAGGTTTGGTGTGTGCTTTGCTTAAGGAATTTACAGGGTGTACAGGGGGGCTTTAAGGATTTAGGTGGTTTGGTAACGAGGGTTTCGAGTGTAACCTGGGTTTCAACTATCATCGACGAACAACAATGACGAGTTTGACGACTTGTATCAATCTTTGTGGAAGCTTGGTCGCCCCGAGACCAAAACGTGCTGGCATCGGTGGCACTCTGAAAGCCCGAACCCCAGCCATCCAGCCACTGCCTCAAAGGGCCTGGAGACGCACGGAGGGCTGGTAGACATGCAGCCTCAGGGGCTTGGAGCCTGAGAGCCTGAGAGCCTGGGCGCCTGGGGGCCTGGGGGCCTGGAGCCTTGAAGGCAAAGTTTGAATTCTGCACTTGCACAACTTCAGACTTCGCGACGAGTGACTGGCACTGGGACAGAAGCAAAGCCGATGATCCCAGCAGTAAAGCCTCCCCATCATTGCAGGAACAATCTGGCGGGACAACAGGATCCCTGGCCCAGATTTTGCCCCAGCTGGCGCATTAGCCCATTGGCCCAGCTGTCATCTGCCACTGCCTTGGCAGGTTGGCCTCAAGGCTGAGTTCCTGCGGCCCGACACCCGGCCAACAGTGCCCACAGTGACGTAACGGCAGCGTACACTGTGTGGGTAGGGTCAAAATGCACACTCTACTAGGCCTTGGAGCCTGAGAGCCTGGGTGCCTTGGTGCCTGGAGCCTTGAATGCAACGTTTAAGTTGAGCACTTGCTGACAACTTCAAACTTCGCGACGAGTGACTGGCACTGGGACAGAAGCAAAGGCGATGATCCCACCAGACCAGTACCCCTCAATGACCCTTGGATGCACACGAAACACCCTTAGATGCAGTGCCTGGCCTGATCGTTGCATCCAAGGGTCATCCGGGTGCATTGAAGGGTCCTGTCAAGTTTTGGTGTGTGCTTTGCTTAAGGAATACAGGGGGTACAGGGGGCTTTAGGAGTTAGGTAGTTTGGTGTCCAGGGTTTCGAGTGTAACCTGGGTTTCAGCAATTATCGACGATCAAGAACGGGGTTTAGGGTTTACTTTCATTTTAACTTATTATTTAATTAAATGTTACTTAATTTAAAATAATAATTTTGAAATTAAACTTTAACCCTAAACCCTAAACCCTCATGGGGGCGGTTAGGGGTTGAAGCCTTTACTGGAGTGGGCATTTTAGGGGTACCAGGCTTTAGGGAGCGGGCTATGGGCAGGGTGTTAGGCTTACGGCGGGGTCATAGGCGTTCAAAGGGATTTTAATGAATCGACTGCAGCCGAGTACCGTAAGATGGTGATAATCTTAATAAGGGTTTAGGGTCTGGAATTTAATAGGGTCCAGGGTTTAGGGTTTAGACGATTTATGGCCTACTTTCAACAAAAACGTTGCTAGACCCCGCCACTACCTCTTTAATCATTTTTGTGAGGGGTTTGCCAAACAAAATCCTTCGGAGCCTTGGAGCCTTGGAGCCTAGGGGCCCTCGCGGATGCGTGACGCGTGCGTGACAATGTGTTTCTGTCACGCTATACGCGCATGTACGCGCTTCTCTGAGGGTCCGTGGACCGGTGCGCCGGCTCACAGCCGCTGCGCAGTCTCCATGCGTTTGTGGTCTGAAACTTCCAGTACCGCATGGCTGTGGCGTTGCCGTGCTGCCATGTGCAGCCCCAGTTTGCCGCGACCGGCAATTGTACTCGTCGTATGGCCTCCAGGATTGGGAACGCAGACGCTGTGCATTGCCATACCACGCTTAGCTCGTCCTGATTCGAGCAGCGTGTTCATAGGGCTGAGCCCCGCGGCGATGCCCGATACGGGACATGCCTTTGTGTGAACTCCGGTTTAGGATTTAGGGATTTAAGGGTTTAGGGATTTAGGGGTTTAGGGTTTTAGGGGTTTAGGGGTTTAGGGGTTTAGGGGGTTTAGGGGGTTTAAGGGTTTAGGGGTTTAGGGTTTAGGGTTTAGGGGTTTAGGGGTTTAGGGGTTTAGGGTTCAGGCTTTACAGGGGGTTAGGGTTTTTTTGATGCGATGGCAGAGGGGTTTAGGGTTGAGGGGATTAGGGTTAAGGGTTTCGGGGCTAAGGGTTGCAGGGCAACTCCGAAGCAACAGGGTTTAGGGTTTGTAAGGATTTAGGGGTTTAGGGTTTGTAAGGATTTAGGGTTTAGGGTGTGGCTTTAGGGCTTAAACACTCGCAAGGGTTTAACCCTAAACCCTTAACCCTAGGCCCTAAACCCTAAAGCCCAAACCCTAAATCCTTACAAGCCCTAAACCCTACTGAACCCTAAGTCCTTGCAAACCCTAAACCTCAAATCCTTGCAAACCCTGAACCCTAAATCCTTACAAACCCTAAACCCTTACAAACCCCAAACCCTAAATCCTTACAAACCCTAAACCCTAAATCCTTACTTAACTTAAATACCATACGACCCCAGGACCCTTGGATGCGCCTCCGGCACCCTTGGATGCGCAGATGCCGCCGAGCAGGCCTTCCAAGGGTGTTTTGTGTGCATCCAAGGGTGGCTTCAACTTACAAAGTTGAAGCCACCCTTGGATGCACATTAGTGGTATGATTGTTTGGGCTCAGTTCTGTCTTAATAACTTAACCTGGGAGGTTTGTAATAAGGATTTAAGGATTTAGGGTTTAGAGTTTGTAAGGACGTAGGGTTTAGGGTTTGTAAGGACTTAGGGTTCAGGGTTTGCAAGGATTTAGGGTTTAGGGTTTGTAAGGACTTAGGGTTCAGGCTTTGCAAGCCTTAGGGTTTAGGGTTTGTAAGGACTTAGGGTTTAGGGTTTGTAAGGATTTAGGGTTTAGGGCTTGTAAGGATTTAGGGGTTTAGGGTTTGTAAGGGTTTAGGGTTTGTAAGGATTTAGGGTTCAGGGTTTGCAAGGATTTGGGGTTTAGGGTTTGTAAGGACTTAGGGTTCAGTAGGGTTTAGGGCTTGTAAGGATTTAGGGTTTGGGCTTTAGGGTTTAGGGCCTAGGGTTAAGGGTTTAGGGTTAAACCCTTGCGAGTGTTTAAGCCCTAAAGCCACACCCTAAACCCTGAATCCTTACAAACCCTAAACCCCTAAATCCTTACAAACCCTAAACCCTAAGTCCTTACAAACCCTAAACCCTAAGTCCTTACAAACCCTAAACCCTAAATCCTTAACCTACAAACCCTAAACCCTAAGTCCTTACAAACCAATCCTGGCTGGCCTGAGCACGCAAGCCGGGCCGCGATGAAGATCGCCTGCCGCCGGGGGGGGGCCTGTTCTGGTGTTTATCGGGCTGGGGGGTGTTACTTGACAAGCTGACTGAAGAAAGCACTTACTTTTTTTCCATGTGTGCTCGCTGTCGGCCACACTGCTGGAGGGGCAGGCAACATCACTAGACTTGACGTTGCTCTGCACATGCCAGGATTCTGGCAGCTGGACAATGCCAGGATTCCGTCGTGGCTGGCTGGCTCATGAAATCATTGGGCACAAGCTGCTTGTCCCTCTGTGCGTTCGGCCAAGATCCTAAGCCTAGGAGCCTTGGGAGCCTGGGAGCCTTGGAACCTTGAACTTGAGTGAAACAAAGCTATAATACATTTACACATGAATCATATCACTTTTGTATTATTGTCATTAATATAAATCATGGCTCCTCAAGACATCCCAGCCTTAGAACCTAGGAGCCTAGGGGCCTGGGGATCGCCTGTGCAAAACAAAGCCAGCCAGCAATGAAACAGTCAGCAGGCTTCACTGATCAGGGTTCCTGGTGCCTGAATATTTCATGGCCAAGTCGACCTGTCGCCCCCATTTACCGCACCGGCAGAGGGTGACCGTGTACGGCCTGCCAATGGCATCCAGGTGCCGCTGAAACTTCATCACCAAGGGCACCCGCTTCCACAGGATCACGCGTTCCTGGGATGGAAGGTTATCAGTCAAGTTAATACTAAACTATTTTATTTAAAATCGCCCAGGCGCCAGAGTGTAGCCATCCAAGAAGAGCCCGAAGTCGTCCCCATCGCCCAGGTAGGCGAAGGTCACCTCCCTCTTCTTTGAGAAGCGGAAGTCCTCCATGGTCTCGTCCAGATCGCCCTTGATCACCTCACAGAACGGCATCTTCGTCTCCGTCACGAACTTCTTCGATGCGCAAACCGTCGCTGGGATCAGGCCGATGGAGTAGAAATAGCCTTGATCGGTCGCCCACAAAGACTTGGATCCGTACAGCGCCGCCATCTCAAGGCCGTCGGCAGGGAGTGGCGTAATGAAGTGCCCAAACCCGGGATCCATCCGGGCAGTGTTGGTCATCACCTCCGACCGCCTTGGATTTTTATCTATTAATAAATAATTTAATCATAACGGAACGGCACAAAATACTGAGCCAAGTTGCCGCAGGGCTTGGTTGAAGACAGCAAGCCGCACGCCGCACTTGTACAGCTTGTTTTCATACTCCTCGGTGAAGCGCTCGCGGAGGAAACTGTTTTGGAGCATCATCTCGTTCCTCTCCTCCACGGATGCGAAGGTCTGCGCAGCAATGCCTATCGGAGCAGATCTTGGTACCGCTGACAGGAACCCGCATTTGTTCAAGAACATGGAGGCAAAGGCCAAGACATCCTGGGCGTACGATGACACCGACAAGAGCAAGCCATCCGTCATGATCGGCAGTGACCATCCTGCCCACTGGGGACCCTGGTCCTTGGTTAAGTCTGGACTCAGTCGAATGAGTCATATATAATAAGTCAAACGATGCAAACAATCTGTTACTCCAACTTCGATCTAGCCTAGCCAGGGTTCGAAGCGATTCAACATACATCCTCGCGCAGCCCCGTTTGCTATGTATGGGAACAAGAGGATGCGGACCACCTTTTCGTCAGGCGCATAGAGAAACTGATCCAGAAGCTCCCGGATGCAGCACGCCACCTCAGTGCAATTAATAATAATTACATTCATTCACAGATTTAAGTTAATTAATAACTTCATCAGGCTCAGGTACAACAGAGTACACCTGCGGCGTTGCATTCTGCGGCGGCATGGACGTCGCGATGCTCTGCAACTTGGGCATAACCTCCATGTCTTCCCACGGGAAATCTGAGTTGACACGATCTTCAGAACAATTCAAATGAAAAACTAAACTACAACCTACTATTATTATTAATATGATTAATTATTATTAAAATGATTACTAAATTATTTAATTATTATATTATTAAATTAAATTTTAATGTTATTCTGCCGAGGTACATGCTATGATGCCACAATTGTCGGAAAAACTGCCGTCTGGGTAGAATGAGCTGCGATACGCATTGAACCCTGCCAGTGCCCACGTGAACTGCTCACTCGTGTCGTAACGGTCTCTCAGCAGGTCCGGCGCTTGCTTCAGGTGCCTGGAGGATCTATAATAATAATATATAATAAAAAAACTGATTAATTATAATTTCAAAGCAATAAACCAAATAATTAATGTAACATCTAACTTGAACTCCCAGTCGTTTAAGCCAATGTGCATATAGTGGGACTGGAGATCCGTAGCCTTGTAGCGCAGCATCGCCGGTTTGATCATGGACTGAAGGACTTGTGGGATGTTCTCGCCGACATCCGACGAAGTGGCATCGTCACTGGCCCTTGCCAACGAAGTCGATCCCGAGCCAGGCTGCTGCTGCTGCTCCTCCGGCTCTGAGACCATTGTGAAGCCCTCCGACTCCGCCGTCTCGGACTCGGACGGCTTTGCAGCCGCAGCTGCGGCGGTGTCCGTGGACTCGGCCGCCTTCGCTCGGAGCTTCAATGCAGCCATGATGTCACTGTCCGCGCTGCTTGACATATGCTAACCCAGGAACTGGTCTGACTCCTGCTTCAGGAGCCTGAAACCTGGGAGCCTCAAGAACCTGGGAGCCACCGTGACAGGAATCGCAAGTGAAAGCAGCTGACTGTGATTGCATGTGGTGCACGGCAAACACTCCAGTGGCAACACTCGCAAGTCAAAGCAGCTGACTGTGATTGCATGTGGTGCAAACTGGCGGCTTGCCTTCACGAAGAGCCGCGGCGGCCGTCGGCAGGTGTTCAAAACCTCAGTGGAACTGACTGAAATCTGGGAGCCTAAAGTGCCTGGGAGCCTAAAGTGCCTGGGAGCCACCGTGACAGGAATTTCAAGTCAAAGCAGCTGACTGTCATTGCATGTGGTGCTCGGCAAACACTCCAGTGGCAACACTCGCAAGTCAAAGCAGCTGACTGTCATTGCATTTGGTGCTCGGCAAACACTCCAGGGGCAACACTCCACGGGTGCGTGCAACACTCGCGGATTGCCTTTGCAGAGCCACGGCGGCCGTCGGCAGGTGTTCAAAACCTCAGTGGAACTGACTGAAACCTGGGAGCCTAAAGTGCCTGGGAGCCTTTAAAGTGAAAGCAGCTGACTGTCATTGCATGTGGTGCTCGGCAAACACTCCAGCGGCAACACTCGCAAGTCAAAGCAGCTGACTGTGATTGCATGTGGTGCACGGCAAACACTCTAGGCATGCATGCAACACTCCACGGGTAAATGCAAAACTAGCGGCTTGTCTTCGAAGAGCCGCGGCGGCCGTCGGCAGGTGTTCAAAACCTCAGTGGAACTGACTGAAACCTGGGAGCCTAAAGTGCCTGGGAGCCTAGAGTGCCTGGGAGCCTTTAAAGTGAAAGCAGCTGACTGTCATTGCATGTGGTGCTCGGCAAACACTCCAGCGGCAACACTCGCAAGTCAAAGCAGCTGACTGTGATTGCATGTGGTGCACGGCAAACACTCTGGGCATGCATGCAACACTCCATGGGTAAATGCAAAACTGGCGGCTTGTCTTCGCAGAGCCGCGGCGGCCGTCGGCAGGCGTTCAAAACCTCAGTGGAACTGACTGAAACCTGGGAGCCTAAAGTGCCTGGGAGCCTAAAGTGCCTGGGAGTCACCGTGACAGGAATCGCAAGTCAAAGCAGCTGACTGTCATTGCATGTGGTGCTCGGCAAACACTCCAGCGGCAACACTCGCAAGTCAAAGCAGCTGACTGTCATTGCATGTGGTGCTGGGCAAACACTCCAGGGGCAACACTCCACGGGTGCATGCAAAACTGGTGGCTTGTCTTCGAAGAGCCGCGGCGGCCGTCGGCAGGTGTTCAAAACCTCAGTGGAACTGACTGAAACCTGGGAGAGCCTAAAGTGCCTGGGAGCCTAAAGTGAAAGCAGCTGACTGTCATTGCATGTGGTGCTCGGCAAACACTCCAGTGGCAACACTCGCAAGTCAAAGCAGCTGACTGTGATTGCATGTGGTGCACGGCAAACACTCTAGGCATGCATGCAACACTCCACGGGTAAATGCAAAACTGGCGGCTTGTCTTCGAAGAGCCGCGGCGGCCGTCGGAGGAAACCTCAGTGGAACTGAGTGAAACCTGGGAGCCTAAAGTGCCTGGGAGCCTAAAGTGAAAGCAGCTGACTGTCATTGCATGTGGTGCTCGACAAACGCTCCAGTGGCAACACTCGCAAGTCAAAGCAGCTGACTGTGATTGCATGTGGTGCACGGCAAACACTCTAGGCATGCATGCAACACTCCACGGGTGCATGCAAAACTGGCGGCTTGTCTTCAAACTTCGAAGAGCCGCGGCGGCCGTCGGCAGGTGTTCAAAACCTCAGTGGGGCTGACTGAAACCTGGGAGCCTAAAGTGCCTGGGAGCCTAAAGTGAAAGCAGCTGACTGTCATTGCATGTGGTGCTCGACAAACACTCCAGTGGCAACACTCGCAAGTCAAAGCAGCTGACTGTGATTGCATGTGGTGCACGGCAAACACTCTAGGCATGCATGCAACACTCCACGGGTAAATGCAAAACTAGCGGCTTGTCTTCGAAGAGCCGCGGCGGCCGTCGGCAGGTGTTCAAACCTCAGTGGAACTGACTGAAACCTGGGAGCCTAAAGTGCCTGGGAGCCTAAAGTGAAAGCAGCTGACTGTCATTGCATGTGGTGCTCGGCAAACACTCCAGTGGCAACACTCGCAAGTCAAAGCAGCTGACTGTGATTGCATGTGGTGCACGGCAAACACTCTAGGCATGCATGCAACACTCCACGGGTAAATGCAAAACTGGCGGCTTGTCTTCGAAGAGCCGCGGCGGCCTTCGGCAGGAAACCTCGGTGGAACTGAGTGAAACCTGGGAGCCTAAAGTGCCTGGGAGCCTAAAGTGAAAGCAGCTGACTGTCATTGCATGTGGTGCTCGACAAACGCTCCAGTGGCAACACTCGCAAGTCAAAGCAGCTGACTGTGATTGCATGTGGTGCACGGCAAACACTCTAGGCATGCATGCAACACTCCACGGGTGCATGCAAAACTGGCGGCTCGTCTTCAAACTTCGAAGAGCCGCGGCGGCCGTCGGCAGGTGTTCAAAACCTCAGTGGAACTGACTGAAAGCCTAAAGTGCCTGGGAGCCTAAAGTGCCTGGGAGCCTAAAGTGAAAGCAGCTGACTGTCATTGCATGTGGTGCTCGGCAAACACTCCAGTGGCAACACTCGCAAGTCAAAGCAGCTGACTGTGATTGCATGTGGTGCACGGCAAACACTCTAGGCATGCATGCAACACTCCACGGGTAAATGCAAAACTAGCGGCTTGTCTTCGAAGAGCCGCGGCGGCCGTCGGAGGAAACCTCAGTGGAACTGTCTGACTGAAACCTGGGAGCCTAAAGTGCCTGGGAGCCTAAACTGAAAGCAGCTGACTGTCATTGCATGTGGTGCTCGGCAAACACTCCAGTGGCAACACTCGCAAGTCAAAGCAGCTGACTCTGATTGCATGTGGTGCACGGCAAACACTCAAGGCATGCATGCAACACTCCACGGGTAAATGCAAAACTGGCGGCTTGTCTTCGAAGAGCCGCGGCGGCCGTCGGCAGGAAACCTCAGTGGAACTGACTGAAACCTGGGAGCCTAAAGTGCCTGGGAGCCTAAAGTGCCTGGGAGCCGCCGTGACAGGAATCGCAAGTCAAAGCAGCTGACTGTCATTGCATGTCATGCTATAATATGATTTTTGCTCTCGTCCTGCCCCCCCCCCCCTGAGGCTGCGGCTGCGGCTGCGGCCACAGCCGAAGAGTGATCACGACGAAGTCCATGAAGACATGGCGGCACGGGTTAGGGGTGGGCCTTGAGCCTGGCAGCCTGGGAGCCTTGGAGCCACCACCTACTGTAGTCTGACTGACTGAGCCTGGACCTGCATGCTGGGGTCTGACCGAGCCTGGTGCATTGTTCTGGGTCTGTGCATGCATGCTGGGGTCTGACCCAGCCTGGTGCATTGTTCTGGGTCTGACCGAGCCTCGTGCATTGGTCTGTGCATGCATGCTGGGGTCTGACCGAGCCTGGTGCATTGTTCTGGGTCTGTGCATGCATGCTGGGGTCTGACCCAGCCTGGTGCATTGTTCTGGGTCTGACCGAGCCTCGTGCATTGGTCTGTGCATGCATGCTGGGGTCTGACCGAGCCTGGTGCATTGTTCTGGGTCTGTGCATGCACGCTGGGGCCTCGGTCGGGGATGCACGGGCATCCCTCACCCCCGCAAGATGTCAGTGGTGGGACCACAGACATCTTGCGGGGGTGATGGATGTCTCTATCCATGCACGCTGGGGCCTCGGTCGGGGTTCATGCACGCACATCCTTCACCCCTGCAAGATGTCGGTGGTGGGACCACAGACATCTTGCAGGGGTGAGGGATGTCCGTGCATCCCCCGACAGGCATCAACTCCAACCAGGTGTTTCCACTGGAAACACCTGGTTGGATTGATGCCTGGTCTGACCCCTCGAGCCTGAAGGCTGCAGTTGGTTGTATGCAATGAACCCCACAAAACACCAAAAAATTAAAAATCCCCGAAACAGCCACCAAGTTATGTTAGCATGGGGGAGTCTATGGCTTACAGCTTGGGATGTAGGCAGCTGCAGGTTCAGGGTGGGCTTATGAAGCAAAAAGAACCCTGAACCCTAAACCAAGAAAGCCATGGACCCAGAATCCTTGAATTCCTCGGCTTCAGCAGCTCCATGAATCTGAATGCCGGGGCACCCCAAGCGTCACCGAGACCGAGTGTGTCTGTTCAGGAAGTTTGGGTTCTTGGAGGTTCGATAGCTTGTTCGGCCCTGAGGCTGGGCAACATTGGGGAGGAGGGACTGAGATGAAAGCTAGACAAGCTACAGGGTACAAATAGGGGCCTCCAAACATGCAAGAAAGCTCCAGACATCATTGGTTTGAACACTCAAAAACCGCCCGCGTGGGCCAACGGCCAAAACCCACCCCATATCCCTTGTTGCAACCGTCGGTTGATAAGAAACTCAGCGAGCCCGGAGGCTAGCTTTCGTGATGTGACTTGCAATGGACCTCCAAATCCAGGGCTTGCCCTGTACCCTGAGCACTCCTAGACCCTGCATGAGCCCTAAACACAAAATCTTCAACCCTAAACAAACCCCCAAACCCTAAATTTAAACCCAACACCGTAAACCCTAAACCCTCCAATGCGACACATGCAAAGGTCGTGATGAAGGGTTTAGGGATCAAGGCTAAAAGGGCGCAACACTAGGCCTTAGAGGGGTTACGTAGTTAGAGGATTCCAGCAGTTTCTGGCTGTGGAGCGTGTTTGTCTATTCAGACTTCAGAGTATCGTGACACCTTAAACCGCAAACGCGAACTACAGACTTGAACCCTCCAAACCACGCAGCTCCAAAGGGCTTGTCCGAGACACAACCCCCGTAATCAACCCCAAACCACCCTGAGCCTCAAAGAGTCAACCCGACAGGACTATTAAAGAAAACAACATGTTGAGGGTTTTTCGGGCTAACTCACCTGCCCCAGCTCCAAAGCACGACTACCCCTAAACCCAAGCCCTAAGGCCACTTCTTGCCCTAGTTAACAAACTTGCCCCTGTGCCCTCAACCCGGTTGAAGCCCAGGCCTCACACAACGCCCCACCCCGAACCGTAACCTCGGGCCACGCCTGGTAGGCCAGGCTTGTCCATGGCTGTGGGCTTAAGGCAACGACGCGAGCCTGGCACGGCATTCCGGCTTTTAGCTTAGGATTTGAGATTCATAGAGGGTTTAAGATGCAGTGCCTGGGGCTAAGAGGGTTGAAGACAGTTAAGTTCGGATCGGCGCCGTGGTTAACAAGCCCCAGAATCAGCCTCTGCATGCCGGTAATGAGAACGCAGGACGCTTCTTGTTGTGGTGACATGCGAAAGCCCACACCATCCCGAATTCGTGGGCTCAGGTGCACGCCTTATAGATTGCATGCGGGATCCTCCACACAACAACAGCGCAGGGCAAGACTTGCTTTTGATTTCAGACATATCGTCAAATTGCAATGGTCCTCGAGGAGCATGGCTAGCCCCAGGAGGAGTACTAAGGAGGCCCCCCCCCCCCCCCCGAGCTGCGGGCTCCTGCCCTCGGCCCCCCCCCCCCTGGGCCTTCTGCTCAGTGAAGGCCTCCTGCTGCAAACGGGGGGGCGGCTCAGAACTCTGCACAGGGGCTTTTGCTTTCTGTTTTTGTGTAAGGCCCTGTCAAGAATCTGCAAGGCCCAACCAAAAGGAAGTCAACTAGGACGGGGGCAGAGGACTTGCGACATCGTGAATTTCTGGGTGTGGGTCCGGGTCTGTGTCCTCATCAGAGTCGTGGAAGAAAGCTGTCGCGGGCACCTGCACATAGTTTCGGCATGACACGTCATGGCTTTATAGGGGTTGCGCGCGGATCGCAACAGCAAATGAACCATAAAAGTCGGCAAACATCTTCCAAGTTAGAGGGTGGGCGGATAGAAACGATGGCAATCTCACCACACTTTAGCCCTGAACCGGAACCCCTAAATTCCCTGAGACCCCCCCATGGCACCCCCTAAACCCTGGCGCGGCGCCGTGATCTTCATGTTCGAGCTGTCAGGCCCTTCATACTGGAGCCTCAAGCTCTCCGACCTGAGACACTTTGGGGATTACAGGTCTGGGAGGGTGTAGGAGGCTTCACGGAAATTTAGTCCAGCCGAAACTGGGGCAAGCAGAGGAATGATAAGGATTATGCACAGAATAATTGGGGACATGTAACGGGACTATACTTGTGGAAGTTGAAACATGTAACTCCAGGATTCTGAACGCCGGGCATTGGTAGAACCGTTTGGCTCCTGGTTTTTGGGACAAACAAACCCGTACGCGAAAACCAGGGCTTTGTGATGTTTCCTCGATTGGGCGTCAGGATTGAATTTCAAGCTTATACCTGAGCCAAGTCACCCACCTCCCTCGCAAAAGTGCACTTCCAGTACATGGTGCCCGGTTTCCAAGGAAGTCTGGCCGGTTACTTCACTGTATCCGCAGCCGTCGTTGTTAATGAGGAGGGCCCCGTTCAAATAGAGCCGGGAACCTCTCAACACACGGGATGGTGTGCATTGGGGCCCTTCATTGGGGGTGCCTATATCTGCCCACCCTCAGCCCAAGCGGGCACCATCATCGGAGCTGAGCGTGAATCGGTAGCTGCCGCCGTAGCTGATGCCAAGGTAGCCCGTGAGCCTGGAGAACACGAGCAGAGGGGGCGGCTCCTCAAACCTAACCCGGGAGACGGACGGCCGTAGCGCCGTAGCGATAATAAGACAAACCGTGGGGGGGGGGGGGAATTGAAAGTGTCAGTCACCGTTGGACAATGCTTATACAAGCTCCAAACATGTAAATCTCGTACTCTAGACTGCTGTTCATCCGGTGTTTTGAAAAGCAGACCCGCCTGAAGCACCAGTTGCCCGGTTGCCGAACTTCCGGGAAGTTGTTGTCGAAGTCGATCTCTGGCACGATGACGCTGTGCACCACATCCCTTTGTGCACGAACACTCTGTTAAGGTCTAGGGGCTTAGGGTTTGGGGCTTTCGTGCTGGCACGTTGCTTGTTGCAGCCCTCCCAAGTTGTGCGGGTGATCGCAGGCTGGAGTTTGAGGGAAAATTTCACATGTAATCCTTCCAAATCTTTGTGCCCTCGGCTTGGGCCCGAGGGCTAAGCCATCCTGAAGAGCACCCCGCTTGCCAAGGGTCGAATCCCCGAGACTCGGGACAGTGCAGGCAAAATTGCCGTAGTAGTAGTCGCCCCTCAAGCCAGCTGAGAGACCCTGCACCAGAACCAACAAATCACGGGGCCAGTGCTTGCATAAGGTTAAGTTGTTTGCCGGCACTGGCGAATGGACTGGCGAAATCGAAGATATTGGCACTGCATGGATTCAGCTGCTTGACATGCATTCTGCGTGCCTTGACGTACTAATTACGGCTGCTGGGCACAACAAACGTCCTATCCCGTGTAGGTGTGATACAAAGCATCCTACACCCTAAAACGAGCCTTGTGCAAGGCCTTCACGACGCAAATCCCGCCTTTTTGGCCGGCAAACTGGGTGTCCTGTGGCAGGGGTGATCTAGGGTTAAGGGTTGAGGGTACGACCTGCAAGGTGGTACTATAGTGACCAGTTCTGAAATTCTCTTTGCAACCGCCATGTCATGATGGGGCAGTCGTACTACAGTAAATAAACAATCAACAATACGGTAGTCAGAACAACAATATTCCTGATCGATGGGCCCCTGTTACCCGCTGCAGGCCCTTGCCACACAACCACCGACGTTGAAAGCTTGGAGATCAAGCACTGAGAAACCCAAAAGGAGCAAAGCCAAGCCACGCACCGATTCGGGTTCAGTTGGGCTCTGAGTCGGTTACGTGCCCGAGATATGAGATATGCCACGGGACCCACCGGCGCACAGCCGAGGCCGTGCCTCCACCAAAGGTATACCTAAAATTCCAAAACTCCCAATGCCCCGCATGGTGCCTCGGTGTCCACAGAACCAGCAGTTGCACCAGGAGACTGCGACACCTCGGTAAGTGCTCCCGAAGCGGGATCAACCTGCAGATGCAGTCGTTGTGTGGCTTTCGTCAGGTAGAACGTACAATGCAGTCGGCGGTCGTTATGCGGGTACAGCTTTTCAGTACTGGGTACATAGATCATGAACAACTCGTCTTGCCCAGTTTTGTAACCTTACGGGACTGAGCCGAGTGATCTACAGTAAGTTCTATGTGTAGGCCTTTGCGTGCTCTGCGGGCCAGGGCCCCAACTCCAACGCAGGTTTCTCTGTATTCCTCAACTGCCAAACCCTATGCCGCTGCAAAGGTGCAACCTTGCCAGTGATCCCAGTGCGTTTGGCAGATCATTCGTCGGGTTTCCATGCATTCCATCGGAATTTCAGGGGCCAAAAAGAGCTAGACCTGTCATGGGAACCTAACAAATGGAATCGAATCCCAAACCTGCTGAAGTATGTTTGCTCTCAGGTCCGATGACGTGCCGCGCCCCGGAGCATTGCTAACCCTACAAAATGGTCAGCGTTTAGTGAACGGCCAGCCTGCAGCCACGGTGTGCTTGGCGCACAGGCTACCTCGAAGTTCCTCCACTCGCCCGGAGCCTGCATTGAAACACCGGTGCAAACTGAAAGCCCAAAGGCCCCCTCTAAGCTTCACGAAATCCCGGACTCTAAACCCCTACGCTCCAAGCCCTGAACCCGTCACAGCACCAGGAACCCTGCACTCCTCAGCACATCCCTCAAATCTCATAAACGGTTCACCTTTCATTGTGGCTTCGGAATGAATATATATATATATATATATGTTATATTCACATATATTACCCCAACTGCTGAAGTGCATGCTTCTTTTGCAGCTCATGCCATGTGTACATGTCCTTTTTCTTTTGGCTCAAGGCCAGGCACAGTAGGTCTTGAGCAATGCATTTTAAGCACATCTGTACATTCATAGTTGTAGGTGCCAAGCCCTCGCAAGTAGCACAGACTTCACGTTTTTCTGTCTTCTGCTTGTGTGTAAAAACTCCGCGTGTTTGGTGAGCCATGGCAGGGTTAGGAGCAGGGGACTTGATCACTCCACTTGTTTCTACACAACCTGCTGGGGCTTCACCTCAGCAGGTTATGAGCCCAACGCTTCGGCTTGGGCAGGGCTATGGCACCACAACGCAGCAACCATCCCCACCTCCCGGGAGGGATGGTATTCAGTCAGGTTCAATGCCAGCACTTGCATATGGCCAAACAGGTGGAATGGGCTTTGAATCTATGGCTACGGGAGGGGCACTTCGAGGCCTAGACCAGACTGGGGTTTGCGCAGACTCAGGGGGAATGCCACAGGTGTCGACCGCCACTGAAGGCGGTGATGAGGTACAGATGGTTGTGCCGATACCCGGCAATGTCGCGCCGGGCGGGAGCCCAGGGCTAGAGGCCAGCACTGGCATGTCAGGTACCGCGAGTGGTGACGCCCGACGCAGAGCCAGGAGGCAGAGTAGTCGCTGGTGCTTCCACGGACGGGTTTGCGACCCCACGGTCACAGCAGGGATTGCCAACCATAGCTGAGATGGTTGAAGGTTTCCCTGGTACGCGGCTTCAACTCATGACGAGGGTTGGAGATTTTTCCGTGTAGCGCGCACTGAGGTGGTGCAGGTACCCGCAGTGCTGCAAGGCACACACGCCACACCACCACGAACCACATCACAAACTCGTGATAGTCCGAGCGGTGCTTCAGGGCAATTGGCCTTGGGAGAGGGAAGTTTGGGTTCGCATACAAGCTCGCCACCACAATTGGGAGCGCACGGTACACCAACATCCTTTGCACCGCCTCCAGGCGGGTAAGGCGGAACCAAAGGACCGGATCAGAAACCTTCCATACAGGCCGCTTCATCCTCCACATCCTCAAGCCAATCTGTCGTCCAAGCCACCCCAGTGCTCAACATGGACACCTTCATGCAACAGGCAGTCCAGGCCTTAAGGCAGTTGGAGGCCCAACCACCGCGCAGCGACGCTGCGCCACATGCCCAGTCGCCTCAACCTCAGCCGGAAGGCTTGAGCAATGCATCACAACAGACCTCGCCGACACCGAATCCTTCGGTGAAGAGGCTCACCATTCGCTCAGTTATGCCCACAAGTTGTTTCCCGGTTTCGGGTCCCCCAAACCGGGACTTTCCCATTGAGCCCGCGGTGGAGCCATCACCCGTTGCATCCCAACCACCTCTCATTGGTTACGCCCTTCTCGACTCCGGTGCCACTCACCCCATGCGGCAAGCATCATCTGAGGAGGAGTGGGAGGCCGCAGAGGAGGTACAAGTGAGTTTAGCCGGCGACCAGAGCACAATCATGCGTTTGACGCGTGCGGGCACTCTCCTACTGCCACCCGGAAGGGACGGCCTCGTGCCAATTGTCCCCATGGGTGCTATCATAGAGCAGTTGGGGTATAAGCTGGTTTGGTCCGCCGGTAGTTGCAAGCTGTATCCTCCTGATGGTAAGTCGTTGAGGCTTAGGGTCAAAAATGGTTGCCCGGAATTGGTTGAGAGCCAGGCCCTTATGCTGATATCACGGTTGGAGGAACACAAAATGCGACAGCTCAGGCGAAGAACGGATGAGGGGAAGGATCGCATCAGACAAGCGAAAATCGCGACGCAGCGCACATGGTGGGATCATGTGGTTGAGCATGTGAGCTCGTCAGCGCCAGCAGCGAGCCACATGGCAGTATCCACGGCACCATTCTTTCAGGATCTGCCCGACCGCGCATTGTCAGGCATACTCCCATCGGAAGATGTGGACTCCAAGACTTTGCGGAGAGCTCTTGAAGAAGGTATGCGAAACCTCAATCGGCGAAGGAGGAAGGCACTTCATCGAGCATCCAACTGGGTTGTTCACTTGTTTGCGGGCCCTGGCTCGCACAAGGCTGTCAAACGATTGGAGTCGCAGGATACAGTTGTTGTTGAGCTTGACATTTGCCGCTCAAGAAGCCAAGATCTTTACCATGATCCTCTTTGGACGCTTCTTGCTAAGGTTGCAAAGTTGGGACGAGTTGCGGCGGTCATTGGAGGTCCACCAACCCGCACGTGGTCCATGACAGGGCACCGCGCCGATGGACCACATCCACTCCGCTCGCCCACTGAACCGTTTGGCCTGAGCACTCTCACCTCTGACGAGCGTGATCTCGTTGATCGTGACACGGGTTTGCATGCTCGCATGTTGTGGTTGCATGCACTTTCCACCGCCGGGAGGCGTGTGCACCCAAACCCATCGGATGGAACATCCATGGTGGCATTCATGTTGGAGCAACCGTCGGTCGAACACCACATGGCTTCAAGCCATTCTGCTGTGGGAAGCGCCCCGTCGTTTTGGAATACCGCGCTGTGGCAAACTTACGCTGAAGAGGCTGGTTTGTTCGAAGTGCATTTCCGTCAAGGTCCGTTGGGACACGCGGGCGATAAACCCACAACTGTTGGCACAAACTTGCCCGACCTTAGAGACTTGCAAGCGTTGCAGGGTGAGGTGTCGCAGGTTTGTTGTAGTGCCGACAGCCGTGTGTCTCCAGTGCGGGCGCCGGGGTTTGTGCAAGCCATCGTGTACGCACTCCAACGTTGGCCATGTTACCGCCTCATGAAATTCACCCAAGCGGATTGGGAACAGCATGTTGCGAACAATCACGCGCCGTACCGCCGGGATTTCGCGGTTTGCGTGCACGGTGCCGGAAACGGCCGGCGCCGCCACCACGGCGTAGTTCACCCGGATGTGTATTGCATGTCAGCTGACATTGCGGGCCCCATCCGCGTGAAGGGCAAAGACCCAGAAAGCCGCAACCACCGACCAGCCACGTTCAAGCACTTCCCCGCTGTGTCGTACCGCTTCCCACGGCTCAAAGGAGTGAAGGAGGAGTCAGACCCTAGGCAAACCGAGGGACGGATGACCTTGCAGATGAGGCCTTTCCGGTAGCAGAAGGGCCCCCGCGCGAGGATTACGAGGTCCCTGTACGAGCCAAGTTTGGAGGAGGAGGAGGAGGAGGAGGAGGAGGAGGCGGAAGACGAAGGAGTTGAAGAGCCTAGAGAGCTCGCAGCCAAAGTCACCCGAGGAGCATCCCTGGAAGTCACCCAGGTGTGAGCTTGAAACACCGCCTGTTTGCAGTGCCACTTCACACAAACAAGGGTGATGATATCCTAAGTGCTCTCCAACAGGTGTACATTTCCTTAAGGTCCCTAAACCTCCCCGTACTTCGTTTCCACACAGACCGCAGTCGTGAGTTCTTCAACAAAAGGACTCGAGCTTGGTTTCACGAGCGTGGAGTCCGCACAACAACGACAGAAGGGGACGTGCCGCAGCAAAACGGTTCTGCTGAGAACACCGTGCGTTGGCTCAAAGCACGAGCGCGAACACTTCTCACCTGTGGCGAGGTTGACTCGTCCTTGTGGCCTTGTGCAATCATGACAGCTGCGGCTCAGTAACGGGCGCAACAGCTGGGCATGAAGTCCAAGCTTGCCATCCACTTTGGAGGGAAGTGTTCCGTGAAGCGAAAGTTTCTTAGCAAGAAGGGTGATTTGGAGGATAGATGGGTTGAAGGTAAGTATATGGGGTTGTCACCATCTGTGAATGATGGTCACATCGTGTTGCGCAGCGATGGTGTTGGCAACGGCTTTGTGCAAACACTCCATGTTCGCACCCGCCTTGTTTCCCCGGATCCACCGCCCTTACGGTTTGTAGGAGACTCTCTTGAGGAGGAGCACGCACCACCTCCACGCAGGGTTAGCGGCAAGCGGCCCTGTGGTGCAAGACTTGACAACGTTTTTGCACTCGACCCGCCGCCACCCTTGCCACCGCCAGCAGAAGCTCCACACCCGGAAGGGCCTGTGCCACTGGATGAGGAGGAGTCTGCCCGTGTAGCGCGCTTGAGCTTGCAAGACCTTGAAGGTTTCGCAAAGGAGCTTATCGACGACGACTGGGACCTTGATGAAGCGTTGTGGGTGTTCGCCGAAGTGTGCAGAGCAGCGCACGGAATGAATATATATATATATATATATGTTATATTCACATATATTACCCCAACTGCTGAAGTGCATGCTTCTTTTGCAGCTCATGCCATGTGTACATGTCCTTTTTCTTTTGGCTCAAGGCCAGGCACAGTAGGTCTTGAGCAATGCATTTTAAGCACATCTGTACATTCATAGTTGTAGGTGCCAAGCCCTCGCAAGTAGCACAGACTTCACGTTTTTCTGTCTTCTGCTTGTGTGTAAAAACTCCGCGTGTTTGGTGAGCCATGGCAGGGTTAGGAGCAGGGGACTTGATCACTCCACTTGTTTCTACACAACCTGCTGGGGCTTCACCTCAGCAGGTTATGAGCCCAACGCTTCGGCTTGGGCAGGGCTATGGCACCACAACGCAGCAACCATCCCCACCTCCCGGGAGGGATGGTATTCAGTCAGGTTCAATGCCAGCACTTGCATATGGCCAAACAGGTGGAATGGGCTTTGAATCTATGGCTACGGGAGGGGCACTTCGAGGCCTAGACCAGACTGGGGTTTGCGCAGACTCAGGGGGAATGCCACAGGTGTCGACGTGATGAGGTACAGATGGTTGTGCCGATACCCGGCAATGTCGCGCCGGGCGGGAGCCCAGGGCTAGAGGCCAGAACTGGCATGTCAGGTACCGCGAGTGGTGACGCCCGACGCAGAGCCAGGAGGCAGAGTAGTCGCTGGTGCTTCCACGGACGGGTTTGCGATTGCCAACCATAGCTGAGATTGTTGAAGGTTTCCCTGGTACGCGGCTTCAACTCATGACGAGGGTTGGAGATTTTTCCGTGTAGCGCGCACTGAGGTGGTGCAGGTACCCGCAGTGCTGCAAGGCACACACGCCACACCACCACGAACCACATCACAAACTCGTGATAGTCCGAGCGGTGCTTCAGGGCAATTGGCCTTGGGAGAGGGAAGTTTGGGTTCGCATACAAGCTCGCCACCACAATTGGGAGCGCACGGTACACCAACATCCTTTGCACCGCCTCCAGGCGGGTAAGGCGGAACCCAAAGGACCGGATCAGAAACCTTCCATACAGGCCGCTTCATCCTCCACATCCTCAAGCCAATCTGTCGTCCAAGCCACCCCAGTGCTCAACATGGACACCTTCATGCAACAGGCAGTCCAGGCCTTAAGGCAGTTGGAGGCCCAACCACCGCGCAGCGACGCTGCGCCACATGCCCAGTCGCCTCAACCTCAGCCGGAAGGCTTGAGCAATGCATCACAACAGACCTCGCCGACACCGAATCCTTCGGTGAAGAGGCTCACCATTCGCTCAGTTATGCCCTCAAGTTGTTTCCCGGTTTCGGGTCCCCCAAACCGGGACTTTCCCATTGAGCCCGCGGTGGAGCCATCACCCGTTGCATCCCAACCACCTCTCATTGGTTACGCCCTTCTCGACTCCGGTGCCACTCACCCCATGCGGCAAGCATCATCTGAGGAGGAGTGGGAGGCCGCAGAGGAGGTACAAGTGAGTTTAGCCGGCGACCAGAGCACAATCATGCGTTTGACGCGTGCGGGCACTCTCCTACTGCCACCCGGAAGGGACGGCCTCGTGCCAATTGTCCCCATGGGTGCTATCATAGAGCAGTTGGGGTATAAGCTGGTTTGGTCCGCCGGTAGTTGCAAGCTGTATCCTCCTGATGGTAAGTCGTTGAGGCTTAGGGTCAAAAATGGTTGCCCGGAATTGGTTGAGAGCCAGGCCCTTACGCTGATATCACGGTTGGATACGGTTGGAGGAACACAAAATGCGACAGGTTGAGGAGCTCAGGCGAAGAACGGATGAGGGGAAGGATCGCATCAGACAAGCGAAAATCGCGACGCAGCGCACATGGTGGGATCATGTGGTTGAGCATGTGAGCTCGTCAGCGCCAGCAGCGAGCCACATGGCAGTATCCACGGCACCATTCTTTCAGGATCTGCCCGACCGCGCATTGTCAGGCATACTCCCATCGGAAGATGTGGACTCCAAGACTTTGTGGAGAGCTCTTGAAGAAGGTATGCGAAACCTCAACCGGCGAAGGAGGAAGGCACTTCATCGAGCATCCAACTGGGTTGTTCACTTGTTTGCGGGCCCTGGCTCGCACAAGGCTGTCAAACGATTGGAGTCGCAGGATACAGTTGTTGTTGAGCTTGACATTTGCCGCTCAAGAAGCCAAGATCTTTACCATGATCCTCTTTGGACGCTTCTTGCTAAGGTTGCAAAGTTGGGACGAGTTGCGGTGGTCATTGGAGGTCCACCAACCCGCACGTGGTCCATGACAGGGCACCGCGCCGATGGACCACATCCACTCCGCTCGCCCACTGAACCGTTTGGCCTGAGCACTCTCACCTCTGACGAGCGTGATCTCGTTGATCGTGACACGGGTTTGTATGCTCGCATGTTGTGGTTGCATGCACTTTCCACCGCCGGGAGGCGTGTGCACCCAAACCCATCGGATGGAACATCCATGGTGGCATTCATGTTGGAGCAACCGTCGGTCGAACACATGGCCTCAAGCCATTCTGCTGTGGGAAGCGCCCCGTCGTTTTGGAATACCGCGCTGTGGCAAACTTACGCTGAAGAGGCTGGTTTGTTCGAAGTGCATTTCCGTCAAGGTCCGTTGGGACACGCGGGCGATAAACCCACAACTGTTGGCACAAACTTGCCCGACCTTAGAGACTTGCAAGCGTTGCAGGGTGAGGTGTCGCAGGTTTGTTGTAGTGCCGACAGCCGTGTGTCTCCAGTGCGGGCGCCGGGGTTTGTGCAAGCCATCGTGTACGCACTCCAACGTTGGCCATGTTACCGCCTCATGAAATTCACCCAAGCGGATTGGGAACAGCATGTTGCGAACAATCACGCGCCGTACCGCCGGGATTTCGCGGTTTGCGTGCACGGTGCCGGAAACGGCCGGCGCCGCCACCACGGCGTAGTTCACCCGGATGTGTATTGCATGTCAGCTGACATTGCGGGCCCCATCCGCGTGAAGGGCAAAGACCCAGAAAGCCGCAACCACCGACCAGCCACGTTCAAACACTTCCCCGCTGTGTCGTACCGCTTCCCACGGCTCAAAGGAGTGAAGGAGGAGTCAGACCCTAGGCAAACCGAGGGGTTTGATGATGCAGCACTGCTCCCGGGAGGGACGGATGACCTTGCAGATGAAGCCTTTCCGGTAGCAGAAGGCCCCCGCCCGAGGATTACGAGGTCCCTGTACGAGCCAAGTTTGGAGGAGGAGGAGGAGGAGGAGGAGGAGGAGGCGGAAGACGAAGGAGTTGAAGAGCCTAGAGAGTTCGCAGCCAAAGTTGCCCGAGGAGCATCCCTGGAAGTCACCCAGGTGTGAGCTTGAAACACCGCCTGTTTGCAGTGCCACTTCACACAAACAAGGGTGATGATATCCTAAGTGCTCTCCAGCAGGTGTACATTTCCCTAAGGTCCCTAAACCTCCCCGTACTTCGTTTCCACACAGACCGCAGTCGTGAGTTCTTCAACAAAAGGACTCGAGCTTGGTTTCACGAGCGTGGAGTCCGCACAACAACGACAGAAGGGGACGTGCCGCAGCAAAACGGTTCTGCTGAGAACACCGTGCGTTGGCTCAAAGCACGAGCGCGAACACTTCTCACCTGTGGCGAGGTTGACTCGTCCTTGTGGCCTTGTGCAATCATGACAGCTGCGGCTCAGTAACGGGCGCAACAGCTGGGCATGAAGTCCAAGCTTGCCATCCACTTTGGAGGGAAGTGTTCCGTGAAGCGAAAGTTTCTTAGCAAGAAGGGTGATTTGGAGGATAGATGGGTTGAAGGTAAGTATATGGGGTTGTCACCATCTGTGAATGATGGTCACATCGTGTTGCGCAGCGATGGTGTTGGCAACGGCTTTGTGCAAACACTCCATGTTCGCACCCGCCTTGTTTCCCCGGATCCACCGCCCTTACGGTTTGTAGGAGACTCTCTTGAGGAGGAGCACGCACCACCTCCACGCAGGGTTAGCGGCAAGCGGTCCTGTGGTGCAAGACTTGACAACGTTTTTGCACTCGACCCGCCGCCACCCTTGCCACCGCCAGCAGAAGCTCCACACCCGGAAGGGCCTGTGCCACTGGATGAGGAGGAGTCTGCCCGTGTAGCGCGCTTGAGCTTGCAAGACCTTGAAGGTTTCGCAAAGGAGCTTATCGACGACGACTGGGACCTTGATGAAGCGTTGTGGGTGTTCGCCGAAGTGTGCAGAGCAGCGCCCGAGCTGCAACACAAAACCGGGTTGTACCGTCACGGTGGTGTTGTAGGAGTTCTACGGGGTACCACAGATAAGCCTTGGCTGACAGTGCTTATGAATATGGTGCTTTCCGCAGTTGCACCCACAGCTGAGTACACCTCGCTTTGGTTGTCCGACTCCATTGTTCAACCCGTGCACGCCGACCACCACAACCTGCAAGGATCCACAAACGTAGTCCTCCCTTTGCAGCTCCCGCCTAACGGAGGGGATTTGTGGATAGAACTCAAGCCTGGTGACCACGTCAGTGGCCCTGTAGAGGAGAGGGTAGACGGCAAAGGCAAGCGGTGGTTAGGGACAACTCACAAGTTGGAGCGCGGCAAGCCTTCTTCCTAGACCCTACCCTGTGCTGTGCTAGGTGCGGTCTGCAGCGCTCCCGTGGCACTGCTGGCACACTTGAAACTCAACAAACCTGTGCGAGTGGGCGAGCGTGGAACAGGCCTTAGTGCGGTGGAGCTTGGTCCCTTCGGGTGTTGCAAAGTAACGCGTTGGTGCTCCACCTGCCTGCTCACGCGTGCGAGTTGTTTGTGAGGGGCGGCGTCTGGGCGCTGCAGCAACAGACTGCGAGCTTGCTGCCTCCTCACGTGCAGAGATCTCGGCCTGGATGGCCTGCGCAGTTTGATCTCGAAGGCGTTGTAACTTGCGCACCTTGCGAGGGCTCAACGACAACACGGGTGTCCCTGCCTCTCGGCGGGAGATGACGCCTTGAAGGCACCACTTGAAGAACTCCCACACTGCAATGAAGCAGATACCAATGAAGATGATGGATACTGCCAACATCATATCTGCATCAAGCGACACAGGGAGAGACAAGTCTTCTTCCTCGTCCGTTGTGTGGCTGGCTCCTACACCCTGAAAGAAGGCGAGCAGGACAGCGAAGGCACTCAGCTGCAGGTCTTGCTGTGCCAAGATCCCCGTGCCCACAGCTTGGGTTTCACTGTAATCCTGGGCTTCCACCCGGCGATGTACGCCATGCTCAAGCAAACCCCAGATGGCTGCGAGCTCAAGGATCCTCGCAGATGGAAGTGCTTTTGTCAGAAGATCTGCGGCCTGCTCAACACCTGGGCAATAGATGGGGATGATTTCTCCTGCCTCATACTGCTCTCGCAAGTAGTTGGCGCGCACCCGTAAATGGCGGGTTCGCCAAGACCCATGGCCGGTGGCGATAGCAAGCGCAGACTGTGAGTCTACCTTTAGGATTTTGTCCTGGTGGACAACACCAAACTCACTCAACATCGCTTCCGCAGACTGCAGGGCGATAACCGCGTCGAGTCCTGCGACGAGCTCAGACTCGGCAGTGCTGAGTAGTGTGACAAACGCTTGCCTTGCGGAGCGCCAGCAAATGGGAGAGCCATGCAAGAAGACTACCCACCCTGTGTGTGAGCGGTTGCCTTCCGGCGCGAAAGACGCGTCGCTGTAAGCAACTAAACCTGTGTCATCCGCGTCAGCGGTGTGAGCAAAGCCCTTTGTTGACTGCACATATGCAAGCGCCCTCTCGGCGATGCGTGAAGCCCTTTCAGGAGCCTTCGTGCTCAACGTGGCGAGAACACAGGCAATGAACGCAAGGTCCGGCCTGGTGCGCTGACTTAGCCACAGGATCTCTCCCGTCAGTCTTTGCACTGTACGAACGGACTCTTCAGTGGGCTTGACAATGTTCAGGCGTAGCAGCTCTTCTGCGTAAGCCTCTTGTGAGAAAGCAAGCCCAGAACCCTGCACTCGGATCGCAACCCCTAAAAACCTTAACGGGTGCTCTGCGGTGGCAATTGCGAGAGCGTCGTTTTCCAGATGCCCTGGATGGCCGTAGCCAAGGCTGCGATCACCTCTTTACTGCCTGCAAGCAAAAAGTCGTCGACGTAGGTAAGGAACCCTCCTACGACAACCCCGTCAGAGGTGCGAACAACACGCCACCAGTTTGGGTCCAGCCTTCCTTGCTGGAGCTGCAGCTCAACTCCGTCCACGACACACTTCAACGCTCGAAGTTGGCAGTCCCTCTCAAGTCCGACCAAAACTTAGGCGACTCCCTCAACCCGTACACAGCGTGCGTGAGGATCCAAAGCTGCCCTTCCTCTGCCAAACCAAGTCTCACTAGCAACCTCGGCGGCGTGAGAGCAAAGACTGGAAAGCCTCTGCCTTGCGGGATCGGGGTCAGCAGAAAAGCTGAGGTGACATCTAAAGATCCGATGCACCATTTCCTCTTGGAGCTGATGATTACGAAACAACGGAGTGTCTCTGCAGCAGCACCTGAAGCGCAGACTTCGGAACCCGTGCCTGGGGCGTGGTTGCCACAAGCAACCAAGCGAGCCTTGCGTTTGTGGTAAGCTTGACCCTTCCGGGTAGCGAGGGCAGCGTCACCCTCAACAGGGTCTGGTGGCTTGACTGTGAACACAAACTGAGACGGAACCACCTTCACTTCCTTACGCCTTAGCCAACCTCCCGAACGAACCTCTGCAGGGGGCAGTCGCCGCACAGCCTTCTCAATAACACCGATCTCTTTGTGAATGGACGGCATCCACTTCTCGATGCATTGCTCTGCATCCCGAGATTCTACAGTGTGGACTACCTGCAGTGGTTCTTGCAACCCGTCAAGCAACAGCTCCACATTGGTAGTGTAAACCGGCTCAGACTTGCAAAGGGCACACGCTTCACTCGCGTCCGAGTCGTCAGACCGGAGAACACACAGCTGCTCACCACCTGTCTGCGGGTCTGGAACCCACAGCTCCCACAGCACAGGTTGCTCCGGGAAGTAGTCTTCGCTTACGCCCTCCTCATCCTCAACCTGTGTCTCGGTGTCTGGTTGGCAAGCTAGCAGGGCGTGCTCAGACTGCGTTCTCCTTCGGTCTGGTGAGTGCTTAAGGTTCCACGACACTTCCAGCCCTACAGTACTTGCTTCTACGGCTTGGGTTTCTTTCCAACCTCCGCCTTTAAGCACAGTCCCCGGTGCTAACTCAGAAGTCTTCCCGTCAGGGTGACGTGCCTTTGTCTCCTGAACAGGCTCTTCTTCGAAGCAGTCAAATGCGTCTAGATGTCTCACGTCTTGCTGCTCGGTCAGCGGTAAACGTACCGACGCTGGGAGTGGAAAGCCTAAAGCTTCAAGGCTTTGAAACTCGTGCTCAAGCTCTTTGCCTAATGTGTTGACAGTGTAGGCGACGAGCACTGCTCTCTCACCCTTCCAGGGAGTGGTGGCGTGACGGCGAGTAGGAACCACTCCGCCCTGACGGGTTGGATCTCTCAGTGAGCTCATCCGTAGCGGTGTCTTTTTCCCACACGAGGTGCCTTGAGAGCCCTCGCATAATGAGGGCAGTTGGCAAAGCTTTTGGCAGGTAGTTCAGGGTAGGTGTGTCGTCACCCTGACGGGTTGGACCTGCAGTAGCAAGCAGGTCGCACCTCCCTGGCGGGGCTGCGAAGGAGGAGTGCTGAAGTGCGTGTTTCTTTTGCAGCTCATGCCATGTGTACATGTCCTTTTTCCTTTTGCTCGTAGGCCAAGCACAGTAGGTCTTGAACAATGCATTTTAAGCACATCTGTACATTCATAGTTGTAGGTGCCAAGCCCTCGCAAGTAGCACAGACTTCACGTTCTTTCTGTCTTCTGCTTGTGTGTAAAAACTCCGCGTGTTTGGTGAGCCATGGCAGGCTTAGGAGCAGGGGACTTGATCACTCCACTTGTTTCTACACAACGGCTTCACCTCAGCACCAACGTTTACAATTACAGGTTGCCTATCCAGCTACTCAGTGTAAATGGTTGGAACCGCCCGAAATCTGTCGCTTTCCAACTTTGTGTAGGGGTCTCAGCTTCCTTGCGTGAGGGCAGTATCTTGTCAGGTGCTGTGTATGTGTTCATGTAGCTTCCTCACCAAGCTGTAACCAGATCAGGGCGGACAGCCGTTTTGATGCTCAGTCCCTCGCCGTTGTCAAGAGGCCTCGTGCACACCACGGGTAGATATTTTGTGAATTGCGCTACAGCTACCCTACCTATCGGTAGCTGGGCTAACCCGTGTGTGTGTGTCTGGAGCCAGAGCTCAGACTTGAGCCAACCGTTGTTTGGCGCCCGGCGGAATGTTTAAAGTGCGTGGTCCGGTGTGCGTGGTAGACCTATGCCACACCTTTCCAACACGATGCACACTAGTACGGAGAACGGAGGAAAAACACTGCCGCTTCTTAGCTGCTTCTTGACTCTGGCGGCCTTATACATGCTTCCATGTATGGGTAAGACACACACACCCCACACACACACACACACACCCCTCAGAACTTTACAATGCTCCGAGTTCCCTTCGCATTCCTTATACCATCGGTGCTGGAAAGCAACATGGAAACTACTGCCACCCTAAACCCTTGAAGCAAGATCGCTCCGTGTCCGCGGATCCTAAACTCAATGAAGCCTCATGCATACTGCCAGTGCAAGTCCGAGGGCCTTCATCGCCGCTTTCGAAGGACTAGCTCCTGCAAAGGAGACACCGCTTGCTGCTCACGACAACACACATGGATCTGTGACCCACAAACTTACCCTGAAGCGCCACAACCCCAACCGTGAAACCATTGCCCCTTCTCAGGGGGGGCTCCCTCTGGCCGCACCCCAGAGCTTGCAAACCCTGGAGCTCCTTGGAACACGAGCAGCGGTGAGCCGTAGCCGAGTGCATCCATGGAGATTTTCAATGATGCCTCATAGGTCACTGTCTCTGCCTCAGGGAGAGTCTGCACCACTTGTCAAAGGGGCAGTACAAGCTAAAAACCAAGAGGGGTCAGCCGGGTCACCGAAGCTCCGACAGTGCCAGCATGCCGAGAGCAGCTTGCTATGCAAATAGCTAGGCCGCGTGGTAACTAAGACCCAATGACGCAAAAAAGGGCTGTCGAGCATCTCAAAGTAGTCTTTTGGAAAGCTGCGTTGGACAGAACACCTCTGAGCATCCCACGAAAGCATCCTGCCTTGAGTTTCGCGTTCAGGTACTCCATGCTTCTCCACATCTCGTCTTCGTCGAGTGCCCGGTTCCACGTGATGACCTCCATGACACCGAAGTCCGAGCTCTCTCCGTCTTCGTTGATGTACAAGTTGAAATCTGCGCCGTAACGATTACCCTGGTTGACAGCAATGTTCGTGCGGTCCTCGCCCGCGAAAACAATGCGATTGTTGTTGCCACACATCACAAGCCAATCGGTATTGGCTAGACTATCTGTGTTCACGACCCATCTCTGGTAGTGAGCAACGCCTGTTCTACCGTCATGATGGCCATGCAGGAAATTTGGTGCAGAATTTGTAAGAATGCGTTTCCGCCTTCCTGCCTGGATGTACCGTGTGATAGAACAAATCGTGAAGTCCGGCTTCATGATCTTGCCAAAGTCATATCTGACGTCGGTATTGCCAGAGAGGTACTGCACAGGTTTTGTCGCCCCATTTCCAGCCTCGAAAACTATGCTAACGCTGCCCTCCGTCACGCGACCCTTCCAGCTGCCCACTGCGCTCTCCCATTCTGGAGCAGCATCTTCACTCCTGAACCAAGCCACCATGGAAGAAGGGTCAGCGGGCTGAATCAGCACCTTCGAGCGTTTCTCTCTCTCTCTCTCTCTCTCTCTATCTTCTTGTTCTGACAGGCTTAGAGGGCTGGCCCTTCGACGGCACAACCAACTCAAACTAGGATAGACGACACCGCGCAATGCTTGCAAGGTTAGCATGTTAGCACTGGTTCGGATTTCTCAATCTGAGCACGAGTAGGTGCAAGAGAATCTGCAGCTTTGTCCGTTTGTTGTCCTGTGAACGGCCAAGACAATCTCCTGCAGATTCTACCGTGGACTCCCCGAACTCTGCAAACAAACGTGGCTGACCCTCTGTGGTGTTCTTCGCTTCGGGCCTGCGAGTTGCAAAACTACGCGACGGTGTAGGACCTATACCTGTGGTGTATACCGTGCATCCGACACAGTAAAGACCCCCACAACCCCAGCCGCAATTGGAAGCTAAACTCAAGCATGGCAATTTCCTCTGTCAAGGTACTGCCACCCACCCATGGTTTAGGGTTGCAAGGGTTTAGGGTATAGCAATCTACGGGGCGGGGTGGGCATACAGCCAAATCGGGGGCGCATTTGGCACATCCTTGGAAGGCTTATTCAAACCCTGCCGACACGCGCGCCGCGCGCTCAATCCCTTCGGGTTGGGCGACCATACAAAGAGGGCTTAGGGTTTAGGAGCCATTACTATGACTGATTGCGAATATTGCAATACCATAACTACAGTCATTACTATTGCTCGATGATTACCGTTATGGTTATTACTATGACGATAACTAGTTCGATCTTTACTGCTATTTGCCATAATATTTTGCCTGTTACGATGCCACCCTGGGACCGGCACACACACACACACACAGTGTGGGCCGTAACCACCACCTCAGCCGCCACCACCCTGGGTCTGGTCCCCCTCCTTTTGCTCGTTTCGGGAGATGACAAAGACGAAATCCACGAGAAGATGGGGACTCGACGACCTCTGCTAAGTACTCAAAGCAATGCAGCAAAGAAACAGCGCCCAGTGCTTGATGCGCGGTCACGAGGCACTCAATGCTGAAAGCTTCCTTTGGCATGAGCTTGCCCGGATCCTGGTTTGTAAGCTTTGGGCTTATGGTCTCCAGATTGGCTTCGGCTTCGGAGCTTCTGAAGCTACGATCAACAGATTGAGGTTCAAGGTGGAAAAAGTTAACAACCCGTTTCCAGCTCATGCTCCATCGGATCGGGTTGCAAAAATGCTTCATGTTTTGGGGCCTGTTGTCGGGTGTGCGAAATTGACGAACGGTCTGTCTGGGATTGCTCGCTGCGAACACACTTTATCACATGTGGACGTGAGCAAACGGCTGGGTAAATAGCACGGTAAACCCGTGCTGTTCTGATTTTTGGTAGCCGCAACAGCTCAACGTTTCCGAAACCGTAGACAGTAGATACTTTAATTACGTTTGATATCTGTTCTCGAAGGTGTTCTCAATACCTACCTTCCAGCTTTCCATGGATCTATGAGCACCACCGCGTTTCAGCGGCGTGCATGGTAGCGGAGCCCGTACTTCAGTGGGACAAGAAAAATCAAGGCCAAGGCGACTGCGCGATACGGCTCCCACAGCCGACAAAGTGACCGGGAGGCAGGAGTCGGCAGGCAAGATCAGCATCCTAGCACCAGGAAAGGCAGGAAACTTTTTTGCTTTGGGAACAAGCTACCGCCGCTTTGAAAAGTGGTACTTGGAAGCTGGGACGGCGCTGACACTTGCAAGCGACATGTAGCGGGCCGACATCCCATGTCGGTTTTCTCAAGGGATGCTGTCCGGGATCAGTTGAATCATGTGAAGGCAACTGCCAGAAAAAACCGAGACCACAGACCAGCGCCGCAAAGCAGGAGCAACGACCGATTGTCCAGTTGGTCTGGGGAATGGAGTGCAATTTGCTGAAAATTCCGATAGTCCTGGTGCCAGAAGTACGATGGGGGAGCAGGACAACAAGAATACCAAGTTTTTGAACAACAGAGGGGGAAACCAGAGTGGAGATTGCGGTGGACATGCCGACGCAAGCCAAGGGTTGGGAGAGATTTTGCAGAAGAATGCCACGGCCAATATAGCAGGGATCCCAAAGCACCGGGCCGCTGAGGTGGTGAAAAGAGACTGTCGGCCAAGGGCCGTGAGCGCTGAGCGGCGAAAGCTGTAAAAGCAAAGAACGTCGTATCTGCAAAGGCATTTGAAGCTTTACCCAAGCATTCCATTGCGAAAGCAAAGGCAATCGTCATGCGCTGGCTTCTGACTTGGAAACTCCAAGACGCTGGGACTGCGAAGCCAGCCATCCTATGGGAAGATCAAGAACAAGAACCAAATTAAGAACATCGGTCAACTACAGCTCGTCGCTGGAGGATTCTAACGGGGGGACATCTCCGCCGCCTTCGTCCAGGTGGTAGAACCTTTGCAAATGAGCGTTTCTGTGTGCCATGTGATGAAATCCTACAAACTATGCAGCTACCACCCGGCACGAAAGCCAGCATGCTACGATCCTGTGCTAGCGCCATTGGAGTGGCACAAAACCGTCGTCGATTTCATGGAAGGCATGGGGTTAGTTCGCTTGTAGAGTGAGGCTTGCGCGTGGGTGTGGAAACCTGACAGCCACTGAAAAGGGACGGTGATGGGAGATGTTGATGAATTCATATTTGGAGGACCCAAAGCGGATTCTGGCCGGCAGGGAATTGTCTAATTTGCAAGGGGAAGTTGGGACCAGGATAGTTTCATCCAGTCTGGAGTTCTGATGGAAAGTACCAAGGACGGCTTCACCTTATCTCAGCCTAGGCACTTGGAGGGAATCGAAAAGATTCCCCTGAAGCCGATCGTGAGCAAACCCAGCTAACGGCGCAGTCAAGAGGTTTGAGTTGGTATGCTGAGCAGACCAGTCAGCATATACTGTAGCTGCTGGAGCATGCTCCTTTCTGCTCTGTAAAACCACCATGGAATCCATGGTCTAAACCACCTCCTTCTCTACTACGCGAAACTCCGAAAGCAACACAAGCTGGTCATACATAGGTGCACTCATTTGGAAATGCAGTTCTACGCTTGGGTGGACATCGCTGACAAGAACCGGATGGATGTGGGTAGCTCTCAAAGGATTTTATTGGGGCTGCTTCGAAAGAACTGTGAACGGAGCAAACGACTTTTTCTACATGCGGTACAGACGTCCATTGACATCAGGCATGGCTGTTCGCGTAAGTGGATGTCTGATCACGGACTCACGAAATGTCTACGAGAAGCAGCTCTTGCGTTGCAGGCGGCGGAGAACGCAAACCAGGACTATTCAGCGCAAAGAAATTACAATCGAGTTCGAGGCCCTGTGGTCCGCTGGGTACGCTCCACTCAGAAGCTGGCCAATGCTTTCACGAAGGGAGCAAGAACACAAGGAGTTTTGCTACAAGATGGGTGCGACACGTGGCGGATAGTGGAGGATCCAAAGATGAAGTCCGCACGACGACCAAGCGAAGCTCTAACACCTCTCGAACAAACTCCTTTGCTAATTAATTTGGATAGTGTTCTTTCCTGAAGTGTTAACAGGACACGGGCACTGCGCAGCGCGAAGACCGGCTTCGCGGCATCAAGGCCGCGGGGTGAGGCCTTCGAAAGGAGTAGTGCCTGTGCCGATTAATCCGCAGGAGTGGCCAACACTGTCTTCCAGCTCTTCAGTGTCATGTTGGAGCCATTCCTACCTGCACCACCCCGTCCCAGGGTGCAAACCCTACCCTCTGAACGCTGAGGTCCTGCGTGATGGCACCGGTCGCGCCATTCATGGTCAGGTTGTATGTTGACAGCTCACAGTCCTGCAGCCGTGTGTAGTTCGGAGTTATTTAGGGTTTAGGGTCGTGGTGGACAGCAGTCCTGTAGCTGAGAAGCTGGGAATTTACAGCCTCGAAGAGGAGGCCGTCTTTAGAGGGCCCTTTTGGGACTCCTAGATCCCGAATCCTAAACCCTGTTACCGTTGGGAGGGCAGGTTTGGGGAGTGGTTCAGGGTCAGGGTTGGAGGATTTCGGGCTTGGGTTGTAAGGTCAAGAGAATACGATTGAAAGCCGAGAGAGGGTCCCTCAACGAGTCCTCGTTAAGTGAATAATGCGACGCCGTCATCGGAGATGGCAAAACATCCACGGGGCTGCCCAACCTCGACGTCTTGAACCCTTTTCATACAGGGTTTAGCGGTTTAGGGTTTTGGTAAACCTGACAAGCCCAGGTTGTCATTTAATCCGTTTCGAAAGCTCTCGCTTTTACTGCGCTGGCCCCAAAAGCGACGCAGCGATTAAGTGATAAGAAAGCTCAACCAAGCAAACCCTAAACCGTGTTCACACCAATGGCCAGCCCAGCAGCGCGAGGTGCACGGCAGGATAGGAAAATGGCGTCGCGCTGACCACGCCACCACCGCAGATGCAACATGCCTGCAAGCTGCAAAGCCATCCCCTCCCCGTAAGAATAAAACCCACCCCTCGCCTTGCTTGTAAGTCTTCCCATTGTGGTGTGTTGCACTGTAGGGAATTTTCGAGGGAGGAGATTCTGCCTGTGCACAATCTCGAGCGCGGCAAGTTCGCAAGGCTTTTCAAACGTAGCTGGCTTTCAGAAGACTCGTTATCGAACATCGTCGAACGGAACCTAGCAAGCTCACGATGTCAAGGGTTCACCTACTTCATCAGGACTAGGGGCCATCGTGAAGACGTGCAAAATGATTAACTTCAGGGGAGTTCCTGCGAGCCCTCCAAGCTGGCGACCAGCATCTGGCCTCATTGCTGCTCTTGCTGCCGACCTTCACATCACTACCTTGGTTGCAGTCTAACGGTCTTGCAACAGCATTGACCCCCGCCTCAAGCCCTCGACCTTACGGACTTACACCTCCAACCCTGTAGATGCAAAACAGCAGCCCAGCTACAGTCTGAGAAGGCAAGCTGTGCACAAGTTTGCTTGTTCGCACTTCGCCAGCCAGCAGAGTCGGCGCAAGCAATGCAGCGTCCTCTGTTTTTCGGGGGGGTAGTTAGGATTTTGAAGTTTAGGATTTGGGGCCCGGCCTGAGGGTGGTGCTCGTCGAAACGCTTCGGTTCTGGGGCCCCCCAAACCAAATTGAAGCGCAGGAGATTAGGGACCTCTTGGGCGCCCTAGGTTCATCCGGGCTCTTGCGGATCTCGTAGGTCCTATTCTGAATTTCAAGGACCCCGAAACCGCGCCCCGAAAAACCGTACAAGGGAATAGGCGTCACTGCGGTGTATGCGCAGTCCTCCAAACTTCTTGCAGGGGTTATGTGGGGAGCACATCTGTAAGGCTATGTAGGTTTCCCTCCTAAAACACTTCACTCAGGAATCTAAACTCTGGATCCTTTACAATAACCCATTCCTCCATTCCCTTGCACCTCCACGTTTGATGAAGCCACCGGCGCACTCCAAGCAAGCCTGACCCGCAGCTTGAGCGCAACCTGCACATACCTGAGCTGATAACTACCCTCAACCCTCAACCCGACGTCGTGCAGGCTACGCTGCATCAGCAGGGTTGTATGTTAGGCTTGAAGGTTTGAGCGTTCACGGCTTGGGGTTTAGGCCTGAAACTTCTACCTTAAACCCTGCATGAGCGATAAGATCCATCTTGAGTCACTCTAAATATCCGTAGTATTGTGCATGATCGCTTTTCACAAATGTGTGAAACACCAAATACACAATCCATAAACACCCTGAGCCCTGAATCCATCTTGAGTCACTCCAAGTGAAGACGAACATCAGGTATAGTCTGCTGATGCACCCATCAGGGGCTGCCTATCCGTTAAAGGGATGTTTGGAATTTAAGCAAACATTGCAACATATCTGCCGGCCACATATTTATAGCTTCGCCTATAGATTTCCATCTTGATTCGCAGTGGAAACACAAATCGAAAAGCAAGCCCCTTCAGCCCGGATGAAAAGGTTTAGGCTTAGGAGTTTAAGTTTAAGGTTTGGGGTTCCCCAAATCCTACACCCCGAATCCTGAACCGCAGGCAACCGTAGAGAATCTAGTTTCCCGGCTCTGGGTCTTTAACATCTTGGCCCAGGCTCCATACTGGATGCTGTACAGCACGTGCGTTGCACATTTGTGGAGCCGTACCTGACAGGTGTCCCAAGTCCTAAACACCAGCTGAGCAGGTTTTGGGAGCTTAAAACCAAACTATGTTAACCCTTGTGATGGGGAGGTGCCGTGTGGCTGCTGCTAGCCTCTAACGCCTCTCATAGCGGGTGGGACTTTGAACGCTTTTGTCCGTTCAAAGGATTCTTTGACAGCATCTTTCGAAGGATACGCCCTTTACCCTAAAGTCCAATTTCAGAACCCCGTCCATGCTGAAACGTTTTCGCTCTTGTAGTTTAGGGTCTTGATTTTCGCGTTGCAACTGCTAGGTTCCAGGGGGGACCAACAAACCCGCTCTCGTATGAGAGACGAAGTGTGGATGCAACACATTTTATGAGGTTGCTCTTGGCTCTCTCTTCCCACCCACGAGCTGTTGGGTATCTGTGATGTTTGTTTCGCTTTCGGTGTCCCTGAAAGGTGTGAGGGTTTAGGAAACCCTAACAATTTAAATGTCGGAAAGTGCATGCCCAGGCTCTTTGTCAGAAGCACCTCGTCTGGCCCGCACAAAGCATACCTTTCTCTCCATGTCAAGATCTTAGTCCACAAGGGGGCGGGCTCAAGGCTGAAGGGAATGCCTAGAGCCTCGAGTCTCAGAAAGGACAAACAAATGGAAGAGCACACATGGAGTTTGGGGGAGGGGGCGGAATTCCTGGAGGATGGTATGCTTCAGGGCTTAGACCTTTGGCTTTCGGGTTTAGGATTTCTATATTCCCGATATACTACTATTACTTAGGCTCCTCATCTCAACTTTCCCTCAGGCTTCTGGATTGGATGAACAAATGTCGAAGCCTGAACCCTTTTGAACCCAAACCCGAAACGCTTCCTTCGGACCCTGCGTCCAACAAACAAGCAAACCTCAACAAGAAACCAAAACCAGTAGACGCCTGAAAGTTGGAAGCCCTATATCCTCCATCCTTAACAGTACAGCGCAAGGAATACTAGCACAAATCATCCTTAATCCGGTTTGCAACTTCTTGGGGTTTCCTCTAGGATTTTGGGCTTTCTCTAAAGCACTCGGTTTTTCCAGTAGAAACCCAAACAGCCCGCACGCACACCTGGTGGTGTTGGCTGCTTGCTTCTCCTCGGCATGGGCCATCTTTTGACTCAGGGCGAACTTCTTCTTTGTCCTGGTTAGGCGGTCAGGGCTTAGGCATTAGGGTTTTGGGGGTGTGGGGAGCTTAACCTGGAGATACCCGAAAGTTACATCAACGGCCAATGAACTTAAAACCCTGACTTGCAGGCGTCCGTAGGGGCTTCAGAAAGAGCTAGGATTTCGGGTCCTCGGGAAAGAAGTAGGAGTAGGTCTGACACAGTTCAGGGGGTCACAGGAGCACGCTGGCAGTGGCAGCCGCTCCTCCTGCTGCTCCTGCTCCTGCTCCTGCTCCTGCTCCTGCTCCTGCTCCTGCTCCTGCTCCTGCTCCTGCTCCTGCTGCTCCTCCTCCTCCTCCTGCTGCTGCTGCTGCTACTACTACTACTACTACTGCTACTACTGCTACTACTACTGCTACTACTACTGCTACTACTACTACTACTACTACTACTACTACGAAAAGTGTTCTGACCTGACATTACTCAACCATGCTCGCCTGGCTTTGCAAGCTTGGAACAGAACGGGCTTCTGCGGCAATGCGGAGGCGGCAGGCACGGAGACGTTCTGTGCATGAACCTGGACCGCTGATTAAGGAGCGGATCTGGGGCACAGAGTCACGTTTCCAGGAGCCGTGACAACAGTTTTGCAGCGGCTTGGACCACATGACGCTTGGCAACCTAACAAGCTTGAACTTCCTTTGGCCACTCTACTGCAAACCCATGGCACCCAAAAAACGATGTCCTGCCTTCGCTTCAGCCGATTGACCATCGTGGAGTCTTTCCACCACATCGGCGAGTTCCTCTGCCATTTGAAGGGGGGCCCCGGTGTTCCTGACCCGTGAGTGACATTGATATATATATATATATATATATATATATACACAGTGCGCCTTGTTGTTCTGAAAAAAGGTTTGGGCGTTTCAGAGGTCAAGGACCCAGATGTAGTTTTCAAGGTTTCGCTGTGGGATTGGCTCGAGGCCACTAAAGTCACTAAGGTTTGGGCTTTGGAATCCAAATCAACTGGGCAACTCATGACGTACCGCCGGGCCTCTGGGAGGAAAATGCTGGAAATGGAACTCTTTTTCGGGGTTCGGTCTCTGCGTCAAGACCCAGACTGCTGCATATTGATAAGCAAGTAGGCCTCCAACCCCAACCCCTCCCAACCTCCCAGAAATTTGGCAAGTGGTTTAGGATTTGGCGGGTTCCGTTCGGAGCGTTCACCCTGTTGGTTGGGTTCATGGGTTTCGGGTTTTTCAAGGGTTTAGGGACATGTCCTTCAGCTGCACGTATGCGAACACATCCCATATTCCAAATGTTTTCGACACTGCTGGTACGTTAACGTGTTAAGTTGTGCCGGAGGCTGTCAATTTAACCTGCTACTGCAGGGAAGGCCTTCACGGGGAGGCTGTTTAGCGAATGGGGGTTCAGCATGTGTTTAACGTTAGGTAGGGAATGGATTGAAAGGATTTGGGCTCAGGATGGAGGCTACTTGATTGGCTCTTCACCCAAATCTTGGAAGTCCGAGACCTCAGCCGTAAACCATAACCAAAGTCTTCCTACCTCCTCCTAAGCCCAAAGCCCCTAACCCCTAGCAGTTTAAACTTCTTCTATCCGCCAAGACAGCCATGCTCGGAACCACAAAAAATCTCCTATGCAATCCCCTACAGTAGGTTCGACGATAGCTCCTGTAAGGCCTTAAAACCCCAAGTCGCTTTTACTGTCCCGCCTTCATTTGCGCGGCTTGACCTTCCTGCAGCCTCTTCACAGCATCGACGAGCTCCTCTTCACTCGGCTCATCTTGATGTTGAGGATCTAGGTTTCTAGAATGTCTGGGTTTAGGGCTAAGAGGTTCAGGCTCTGATAGGGTTTAGTATTGGGTCTAGGTTAAGGTCTATAAGGGTGTAGGGCTCCCCACGAACTTTGGGGGCAGCTTTTTACTCCTCAAGCTTCGTCATCTCCGGGTTCATCTTTGCGTACGGCCTTTGCTGAAGCAGCGCGACGCTGTCATCGTCACATCCGCTCTCGACATCGCAGCTCAGTGCGAAGCGCCTCGGATGAATCGAACTGGGAGCGGTTTTTTGCTGGGGCCTGATTCGGGGTCCCCCAGGTAGTGTCGGCATTGGGGCGCCGCCAAACTCCTAAATCCGAAGCCTTAAACATCCTTAAGCTCTGACTAAACTCCTCCGAACCTCCCAAACCCCAAAACTCTTTTCAGACCCCTAAAAACCCCTAAAAACCCGCCCTTCGTCTGGGGTTCCGGAAACCAAAGGCCTAGCCTTTGAAACCCAACTGCTGAGCACGGCTTCGTGTGCACTTCGAATTATTGTTTACGGTCTCGGGGCTCAGGGATTTAAAGGTTTAGGGGTTCAGGGCTTAGGGTTAGAGGTTTTAGTCTGGAGTTTGGGGATTTTGGGCTTACGCGCCTTGCAGAAGCATGGGGCATAGTATCCACGCTGCAACAAATATCGTAAGGCCCTCTTTCAGCTTTTAGACCTGCCCTGTAATTACGCCCCCGGACCCTCTTATCCCTAACCCTGAACCCCAAACCCTAAGTCCTCGACTGAAGAGTGGCTTTTCCCCATCTGTTCGGAGCGGAGCTTCAATGCACGGGACCCAAAAAAGGGGGTTGTTGCGGTGAGGCTTCAGCGGGACACAAGGAGTTTGAACTAAAAAGGCCCATAGTCACACACACACACACACACACACACACACACACACACACCCTCTAAGGCGTTAAGAAGATGGCTCACATGCTCCTCCGTGCTTACAACAGCTGCAAGGCGCATCAGGGCAAACAGGACGAGCAGTATTGAGAAAAATCCGCCATGCCCTCCACCTCCTCGACAACGCGGACAAAATTGAAAGAGACACATAGCACAAAGGCTCAGCTTGAGATTGAGCTTGAGCCTATATGCTTCCAACCAAGTGCGTTTTTTTGGTAGGCTGGAACCCTAAAAGCCCTAAATTCTATGTTGAGGCTTGAGGGTTTTGTGTTTAGTGTTGCACCTTTTCTTGTGAAGCCTTACTGTAGGGACCTGAATATATAACCAGGATTAAGGTTTTAGAGGGGAGGGGGGGTGGGGGTACATGGTAATCGTGGATAGATTTGCTCATGATTTAGACCCCTACATTACACATTTCACGCCTCGGCAGTCGACGAAACGACTGAGTGTGATCTGTTAGCAGAAGTCCTTGCGATAATCAATCACATCGTTGCCCAGGGTTTCAGGGCACGTAAAGCTATGGCGGTTAGCTAAATCCGGAACAACAAAAGCCTCTTGGGCTGTAAACAAGCTGCAAAGTTCTGTAATGGACAGACCCCGCTCTTGAGGCCTTGAAACCCTACCGCAACACCGCCTGAGAAGATTTTGTACTGCGGTTTCAAGATTGTGGATGGCGATACCCTGAACCCTGAACAGCATCGCAAGGGCAATGGCTCTACGAGAAATTGACTCAGCAATCGCCTCTGGCGATCAATTGAGCCGATACATGCAGTGCTTCTCCGGACTCCGAACTTGGTTGGAACCGAGTCTCGCAGCCTCAAGCCCAACACACCAGGAGACTGAGATGTTTAGGGTTGCGGGTTCAGGGTTATATTGGTCCTTGGGCTCGAAGGTGTTCAACATGCAGGGTTTAAGGTGGTCGCGGTGTTCAGGGTGCAGGGTTTAGGATTATTCGTCGTCATTGACGGAGGACAAAGGGCTAATGAGCCCGAATCATCAGGATCCCCAATCAGGAAACTTTCAAACGCTATATAACCCTTACATAGCTCATACTGTACTGATTTAGCTCACATAAACTTGAACGGATCTGGCAAGCTGTGGGATTTCAGTGTTTTTGGGATTCTCGCTAGTAGTTATTTCGTCCAGCTCTAGTTCTGTTCCAAGTTCCCGAAGCGCAAAACTGGCTAAAAGCGTCTCTAAGGATGTCCCGGTTCGGACGTCTTCACCTCTCGCCCGCCACCCTCGGCGTAAAAAAAGGCGGCTCTAGGGCTCTACAGGGCCGTTGAGGGTTTCGGGCCACGTAAGACGCAACCCTCCGCCAGTCGGCCCCAAAGAACTAGAACGGGGCCGCAAAATCAAAACAGGGTTCCGGGGTGTGGTGGGGGACGCAAAATATCGGATGTAGCGGCATAGATAATTAGAATGGGGCTTGGGGTCTAGGGGTTAGGGTCGGGATACTGTCTATATTACAAAGAGTTTGTAGGGGCGTAAGATTCCGCTTCTACATTACTCTCCAGAGGCTAGACCATTGAAATCAATTGTTCGGGAAGTCACACCGGATAGGGCTTCGTGTTTAGGGTCCCGCTGGTTCTTCAAGGTTCCAGAGCTCTTGAATGCATCGACGCTCGCCCAAAGTCGTGAGAAGACAGCTTCTGGTTTCCGGCATTACAGAGCTCGGCTCGAACCCGTCAAGCCTTAACCGCTCAACGCAACGGCTCATAGGCGCGAGAAAACGACCGCCCCAGGTTTCACGTTTCAGCATGCAGAAGGCTTCCGTGACTTTCCCGAACATGTACATACCCTAAGCCATAGACCCTAAACCGTAAATCCTTGAAGCACCAAACCATATACCCTATAGAACCCCAAAGCCCTAAATCCCTAAAGCCCCAAACCTGCATGGTGCATTTTAGTATCTAGATTCGGAGCAGGCTAGAGGGGTGAGACCGTGCCAGTTCAGGGTGCAACAGAGGGTTGGCTTGGGGCTTAGGCGTTTATAGCGCTTAGGGTTTAAGGTTACGGCTTAAGGAGTTCGGGGTTTAAGGCTTAAAGGGGCCTCTGTTTTAGGCCCAGGGCATAAGGTCTAGGGCTTAATTTTAACGGTTGAGGTTGAAAGGACGTTGCGGTGCTGCCGGTCTTCTACCCGACCTGCAAGTCACACAAAATGAGAGGACATACTGGCCTTTGCGTTGTCACAAACCCTAAACCGGCTCTCTTTGGTCGTTTCTAATCATTACCCCTTTGCTATCCCCAACGTCGTACACTAGGCTTCGGGCATATAGGGCATTCTTGGGCTAAAGACCCCTCAACAACACGGGACCCGCAATTCTCAGAACCCCACGCACATTCTCGAGGTTGAGGCAAACAAACGATGGCCGAATTGTGAGGTGCAGCACGGCGTATGCCACGGAGATGAACTACAAGTGTGGAGCGGGGTTACCAAGAAGAAAAGCTGATAGTCAAAGCCTGGGAACCGGCTGAATGAGAGTTAAGTAAAGGGCTGCTGGAATGATATAAGGTCCACGCCTTCTGAATGACAAGGAACCGAGCAGGTTGAGCATGCCGCTATGGATCGCTACGGTGTCTGGTACGTCCACCAAAAATTCGAGGCGGCCTGCCGGATGCTTAGAGTGCTGTAACCAACCTTAGACCTTAACCCACAGCGAAGGCAGGGGAACATCTTTTCCCAAACTTCATCCTGAACCACCCGGTTAAGGGGGTTTGGCGGTTTGTTGATGGCCTGTGCCATCTGTTTGCCAGCTTTCCATATTCCCAACAGCTTTAGCCGACTTCTGCCCTGGCAATCGGGTGCGACGGTTCACTTGTTGTCTCGCACAACAACAAGAATCTCATACAGCTATACACAAAATCCTCATTCAAGTCTTTGAATCTGGTTGTACACAGTTCGCCTTCAAAGCTGTAACACCGTACATGCGTACATGTACAACTTCTCGACTGACCTGAAGGGACAAGCCCGCAGCCTTGCCTCAAGGTAGCCAGATTGGTTCTCGGTGCTTTTGGGGGGTGTATGATATATGTTCCTGTAGGTTTTGGGTTTTCCGCTTCCGAAAGTGCAGCAGTCACAAGGATTGAGCTTGTTAACGGAGCTCACACCACGGCACGGCGCTTCAATCAATTGGAACCGACGAATGAACGAAGGCGCATGTGTGTGTACACCAGTCACAGTGATGAGGCCGTAAGGGGGGAGCTGATCAGAAAATGTCAACCCACACCCCCATTAGGCGATGGCAGCTGATCACATAAGTTCCTCCCCTGATTGGGCGATGGGGCTTAATCACATCTCGAAGACTCGCTGATTAGGCGATGGCGATTGAGCCCGCACCACCATTGGGCGATGGCGGCTGATCACATTTTTTCACCGGCCCCCTCATAAGGGCGATGGCAGTTGATCACTTTTCTTGAGCCCGCCCGCTCATTAGGCGACGGCGGTTGATCACGTCGTAAACCTTATAGGTCATGATCAACGTGTTTGTTAAATCTGCCACACGATGGCAGTTGCTCACATTTCTTACATCCACCAACAAATTGGCAGTTGAATACATTTCGTGAAGCCTGCCTCCTCTTTCGACGATGGCAGTTGGTCGCGTTTCTTAAATCCGGGCTGATAATGTTTCTTACACCGGGCCCCTCATCATTAAGGCGATGACGGTTGATCACATTTCCTAAGCCGGGCACTCTCAATTCGGGCGATGACGGTTGATCACATTTCTTGAGCCTGCCCCTCATTACGCGATGGTGGTTGACCACTTTTTTCCTACATCCGCCTCCTCCTTCGGCGATGGCGGTTGGTCACATTTCTTAGACCCGCCCCCTCATCAGGCGATGGCTTAGTAAAGCCGCCCCTCATTAGGCGATGGCAGCAGGCACGCTGCGACAGGCTGACTGACTGAACTTCTGGACTGACGGACTCACTGACGCAGTGACCAGGAAGACCCAACAAAAACCCACACATGTCACATCGCTCAACCATCGCTTCAGCTTTAGGGTTCCTTGTCTTAAACCCGAGGCAAGAGAACCTGTCCGAACCCAAACCCGGCAAATCCGACAAAGAGCCCCAAACGGGAACCCCTATGTAGTCTCGCCCTTCCTCAATCCCATACTATTTTGAGGGTTCCTTATTATGAATATAGTATCATGGCCATAATCCCGTACAAGAGCGAATTGAGTCAGGATATCTGTCCACCCCAAATCCCAAAACTTGAACCCTGAAGCCAGAAACCCCAAAATCCCTGCGGTCTCCTGGAACCCATAGTACATGCGGAGAGTCTGTGGATCCCAAACTGCATCTCCGCGGGTGCTGCTTGCCATCCCAGGGTGGGATGGAGACCTGTGGCTTAACTAGACAAGGGCCTGTTTTCGGGCTTCGGGGAGGTTACAAGCAGGATTCTAAGCATCATGTCAGATTCATAGGGCTCTAAGACTCTAAGGGGATATGCAGAATTACGGGTTAGCGATCAGATCAAGCCATCCCCTAAACCCCAAATAGCCTTCAACCCCTAAACGGTAGGCTGAACTCTAAGCTCCCCCTGCCTCCTGGCTTGGGTACTGCCCCCACCCTCCACAACAGTCCCCCAATAACTAACTTCTCCGAGTAAGTCTGTATGATGATGTACCACAATAGGAATGTACAAGATAAGGCGTGGGTGGAATAAGCACTAATGGAGGGATTACTGCTCGCTGCTGGAGCAGATCTTCACCACTTAAAGACTTAAACTGCGCTGTTTCACAATTCATGATCATGGAAACGGTGCTTCATCACGGGAAAGGACTACCGTGATCTAAGCTAGGTAAGGTGGTGAGAGATTTCCTGGGTGCACTGTCCCATTGCCCGATCATTTTGGACGCCATTGCCGGTTTGGGACATGATAGCTATGGACTGACGGAAGATTTCAGGCTCTCACATTACAAGTTACAGCTTGACAAGTTACATAAGAACTTGTCCCAATTCATGCTCCGCGACACAGTTTCGACCCATGTGCCGCTACCGTCTTGGCTAGGATGCCAGTGCCACGCGCCCGTATCATCAGGATTGTTAGTGTTGCCTTTCACTCCAGATGCAACCTCGGCAGACATGGCGGGTTCAACTCACCAACGCACACCGGGTGTAGAGTTGAGAATTTTGGGCTTGGGGATCAAGGGTTCGTCGGGCATGCAGGGGTGTAGGCTTTGTGTCCGTTTGTGATGCAAAAGAGCCGCAATCATGAAACTGCCGGTCCAGACTGCCACGTGCGAGTGGCGCGCCTCGGTTAACGTGTTATCATCCATGCCTGAAACCCTCAGCAAAAAACACACCGAAAGCCAGCAAGACCCTCCCAAACCTAACATAAATCGAAATTTTGAAAAAAATTGGGGCTAGGGATTAGGGTCAAGGGTTTAGGGTTTGGGGATTATAAGGGATTAGAGGTTTAGGCTGGGAGCCCGAGAAAGGGCCGTATTTATGCCCCGCCAAAAGGAAATCCCTCCACAGCTCCTTATCAGAATCCCATTGTGGTGCTAAGAAGGGCCCCCTTATATACACTCTTCTACGTTAGTCAGGGCTCATATTTGGGCTTCCATGTTAGCTGCACAGTTCCACTGGTTGGGATTTTCAGGGCTTCCAGGTGCCTCACCTGAGGGGCAGGGAAACGACTTGTATGCCACTCGATGCCCAGGACGACTACGTACAATGTCCCTCATAAACCCTGAGCCCTAAACCCCGAACTGACAAGATCCCCTACTTACCCCGCATGTACACCTGCAGATCCTCTATCTATCTATCTATCTATCTATATATATATATATGAGTGTATCCATATCTCTATCTCTGTCTGTATCTATGTCTATATCAAGTCTATATCTATGGATGGATGGAGAGACGGATAGATACATAGATAAGTAAATAGAGAGATAACCCCCCCCCCCACTGCACCCGTCCCCCCTGTAGGTAGGGGACTTTTGTGGGCATGGGATCCAAGCCGTCAAATTCCTGTCACAGAAAGGAATTCTGAAAACGTCAACATACTTGTCGCCATGATATCAAGATCCCAAAACGATAACAGTTAGGACCAGGTAGCCGTTGACATGGCAAGGTCGAGGACCCAAATCTGCGACTGTGTCACACATTCGTGCTTGCCTTTCCTCTACAGATTTACTGACGGTGTTAATCCGTCGGCCTCTAAGGTCCCTCTTTCACTCAGACGTCTCGCCAGGAAATCCGAACACCGATCTGCGCGGGCCCTCCAGCTCAAGGGGCGGGAGGGTCGTGGAGCTTGAGGCGAATCCGACAACAGGACAGGGTCCCGGCTACTAGGACAGGGGTCGTTAAAGCGAGGGCGCTAACACATCTTTCATCGAGCAGGGCTCGTTAACATTCTTTCCCTAGGCACGGGGTGTCTAGGAAGGGGTTCGTAGTCATCCGGCCAGTGTGGGTCTCTCCCGACAAGGGGGCTGATTCACACTGGTAGCGGAGCCTAGCCCGTCGTCGAGGCAGACGGAAACGGGTGGGCAGAGCCATGTCGGGAGCCGGCGAATCTCCTTCACAGGAGACGGCGGAAGCGAGCATGGGAGCGTCAGTCCCTGTCAGCAACCTCCCGTGGCAACAGATCCCGAAGTTTACGCCAGGAGTTACCAATGTGGACGAATACACGCGACGATTGCAGTTCTTGAAGGAGCTGTGGCCCGTGGAGCACATCGCCCTTCTGGGCCCTCGAGCTGCACTGAATGTGGAAGGGTCGGCATTTCAGAAGGTGACCCGCATCAGTCCAGACAAGTTGCGAAGTGAAGCCGGCATTAAGCTCTTGGTGGAGTCTTTGGGAGGCTCCTGGGGAAAGACTCCCCTTGAAGAAAATATCACTTCTTTGAGCAGGCGATCTATCAAGTGATGCAGAAACCGGATGAGAGCAATGATTCTTACATTGCCAGGCACGATGCCTTCTTCGAGGAGCTGATTGCCCAGGGGATTACACTGCAGGAGATACGGGCCTATGTACTTTTGAGACAGTCCCAACTGAATTCAGAAGACAAGAAAAGGGTCGTGGTGGAGTCCAAGGGCAAGCTTACCTATGAGAGCACCATCCGGGAGATCAGATTGCTGGGGTCCAGGTTCTTCACAGATTTTCAGAATCGCAATCAAGGACACTCATCAGGCAAAGCACTCGAGCGCAACAAGGTCTATGATATCCATGTGACCGAAGAAGAGGGTCTTGATGAGGCTTTCGTCGCGAGTGAGGAATTCGATGAAGACCAGATGCTGCAGCAGATGATTGACGCAGGTGATGAAGACGCGGTGTATGTGGCCGAGTTCGAGGAGCAGATCATCGAGGCGGTTCAGGACAGCGAGCTGGCCCCAGTGTTCACCACGTACCAGGAAGCTCGACAGAGGTTGAAGGACAAGGCGCGCAGCCGCGGCTTCTTCCCGATCAAGGGCAAAGGACGTGGAAAGGCCAGCAATGCGAAGAAAGGAAAGATTTCGAACTCAGGTGGCTGGCGACGCAAATCGCTGGCGGAGAGAATCGCTTCATCGAGCTGCAGGCTCTGCGGACAGGTTGGGCATTGGAAGCGCGAATGCCCAACGCTTCAATCGAACAAGACCGAGATCTCGCACTACACCGAGGGAGCTTCCGCCGATGATGACCCGCACGACCCGCCCCATGAGCTCCTCTCAGCCTTGCCCGAGGATGCCTCAGCTGTTGTTCTTGAGCACTCGCAGGCACCGGGGTCATCCGAAGACAGGCTGGTAGGATCACGAATTAGTTCGCATCCCTGCCTCCTAGTTACACCAAAGGTGTCATCATTCGTGAGTTTTAGAGATGCATTTGCAAGTCGTACCTTTTGTTTGCGCAGGTCGGATAGCAGTTCAACTTTTCCGAAGGCGAGGACCATCGTGAGCCGTATGTTGGAGAGTGCATGCAGGCCAAGTTTTGAGGGTCAGACTTCCGGTCTTGAGCCATCAAACTGTGAGTGTGATGGGGATGAGCCGTTGTTTGTAGTTACGGTTGGGGCCGAGGGTGTAGTTGATACTGGGGCCAGTAGGACCGTAGTAGGAGAAGATCGGCTCAGAACAGTGATCGAAGGCTTGCCCTTTGCCTGCCGTCAGGGTATTAAGAAGACAGCTTCAGGTGTCACCTTTAGGTTTGGGAACAGTGGCACCCTGACTGCAAAATATGCGCTTCTCCTTCCGGTGCACGATGGTCAGTGGATCCGCATAGAAGTAATCAAAGGAAACGCACCCTTGTTGATTTCAAATCGGCTGCTGAGAGAACTAGATGCCATCTTGTTTATTCGAAAAGTGATTCTTCAGGTTGGGGGTCGAGGGATTTCTATGCGTTCAGATGGTAAGGGTCTCTCTATAGTTGATTTCGGCGAGCTAGTGGGGTTAAAAACAGGGGATGACGAGGTCTTGCAGTGCGCGGAGCTGCGAACAACACTCACCACCGAAACCAGCAGCACCAACACTAGCAACACCCAGCTTCTCGGCACCACTCGTGATCAATCAGAATGCCCTCCAACACCTACGAGCCCACGCCGCCTTCAGCAGTCTCAATTCGATCAAGAAGCCTGTGGTGACACCTCCAGTGCTACCATCGCGTCGGGTAGACTGCATGGCCCTTCCAACACCGAAGCAGAGTCTCGACTTGGAGGCCGAGCTCTCGGGGGAAGAGAGTACGTATGTGCTGAACAAGAAGGAGCTCAATCTCACGCAGTTCCTCAATGTGAATTACAAGAAGCCTCAGGGAATAGCCAATCTTCGCGAGTGGGGGGCAATCAAGATGGGGGGCGGAAAGCACAAGGGCAAGACGTTCCAGGAGACAATGAATATCGACCAGACGTATGCTTTGCTGATGATGCGCAAGACTACGTTGACATCGGAGTGGGCCCTGAGCTTCCAGAACTTTGTGAAAGCGACCCTCAAGGAGATGGCGCGTGCCGAGCAGCGCGCGAAGGGGAGCATCCACACTGTTCCGGAGGGGCCGTACATTCGCGACGGCGAGGGGCCATGGCTCTACATTCAGCCCGAGGACGAGAACAGATTGAGCCGTACCAACAAGAGGGGCAGCAGCTCCAGTCAGAATCAGGGGCCCATGGAGGCCGAGATGTCTGCGGGGCAGCGCCAAGAGATAATGACCCAACGAGCGGTGTTGCAACGTGCCCTGGACCAGCTTCCGATTCTCGACTTCCCGGAGAAGGCGAGGACCGAGGAGCAGTGATCAGGCCGCCGATTGATGAAGGGGATTTCCAGATTTTTCGGGAGATTGAAGCTAAGATGTCACAGATCGACCGCGTTCTTCGTGAAACCCGGGAGCTCTGGAAATCAAGACCTTCGGAACACCCGCGCTATTCACTTCCACGACTGGATGTCCTGGAGATTACTCAGACCGTTGGCAGTCCTTTGAGTCCTCATGTGAAGAGACTCGGTGGTCGTGCCAAATGCTTTCAACATCAGGATGGTGACCTTCGGACACAAGTGGGTCAGGAAAGTCTGTGGAAGTGGATTTCCATGTTCAATCCGGTGCACATTTGGGTGCACTGTTCGAAGCCGTGGGAGGTGGCCGAGGGAAAAAACTCCTTTTCAGCAGCTCTTCTTCGAGATCTCTACGAGCACCAAGTAGAGCAGGGTAGACATTTCCATATCAATTGTGGCCATGGTTCTCTAAATTCAGTCACCGAGGATTGGCGTACACTACTTCAAGGAGTTCTTTCCACCGTCTACGATCCCACACAGCTGAAGGGCGCTCACATTCCCAGAGGGAATAACTACAGGGTCCGGAATTATTTGAGGAATTTTTTTTGTTTTATTTGGGGAATTTTTTTTGTTTTTAGCTTTTGCTTGGGAAAGGGGGGGCAGGGAGGGAGGGAGGGAGGGAGGGGGGAGGGGAGGGAGGGAGGGAGGGGGGAGGGAGGGGAGGGAGGGAGGGAGGGGGAGGGAGGGGGGTGGAAGGGGGAGGGAGGACGGGGAGGGAGAGGGAGAAGGAGAGGGAGAGGGAGAGGGGAGATGGGAGAGGGGAGAGGGGAGAGGGGAGAGGGGAGAGGGAGAGGGAAGAGGGAAGAGGGAAGAGGGAAGAGGGAGAGGGAGAGGCAAAGGGAGAGGGAGAGGCAGAGGGAGAGGCGGCGAGGGCGAGGGAGAGGGAGAGGGAAAGAGGAAGAGGGAGAGCGAGAGAAAGGGAGGAAATGGGGGGAAAGGAAAGCAGGGAGGAAGGGAAGAAGAAGGCAAGGGCGCCAAAAAAGAAGAAGGCAAAAACGCAAGCAAACGAACAAACAAGCAAGCAACCAAGAACTCGAGGAAACAAAGGGAAGAAATATATAAGGAAAGTCAATCAGCACAAAGCAGCAGCAACACAAGGAATAACGGCAAACAGAATAGATATGTAGATGTGCCTGTGTGTATGCGTGTAGATACCTCTACTCCGGTCAGACACCTGAAAGGTGAGCCGGCACTTACAAGGAATAGCGGATTAAAAAAACAGATATACATTATATGTGCATATGTGTATGCATCTATACTCCGCTACTCCAGTCAAGTACTTGAATTCCAGTCAGATACCTGCAAGGTGAGCCGGCGCGCACAAGGAATAGCGTCTTTTCGACAGATATGTATATGTGCATATGTGTCTGCGTCCATACTCCTCTACCCCTGTCAGGTAGTTGAAAAGTGAGC
>CAJNDT010000276.1:0-7500 GCA_905221615.1 Symbiodinium sp. CCMP2592 | reverse complement strand
CACGAGTGAATTTTGGCAGGAACAGCTACAAAAACAAGGGATCCGGGCCCATGTTTCAGCAGGCGAGGCACATTGGCAGTTAGGTAGGGTAGAGGCACATGGACGCATTGTGAAGGGAATGCTCACGCGCATGGACCAACAGGATCCGATCCGAACTCCGGCTGAATTTCGGCAGTGTTTGCGAATGGCTTTTCATGCAAAGAATAGTTTGAGTAGGGTAAAGGGCTTTACTCCTGAGCAGGCGGTTCTAGGGAAGATGTCCAGGCTACCGGCCTCTTTGGTTGGAGACGATAATGCCGCTGCACATACACTTGCCGAGAGTGCCACGTCAGAAGGTCTTTCATTCCGTCAGAGCCTCCAGCGAAGGGAACAGGCCAGGGTTGCATTTATTCAGGCCGATAATGACAGTAGCTATAGGAGGGCTATGTTAAGACGTTCTCGTCCTGGGAGCCAACACTTTGAAGCGGGCGACTGGGTTTTGTACTGGCGCAGGAGCAAAGCTGGAGGGAGGAATGAAAAAGGGCGATGGTTTGGTCCTGCTCAAGTTATTACAGGGGATGCTAAGGTAGTATGGCTACAGCATGTAGGTCAACTCATCAGGGCAGCGCCCGAACAAATTCGTCCTGCGTCCATGCGGGAATGGCGCGCGGTGCAGACTCAGGAATTGGGGCAGGGGCGTTCGAGTGTAGGACTTCCTCGCAGGGTGGTTGATGTTTGTAGGGATGGTTTATTGCCGAATAGGGATGAGATAGAGGTTCAAGGCGACGCACCTGTTGCAGCAAATCCTGAGGCACCTGAGTCCATGGCTGTTGATTCCGGAACCGGAGTAGGAGATGTTGACGTGGGTGAGGGTTTTGAAGTTTTAGGTTCACAGAATGAGGAGTCCCACCAGCCAGAAATGGAAGTGTCTCCAGCTGTCTCCGAAAATGCTCCCGTCCCGGCCGCAATGGAAGTAGACCCTATGGTAGTTCCTATTCCCGATGAGAGTGATGAGGACTTGTTGTTCGGCGATGACTGTTGCTTTTTTACCCATCCTGCGGAAGGGCAGGTGTGGGAACTGACTCTGCATGAGACGGCGGTCCCGGTTGCTGATCTTCCTTCGGAAAGCGAGGCTCTTCAGTACATCCTTCTTGCCTCCGATGAGAAGAAGAGGAGGGTGGAAGTTTACATGCGTGATCTCAGTAGGCAAGAGAGGGAGCTGTTTGACACAGCCAAAACGAAGGAAGTGAAGGCATGGATGGACCACAGAACGGTGCGAAGGGTAGCAGCAGGCACGTTGAGTGATAGTCAGCTCATGCACTGTCGATGGATCTTAACATGGAAGCCTCCGGAGCGTGAGGGTGGCCCTAAACGCGCTAAAGCCAGACTAGTAGTTTTGGGGTTCGAGGACCCTGACTTGCAGACTGTCCCCAATGATGCCCCTACTTTAGCTAAAGATGCCAGACAGCTTCTGTTGCAGAAGATCGTTTCTCAGCGGTGGAAGTTGATCAACTTCGACATCTCCACTGCCTTTCTACAAGGCAAAGGGGATGGACGGGCTTTGGGCATTCGCGCACCTCCAGAAATCAGGGCAGCTTTAGGGATGAGGGACAGGGATCAGTGTCTTCTTGAAGGGGGTGCGTATGGTAGGATAGATGCTCCGTTTCTTTGGTTTCAAACTCTAAAGGGAACCCTAGAAAAACTTGGTTTCGTCCAAAGCCCTTTCGATGCTTGCACGTTTTCGCTAGTGACACAAGATTCTTCAGGAAAAGCCCGGGTTCATGGGGTCCTAGGGGTACACGTGGATGATGGGATAGGTGGTGGCGATCGTTACTTCTCCAGTGTTATTGAAAGGTTACGGGGAATCTACAGTTTCGGGGCTTATGAAGAAATGGACTTCGTTTTCACAGGCATCCACTTCAAGCAGTGGGACGATGGGAGCGTGGAAATGGATCAGCATAAGTATGTGGAGCAGATTCAGCCTATCCATGTAGCGAGACTTCGGAGAGCTGATCCAGAGTCCGAGCTCACAGGCCCTGAAGTCAAGGAGCTTCGCAGGATCAATGGTAGCCTTCAGTATGCTGCTGTTCACACGCGGCCTGATCTAGCAGCTAAGGTGGGTTTTCTTCAGTCGGTTATTCCCAGGGCTAGGGTAAAGCATTAAAGCATCTACTGGAGGCTAACAGGATCTTGTTTGAGGCCAAATCCCATGCAGTTTCTATCATGATAGTGCCCATTGAGGAGTCGAATGTCACCTTTTGCACCTTTTCCGATGCCTCTTTCGCAACAAGCAGGGATCAGAACTCATACCAGGGATGTTTAGTGCTTGCCACTGACTGGCGAATGTTGGCAAATGAAAGGGCCGTGGTGATTCCGATGGCTTGGTCGAGCAAGAAAATCAACCGCGTAGTCAAGAGCACCCTTAGCGCTGAGGTAGTGTCACTCTGTGGGGCCATCGACCGAATGTCATGGATCCGGCTCTGTTGGGAGTGGTTCAAAGACCCCGGAGTTGATATCACTCGTCCCGACGAGATCTTGAAGCGAGCTCCGTGTGCCTCCTTAGTCACTGACTGTAAGAGCGCATATGATATTGCTACCAAGACAGCGGTACCCAGTTGCACGGAACTCCGCACTCAACTCGAATGTCTTCTTTTGCGAGAGCGCTTGCAAGAGAATTGCAAGATGCGTTGGATTCATTCCAAAGCCATGCTGGCGGATTGCCTTACGAAGACCATGGATAGTTCCCTTCTCCGTGAGTGTATTCGTTTAGGGGGTTATGCTCTATTTGATGAACAAAAGGTTCTTGAGGATAGGGCGGGGAAGCGGCAATCGCTGAAATGGCTACGGGATCAGAATTCCGCTCCTTCGGACAAGCCGTCTGAGTGAATGTTTTTACAACTCTAAAATTTTTTTACGAGTGTTAATCCGTCGGCCTCTAAGGTCCCTCTTTCACTCAGACGTCTCGCCAGGAAATCCGAACACCGATCTGCGCGGGCCCTCCAGCTCAAGGGGCGGGAGGGTCGTGGAGCTTGAGGCGAATCCGACAACAGGACAGGGTCCCGGCTACTAGGACAGGGGTCGTTAAAGCGAGGGCGCTAACACATCTTTCATCGAGCAGGGCTCGTTAACATTCTTTCCCTAGGCACGGGGTGTCTAGGAAGGGGTTCGTAGTCATCCGGCCAGTGTGGGTCTCTCCCGACAGGGGGCTGATTCACATGAGGGAGCCTAAACCCGAAAACCTAAACCCTACTCAGCATGAGACCAGGTGCAGGGGGCAAGCTCCCCGCTGGGCTCAGCGTTTGCCACGTGTCCTGAACGGTACCTGTTTTCTGCACGGGTTTAAGGCTTGTGGCTGTTGCCCTCTTTGACCCAAGTGGCGAATGCCCTGACTCTTGAAGTGTAATTCCGTACCCTATCTGATTCTGTGTACTGCCAGGTGTCGAGCTCTTAGTTTGTGGTGCATTCTGCTGCTTGGGGTCCAAGACCCAGCGTTTAGGCCGGCGCTGAAGGCGTGGAAGCCACACGCTGTACATGTGCAGGGGTCTGGGATTCAAAACAGCATTTGATCGTGGCTGTTGCGTTCAGGGTTTGAGTTGTGGGTTTGGGGTCTATGATTGGGAGCATGGTGCTTAGGGTTTAGGGTATGCGTTCTACGGCTTGGGGCTTAAAGCTGCTTGAATTTGGAGACAAGGTGCTATAGGCAAGAAGTCGGTTGTTGGCACTCGTCACTGTACCACCAAAGACCTCGTCCCGAAACTTTGCAGGGCTTTTAAGCATAGGGTCCTTTGCAAGGTTTAGGGTTTTAGGGCCATACCTTCCCCTGTGATGCTGCACGCCTTCAGCTTGTTGCAAATGACCTGGCGCCTCTAAACCCCAAAACCCCAAACCCCCTGATGAAAACCCCAAAACCACTATGAACCCAACACTGAGCCACTGAGCCCTGCGCAAGCATGAGGTCGAGCTCCTTTGCCCACACGGCCGTGTGCTGTCGAATCACAAAACTGGCGCTGAAAGGGGCAGTCGCGCGGAGCGTCCAGGTTGCGTTGTGCGGGAAGAAAGCATGAAGGCGATTCTTCGGGCTGCTATCCATGATGCCACCGAAGGCCTGGATCAAAATTCGGCTGTTGCTCCATGAGTTCTTCCCTGAATGCACAAGCCAGCTAGCTTCAGACACTATGGACAGTAAACCATCATCGACTTGGGTTGCAAGGCAAAGAACTAGCATGGCGACATTGCCGTCAATGCTGGCGGCCACGGCTGAATGAAAGCCTGGGCTGTAGGCTGATACCGAAAACTGTCTATGACTCGACTCTTATCTTCAAGAAGAGCGAAAATTCAACAATCCTAAACCATCCTAAACCCAAACCCTGAAACGCTGAACTTGAACCCGAAAACAACAACTTCCAGTCAAAACCCAAGTACGCATCATAAATGGACCAAGGCTGGGATTTGTCACGCTGAATTGTGACCAGACGTGCTCGGAGGCTTCCTCCTTCAAGAGCCAGACCTCTCTGGACTCGGACTGTGTAGCGGTCTGTCCTCCAGGGTCCACTCTCTTTGTGTTGTCCCTTTTGGGGATCTAACCGGGGCTGACGGATTCCCGGACAAAGCCTGCGTAAACCCAAGAAGATTGCGAGATGGCCCATATGTCCTCCGAAAACGAGGCAGCCGCCATCACTCTCCGACCAGACCATCGTGTGCCAATATCGTGGGCCTTCACCGGAAGTCTGGAAGCTCATGATGTGCTTAGGAGCGTAGGGCGAGATAATATCGCCTAAAGCTTACTCCACCAATTGCAATGATCGATGTCAGGCCAGAACGGCACGGCACATGAGCTATATATGAGCGAGTGTTTTTCGGGTAACAGACCGTACGGTGGAGGCTTCCTCTTGGAGGTACTTTAATGATTTAAAGTCAGGGGCTCACATCCGAAGCCTGGGCCAGGGACCGTTGGAGTGATGTCCGTCCAGGTACCCATGCTTGGGTCATATTCCCAGACGTCCTCCAATCCATTGCCACCTCACGAAGTCATGGCGATCTACGCAGAAAATCTACGGTGTTCCGAACACAGCTTATCCAAGGAGCTTTTACAGTCTTCAAACAGCCCTGACATACCTTACAGCTTCTCGCAGTTATGCCTCACACAAAGCTTGTGTAAGCGGTATACCCGCCTGGTGACTACCCTGCCAAGCCCCCCAAGTTTGGCGTTGAGGGTTTAAGCAGATCTCCTGCCTTCATCTCGTCCGCCGAACAGGAGAGTGGGCGTAGCAGTTTCGGCATTGCTGCGACACATGCGGGCGTCGGACCGCGGCGGGGGGAGGATGCCGGCGGAGAGATTTGTCCATGTTCCTGTTACCTCCAAGACTGCAGAAAAAGCTACCGGGAATGACGAGGGAAGGGGCTTATAAACTTATAGGGATGTGTGTAGGTCATTGGGGATCCAAGCCTTCCTCACTACCAGCAAGGATAGAACAACTTTGACAGCGTAGTTTGGTTCTTTGGCCACGGCCTGCAACACACCCCTGGAGCAAGTAAGCCCAACCGCCTCAAATTGTACCCCTCACTAAGAGATCTCAAACAAAAAAGAACCCTGCAAGACTGTTGAAAATGGCCACACTGTCCAAGGGACTGCCAGGGCAGTCGTGGTGCTGGTTGTTGGAGTCGAGGTCGTCGTGACGTTGCTCAGACTTGTGGTGATGGCATTCGTGGTACTCGCGGTGGTACTGATGATGGTGCTGTTCGGCGGTGACGTGGTTGTTGGAGTCGAGGTCGTCGTGACGTTGCTCAGACTTGTGGTGCTGGCATTCGTGGTACTCGCGGTGGTACTGATGATGGTGCTGTTCGGCGGTGACGTGGCTGCTGGAGCCGAGGTCGTCGTGACATTGCTCAGGCTTGTGGTGCTGGCATTCGAGCTCGTGGTACTTACGGTGGTACTGGTGGTGGTGGTGGCCGGCGGCAAGGTGAAGACGGACAACCTTACTGGTGCTTGCTTAGTCGGGAAGTAAGCAAAGGATTATATAGGGATGTAGGGACTACTGGAGCGGTCCATTCCTCCACTCCTTATGAATCGCCGGTAAGAAACGTCGTTGTGGTTGTTGTCGTTGGCAAGCTGAGTGCAGCTGCCTGCAGTTTTGGATTGCCAAGGCCGCTATCAGGTGATTCAGTGATGCGGCATGATCCCGCGTGACCACGTGTGCATACCCCAGCATACCAAGATCCTTACTATAGACACCTGCAAGAGATTAGCACTATTTGTTGGACGCTCCCACGTCTTGTCCCGAGGCTGAGTGTGGTTATCGCACCTTAACCCCGACCCGGAACCCTGAACCCAAACCCTAAGCAACCAACGGACCACCATGTTTGAGCTCGGTCGGACGTTCATCTCTGGGTTCTCGCAATAAGGAGGGGGCTGTGTTATCTTCGAGCCCTTGAGGACATCCGACCCGTTGCTTGGCACACTTAGGCCTTGGTAAGAACTGGGGGTCCATTGTGGTTCTCCCAGCCACCTGTGAACAGATGAGAGCCACGCAGGAGAATACCAAATAGATAAGGGTCGAAGGTCCTACAGGTAGTGCCCAAGGAGGACTCAGTCTCAGTCTCCCGCCTCGTAAGACCAGAACGTCTTGGAGGACTCTTTGAACTGAGCCAAGTACATCCGTCTTTCGAACGAATCCCACACAGCAACGTCGTCTCTGTCTTGCTCTGGTTGTGGGTTCGTCGCATTCTCGAGCCATACACCATCCCCATCATCTGGAATCCAATACCTCATGTGTTCTAAGCTCAAGGCTGCCTACTTGGGTAGTCATGAGGAGAGAATTATGCATACGGCTGAAGTTATTACCGTCTCGGGTACCTGAGACAGCTGCAACCCACCAGCCCCCCTTTGCATGAAACTCTAAGAGGTCAGATCCGATCCAGATACCACGTCGCCACTGAGGGAGAGCCAGGATCTGGAACATAGCCGCCGAATGCCTGACTGCGCGAATAACTCCCGCAAGCTTCAAGGGCTACCACTATCCATCCGGGAGCCGGTGGTTAGGCTCTGGGGTGTAGTGTTGTTTAGGGTTTAAGGCTTAGGCACCCCAAACCCTGATTCCAAAAGCCGTGCTTTTCCGGAGATGGGGCAAATTCTGAACATCTCCGCACATGATCCCTGGAAGGACCCCACATCCTTCTCTAAACCATTGAAAAACCCTCGCGGTCTAAGGACGATCATCGCAGCACCGGTCCAGACAGCTACGTGCAGCCATCTTTCCGGAGGGGCCCCGGTGACCTCAGTCCACGGGAGCTATCACCGTATGCAGGATGCAAAAGAATCTTTCTGGTAAAAGAAATAAACCAAAACCATCAAGGAGTCTACAGCTCAATCCTAAGCTTCAGACCCCAAGCCCTAGACCCTTCATCTAGTTATAGGAGCAAACACAGACCATCCAACTCCTCACTCATAAGCCCTGAACCCTAAACCCCAAGCACTCAACCCCAGACCCTAAGCCCCGAACCCGAAGCCGTAAGCCCTAAACC
>CAJNDT010000275.1:134738-255175 GCA_905221615.1 Symbiodinium sp. CCMP2592 | reverse complement strand
GTGTTGTGGTGCTTGTTTCTGACAAAGCGCTTTCCGGAGCCATAGACCATAGGCTTGAAACTTGGTGCATCGTTTTGCAGTTTTGTTTCGAGGACCGAAGCCATGCCTTCTTTCCAGGCTTAGCAGTAGCAGCATTTAAATGTAAAGGGGAGGCTTGGTCTTAGGTCTTAGGTCTTAGGTCCTAGGTCCTAGGTCCTAGGTCCTAGGTCTTAGGTCCTAGGTCTTAGGCCGCATTGTGAGTTAGATTCAGATTTATTGAAATGACAGTGTGGCATAATGCATGATGTGGTGTGATATGTCATGTTTGATATGGTTTCATAGGGCCATAGGCCGCATGGATAATTGTGGATATTGAAAGCTATTAAAGCATGACATTTCTTGCATCAGGTGATCTTGTCCAGAGTGTTCGAGTAGTTACTGAGTAGTTAGACTGTCACAAAGGCACAAGGCGATAGAAGAGGACCAGGGCCAGGGTTTACCGCGAGGTGTTTTACTTGGAACCATTAAAGAACCGAGGTTACCAGGAATGGCTCACTATGAATAGGAATAGGACCTTGAATAGGACTAGTGACTAGTGACTAGTGACTAGGACGATAAGATAAGACACTACACGAGCATAGGGCCGCATGACTATAGGAGCCAGTATTAAATGCTACATTTATCATGGCATTATGGCATATCAGATCACTATGGTTTGTGTCACTATGTCATTATTATGATGACAAAAACTGCCAATATGACGCTGGTTCTTGGAATACTTTCAATAGTCATTAGGTCACAGGACAAGGGGAGAGGGCCTAGGGCTTTCATGCGTGAGGCGAAATAGTGAGTAGTGAAATGTTGTAGTAAGATGCTGTTCATGGTTCTGGGCTCATTCATGGCTTTGGGTTTCAATTTCAAATTAAATTCCTTTGTGTCTTAGTTGGACTTTAGACTTTAGAGTCTTAGACTTAGAAAGAACTTAGTGGTTGGCCGTGGGTCCTAGGTTTTAGTTTGAGTGGTCCTGCAAAGTGTGGAAATGGCATGACATGCCACATAGCCGAGTTTGGGTGTTTCTATTGTATGATGCACCGGTTTCAAAGCCTCAGGCAGCTGGGGCAGCTGGCTATAGCAGATGCGGTAGTGTGGTGTTTTTTGGTGAAAATTAATTCGTGACTTCGCTACACCTGCAGCTGCAGCTGCTCAGGATTTGTGTTCAGAGTAATGTACTTCCTCAGCTGTGCTTTCTAGGATTGCACAGTCTTGGGCTTTGGGTGAGATGAGATGTGATTTGCCGGTCCTTTGATTGCCATCCAGTGATTGCATTTAGCTTGAGTGTAGCTGCAGTCTGCAGAGGCTAGAAGTCTGGAGTCGCAGAATAGTGCAATGCAAAATGTTTTTTCTCCTCCGACAGGGTTGCTCTGCTCAGCCCGGCTGCAGGGCCAAAGCCACAGGACAGGGTGTCACAAGTCCATGACAGGCTGTGTGTCGCGCGTGGCGATGGCCGTAGGCTCCGGGCTATAGTTTTTTCAATCATTGTTGCGGGACATTGCATTCCAATATGAATTTTGGTGCAGGTTACATTACATAGCAGCATAGCAGTTCTGAGTTCTGAATTCTGATAGATTGCATTTGCTGAGTTTGGCATTGTTTCCTGCCAGTGTGGCAACAACATTAGAAGCGCCGTCGGAGTTGAGGAGGAAAGCCTTCAGTGTCTACTACTAGAGTAGAATAGTGAATCGTGTAGAACTTCAGTGAGCATTGTCGGCCCAGCCATTGCAGGAGTATGTGTCCATGGTTGGAATCTGTCTAGAGTCTAGAGTCTAGGACCCTAGGGCCCTAGGACTTCTAGGACCTAGGACCTTGTACGACATTCTGAATCCACTGGTCAGTCCTGATTTTCATTGCCGTAGTGAGCGACTCTAGTAACAAGTACGCTAATGATTCTTGTAATTTTAATAAATTAGTAAAGTAAATTTATGAGTTCTACTAGTTTCAAACGATTCTGGTATGTTCCAGCACCAGGGCCTTAGAACCAGGACCATGATGCTCACACGGCTATGTCAGTATCACTATAGCATTGTGGCTATGGTCACTATGACGTAGTGTGACTATGACTATGACTATGAGGCATTGGGTGGGCTGGACATTCCGAAAGCCACGTGTCGCCGCAAACTGCTCAGGAGAACGTTCCGCTCATTCAGAAGCAAATTGGCAGAGTGTGGCAGGGTTCATTCGAATGTAGAATCTAGAATCTAGAACCTAGAATCCTTAATCCGTCTTGTCGAGTCTAGAGTCTAGAGTCTAGAGTCTAGAGTAGAATCGAGTTTATTTTTTTCAGTGCGTTTACAATGTGTTGCCCCTTGTGGGGCTGTCTTTGTTTTAGAAGAAGGTGCGGAGTTTGGAGTCTGAAGTCTAGAGCCTAGAAGCTTAGACTTCAGTGATGCAGTCTGCAGGATCTGCTTGCCAGTCTAGCAGAGTGTAGTCTATGCCAGTCTATGCTAGCTGCTAGCAGCTAGCAGTGTCCCACAGTGTTCTGTGTTTAGGACTCTTGTCTAATGCCTTGTGTCATGCTGCTGCTTCCGAGTGAACTTGAATGTAACCACAAGGCTGCATCTAAGTAAGTGGTCTTTGCTTCAGCTCTTGCATGCATGGCAGCTTCCGCTCAGTCGGGAAATCTGCTACCTAGTCGGCTGTCTCAGCGACATCGAGACCACTTGTGGAGGCCGGGGCCATTTTGTAGGTGCAGCTATCCACGGAGCCCGAGTCGACTCACTTTTGATGATGATTAATGAGTAATGATTAAGGATTAACGAATTACTGACGAATGAGTATAGTGATTAGTGATGGCAGTGATGGTTAGTGATTTAATAAATAATAGGATCTTCTGCTTGTTCGGCAAAGTTACCATGCCCTCATGTTTCGGTCGGTGGCTGATTTCACACTCATATCTGATTTAAGCTTTGCAACATAGGGACATAGGGCGTAGGGCGTAGGATCGAGGATACGACTTAATTTGCACCCTTCTTTGCAGAAGCTAGACACAGATTCCAGAAGCGGTCAGGCACTGAGCTGTCAGCGGTGCCATGTCTCCGAAAACAGCAGCTTGGCAAATTTTAGCAGCTGGCAAGCAGCAGCAGCTCAGCCACTAACTATAACTAGGCAGTCATGAGTCCCTAGGCCCCAGGCACAATGAGTCAGCAGTGGGCTTAGACTTGGACACTCGTATTTGCACGAGCCTGCCCCGATTCGCTGGTCAGTATTCTTAGCTGCTGCAAAGATGTTGAGAAGGATTTTGACGAGTAATATGTGTAGAACTTCAGTAGAATCAGTAGAATGATGGTACGACTTGATACGATAATTCATGATTATTCATTATTATTGTAACTATGTATAGTGAATAGTGAATAGTGTTTCACGGTCCTGGGGTCATGTCGTTTTGTAATGCAGCTCTGGAATGCGTGCAGTAGAGTCAGTACAGTAGTAGAGATTTTACCCTAAAGGTTAAATTTTAATTCTTGCAATGCAAATGCCAAATGCAGCTTCATGGTGTCACTATCACTATCACTAAGCCAGCAAGCCAATCCTTTTTCATTGTGACAGGCAAGAGGTGGGGCTTGTCATTATGATTGTGAGGCTTTGCCTGCGCGATATCATGTCCTAGCTTTTAAGGACTCCTACATTAGGGCTAGGGTGGCTAGGGCCTAAGGCCCCAGGCTGAGGTACAGGTGGACTTGTCCTGAACTCCTCGACAAGACCCCAACCCTGGGCCCTAGGACCCTATGGCCCCATGGTCTATGGCCCTAGGACCCTAGGGCCCTAGGGCGAGGCATGGCTTGTGTATCTAAGGCACCGCAGGCGAAGGTGAAGCAAGAGCCGAAGGAGATACCGAATCCTGCCATGCCGGATGACGACAAGAAGGAGGACGGCGATATCAACGATTGGTTGAACAACTTTGTAGACAACGACGACACGGTCTCCACTGCGGCCTCGAGTGCTCCTTCGAAGCGCAGGAAGGCGACAAAGATCTACTTTTGTGTGATCTGCAAGCGGTCCAGCGAGGACTGGGTTGGGGTGACGGGTTGATGGCCAGGTTGAAAATGCATTCGCAGCTAGCCGCTAGCCAGCTAGCAGCTAGCAGCTAGCAGCGAGCAGCTACAGCCAGCTAGCAGCTAGCTTGTAATAGCTAGTAAGCTAGGCAGCTAACAGCTAACAGCTAGTGACTGCTAGTGCAGCAGCTAGTAAGCTGGTAACTAGTAACTAGTAACTGCTAGTAGCCGCTTGGGCTAAGGCTAGGGCGGCTAGGGCGGCTGCGGCTAGGGCTAGGGCGGCTAGCGGCTAGGGCTAGGGCTAGGACATTTACCTGGGATCCGGCATGGCGGAATGGCGATATATGATTTGCATGACGTGCAGCTTTGATGATTTCGGAGAAGTTGGTATACACTGCAGTCACTGTTGCAGTCACTGTAGTCAGTCACACTGTCGGTCACTGTCGTCGTTGTAGATTGTAGCAGCTTGTAGCAGCATTGTAGATTGTAGATTGTAGACATTGTAGACTAGACTAGTGACTAGTGACTACTGACTACTGGCTACTGTAGACTCCTAGACTCTGTAGACTCTAGACTCTAGACTCTAGTCACTAAGTCAGCCAGTCGGTGTATCGTTTGTGTTGAAGTCGAAGTCTTCGGAAAATAGAGAACCACTAGTTTGGTGATTCCATTCGCTGCACTAGTCACTAGTGACAGATAAGACTTGTTTGACTAGTTGTCACTAGTGACTAGTGAAATCACTAGTCCACCATTACAATTGAAATCGTATAGTGTTAACATGCTTAATCCGTGATTCGTCGATGACGCCTTTGTCATTGTACTCACTAGTCATCAGTCGCTCCTCACAAGTCACTAGTCAGGAGTCACTAGTCATTGGACTTCACTACACTACACTAGTCACTAGGCCACTAGGCACGACCTGTTTGGAGGACAACCACTGGGGACAGTACGACCACCGCAGAGACCCTTTTGGCGACTTGTGCAGACGGTGCATGACTGTCATTTTCCGCATCTTTCCGGGTGAGCCCGTAGCTGAAATTTGCATCAAGTACCATGACAAAGGTGACAACACAAATGTCAAGGTCATGATCGATGCTGGGATCAGTGTCATGGAAGGGGCTGAGCCTCGTCTGAATCCTGCATCCAGCGTCCAGAAGGAGACCCACCAGGGATGGCAGATTTCCTTCAAGGTTGCTTTCTTGACAGAGTCCCAGATAACGGCTCTATGCAAGGGCATTCCACCAGAAGCCTTGAACCTCAAGGACTTGAAGAAAGTGTCCTTGAAAATCACAGACGGCACCTTGTGCGATGGCTACCTGCTTTCCTATGTTGGCCTCCCACAGGACGTCAGAGATTCTGTGCACGAGGTCCAAATCTTTCGCAGCACTGGTTTCGAGCATCAGGAGTTGTATATGCCCGCAAGCAATCAGTTGGTCCCGCAACAAGCTGCAAACACCTGGAATTTCCTCACGGCTGCAGACCTCAGGGGCCGTGTCCAAGCACTCAAAACCCCCAACACGGGTTCACGGCTGAGTGCGATCCAAGCGGATGCCAATAAAGTTTATGAAGATCGAAAGAAGACGGAGGAAGCCGCTGCTGCTGTGAAACAGGAGCCCGGTGAAGGCGCGATCCGATTTTGCAACTTTGCTGACTGGGTGATTCAATGATTTGATTGATTAGATGACTAATGCTAGCTGCTAGTGACTAGTGTGACTAGTGACTAGTGACTAGTCACTAGACCAGGCTGCTTAAATAGTCCTCTTGGATATTGCGGTCCATGAAGAGGGTTTCCTGTGACTAGTGACTAGTGACTAGTAAATTTATAGTAACTAGTATTGACCCATGAGTAGTACTAGTTTACCAGGAACTAGTAACAGCTAGCAGCTAGCTCCATGCCTAGAGTCTCCAGTGTAGGCCCTGGCCTGTAATAATCTATAAGAGTCTAGGGCTCTAGGACTCTAGGACCCGAGGACCCTAGGACCCTAGGACTCTGGGACTTAGGACCTTACAAAGTCTTATGGCTTAGGTTTTAAGTCTTAGGTCCTAGGTCCTAGGTTTTCTTACATCTTACATTACATCTTGCACAGCTTGTCAATCCATTGGTCACACTCCATGGGGTTCCCAAACTCCAGTCAGACACCTTGCTGCAGGAGGTTGCATCAGCAGCGAGGACGAGAACATGGATGCCGATGAACGGGCGCGAAGGGAGCTCCACAAGTCTGCTGCGGCGGAGGCACCCTTGGAGATGACTTTCTTGGATGAGGATGCAACTGCCACAACAAAAGCACCGAAGAAAAGGATCACCAAGGGAAAAGGCACCGGCAAGGGTTCCGCAGGTCGGGGTAGCGGACGCTCTTCGTCGCCTCCGCCACCCAAGAAACCGAGAGGTACCGGTTCGCAGAGTGGGGGGGCGAAGTGCACAAGTGTCCCCTTGAGTGAGCTCGACTTGGCCAAGCTTCCACCAAACTTGTCAAAGATTGCATCGCGCATTGGATCCGTGCCAGACTGCTTTTACAAACTCGATCCATTGCTTTGCTTTGTGGAGCCTCTGGGAAGATCCGTCGATGCGGCCGGGCAGGGAGGGTTGGGGAGTGAGAAAGCGAGTGATTGATTAATTGTTTAACAGTTTAACTTATAAAACTACTTAAGTACTGCTAACAGCTAACAGCTAACAGTTATTGTTACTTACTTACTTACTAACTGTTACTAAGTGTTACTAACTATTAACTATTAGTTACATTAGTTTACTAGTTACTGGTTAAAGGGGCGGCTAGCAGCTGGCAGTTACCAGTTAGATTCAATTAAATTAGTGATTAGTGATGAATAATTGATAGCTTCTCATGTAACAGTGAAATAAGTGCAATAGTAACAGTATCAGTAACAAGCTAGTCCAAAATCATATTGATAACAGCACACTATGATATAGTCTTGTAGGTCGATTTGATAATGATCCGTCTCATGTGAATGCGACTGTTGTATTATTGTATTTCTTACTAGGCTAGACTAGGACCAGGAGCAAAGAAGGCGAGTCAGTTCATGTATGGCATTGTATGTTTTATGTTGTTATTTCACGTAGTAATTATGTCACTATGTCTACATCTACGTGTATGTTTGTCTATCTGTTTCGAACTATGTGAAGGTCCATGCCTGTGCCTATGCTGTGCAGCCTTTCTTGATTTCCGGCAGGCAAGAAGGATGCTGGACAAGTACGAGAGGGAAGAGGATCGCAACCAATTTCTCCTTCGACCGTGGGTCGTGGCATGCGAAGCCGCTTTGATCTTGAAGGACAATGCCGACAAGGTGAGAGCCATGAATCCTGCTTCCAGATTGCAGCATATCAATGCAGTCGAGGCGGTGGGTGCGGAAGTTCCGATCTCCATCAAGTCCGCGGTTGCTGCGAGTTCTGTGGAGGAGAAGTTTGAAATGCTTCTGAAGGCGAACTCCAATGTTGAGGTCTTGACCGCTGTTCGGCACATCCTCCAGACCTTGATGCCCTTCCAGACGATTGCGATGCGAACAGAAGCTAAGATCAATCAGGTTGCCGAGAAGATGAAGGATACGACGGGGGTTTGGACTTGGGAGAACCCCAGCTTCTATGCTTTGGCTTCGAGTTTGACCGAGAAACATGAGAAGGATGTCCTCTTGGGCAATGTCGAGGATGCAGCGGCTGCAAAGAAGAAGATGGCTGAGTATGTGGAGGCCATCTTGATCCGTGTTGCTATGTGTCGAAGCAGTAGCAGCTTACCGCTGTGGGATGTGTGTCAGTGCAGGAAGTATTCATCTATCTTTTTGTCGTCACTTCTCCCTCATCACTAGTCACTAGTTACTAGTTATAGTCATAGTCACTAATCACTAATCATCATTAGTCAATTAATCACTCTTCACTATTCACTAGCCAGTCACTAGTCAATAGTTATGAGTCAAGTCACTAGTCACCGGGCTCACCCAATAGACCTAGGACCTAGAGACTTCGTTGCGCCTATGTCTATGTAGAGTCTATGTCTAGTCTAGGCTAGGCCAGGCTAGGTTGGGCTCAAGATTTTTGTCTGCAGTGAATCTTAAGACTATAGTTACTATAGTTCCGAGGGCCCAGGGTTTAGCGAATGATTACTGATCATAGCGGCCATAGCGAATACAGCGGCCAGAATTTTACAAAAAATCGCCCTTGCTCGATTCTGTAGGTTGCCTTGTAGCAGCAGCAATCATTAGCATTAGCAGCAGCCAGCAGACTGGCAGTCAATGAGAAAAGCATTTGGAGCTACAGCTACAGTCTAGAATCCTCTCGAACTCCACAGTTTAGCATCTAGTGAATCTAGTGAATCTAGTGACTCTAGTGAGCAGTGACTATAGTGACTATAGTGATACTATAGTTACTATAGTGAAGAATGTCGAATCTAGAATCTAGAGTAGAGGCCAGATCCCACAGGCCGCAGACAAATTATGTCATGTGAAATGGTGAGCCCGAGATTTCGATTCCAGATTTGTTTAAGGTTGCAGTTTAAGTTTAAAGTTTAGAGTTTAACTTTTTTAGATTTGGGATGAGATTTCCTGGACTCCTGTCCTACACTCCTAGACTTCCTAGACTCTAGATTCTAGGTCCTAGGTCCCTAGGTTCTAGATTCTAGATTCGACAGGAAATGCAGGAGGCCATCATGGATGCTTTCGGCTGCGATGCCTTCTTCAAGCTGGTGATGGAAGGTAGCACACAGTGGAAGAAGATCTTGAAGTTTTCGCAGGCTTTGCTTCAAGAGTTGGCATCCGACACAGCCAAGGCCGCGCGCGGCATGGGCTGGGATTCAATCTTGAAGCGCATGCAGGTCGCAGCCCAGGCCTTCTGCATGTTGCTGGACCCGGAGGACACGGAGCGGAGCTTCCAAGACCTTGCGGCCGTGCGTAGCTACAAGGGCGACCTCAGCTTCGAGCACACACTGAAGAGCTCCTTATCCTCCGGTGCATTCTGGAATAACATCGTGGATAATATTCTCCAGACGGCCACGGCAACGAAGTTGGCTGCAAGTCGGATTTCAGATCTTCGAACAATGGCCAAAGGGCCGGAGATTGCAACCTCCGACCTCTTGACGATCGTCGCCGAGCTGCCGCAGCTGCGAAAGACGGTGCGAAGAGGATCGCTCGAGTCCATCGAGCACAATGTGCAGAAGTGCCTGAAGGACTTGGCGATCAAGATCGTGAACCAGCAGAGCCCACAGAGCGGTGACGGCGAGCGCATCACCGTCGTCATGCAGGGCCTGCCGCTGTTTGACAGCAAGGAAGGTGTCCTTGACCTTCTGGCACGAGTCAGGAAGTGGCAGGCAGGGCATACAGACTTCATGGTCGCCAGTGAAATCGAGGACATCCTGCGCAACATCGAGACGAAGACCTTGGGCGACCTTGCTTCCTTTGTGACAAAGATCTTGAGCAAGGAGCGGCAGGACACGACAGCGGAGATGGGCAAGCAGCTCGTCGGCCTCCTGCCCCAGATGCTTGCGTGTGCGAAGCAGGAGGCAGGGGCCGGGCAGTCAAGATCACTGCCAATCAGCCTTGACATTGGAATACATTCGCAGAGTGCTTGAGTATTGCAGTGATTGTAGTGACAGTGTAGAGTCGTAGAGTCGCAGAGCTTGAGTTTAGTAAAATAAAGTCCTTGTAGAGTCGTAGACTCACTTGTATGTCGTAAGGTCGTAGTCGTAGTCGTAGTCGTCATTGTAACCGGAGTACTGAGTTCAGTAAGTGGCTGAGTAGACTGAGTAGATTTGTACCATTGTCATTGTAGCTTGTAGTAATAGTAGATTCGTAGATTCTTTATTCTAAATTCTAGTGACTAGACTCCTAGATTGCAGACAAAAACCTTTTAGCAGGCTAGCAGCTAGCTAGCAGTGGCTAGCAGGTCTACATCTACATGCTTTGGTGGTGGTGGTATTAGTGTTATTAGTGGTAGGGCCGTGGGCCGTAAGTCCGGTGCATTGCTGACAGCCGAGCCTGTGATTAGGCCAGGTGAAAGGCACTTTCTGCCAAGTTCCAATGTCTTAACCCAGGACCCGCAACATAGAACTTAAGACTTACGACTTGTGAGCCAGCTGCCTATCTCTTGCGTCTGCTGTTGCATTCTTGAAGTGCTGCTTTCATTGGAAGAACTTTTGAATTTTCGTCTAGGTCCAGGTCGTCCACATGGCAGTGTCGGTAATGCAGTGGGCATAGCTTGTACAGATTGTATTGCTACCAATCCACATGCTCATGCTGCTACCTGCTACCAGTGTTTGCCGTTTGCCGTGATGTGGCTGTTGCCGCTGCTGCTGCTGCTGCCCTTCTTGCCATTTGCCATACACGTAGGGGCAAGGGTTCACATTGTTGTGTATGCTTTGATGAAAGTACAACAAGTACTAAGTACTACTATGTATGACGATGTACTGTCAGTTGAGTTTCGGACCTTAAGACTTATAAGGGTTTTAGGACTTTAGACTTTAGAAGTTTAGGGCTTTGGGACTTTAGGGTCATGTTCTGTTGGATTTTGTCATCCCACGCACTCCGGCCAGGTTCTGGATGAAAAGATCCCCCAGGCAACTTTCAAATCTCGCTGGCAGTGCATGAAGCTGCTGGTCAGGGAGATTCAGAAGTCGCTCCCGCCGAAGCACTTCGATTACTTGATCAACCTCCTCGACTTGACCTTCTTCGGATGTATGTTGGTGAACGATCTCCGAGCCTTGAAGCAGCCTGCGGCCGAAGATGCGGCTGAGCATGGGGTCCAAACAGACATTCTCGAAAGATGTGCGAAGTCTGTGAAAGGCATCGGTAGCCTGAAGAGCAAGTGTGCTATCATGGAGAACCCCGCTGATGATGCTGAGCCAGCTGCTGAGCAGGCTGTGGATGGTGAAAATGACGTTCTGGCAAGCTTGCTGACCAGTGGCCTTTCCACGAACTTCGACAGCCTCTGCGAGGACAAGGGGCTGCGAGACAGGATCAGCAAGCTTGCAGAGGAGTTTGCCACCACCACAGTCGGCAACCACTTCACCGTGATCAACAATGTCGCGAAGAAGTGGCATTCGGATAAGCTGTGGAAGAATGATCTGGAGAACCCGGATGACTTTGGCGAGGTCACCAAGCTGTTGGAGAAGACTCTTCAAGGGCTCAGTGGAAACGGCCTTCGGAAGGCTCTGGACGACGGAAAGAAGGCGGGACTCTGTTGCAAAGTGTTGTGCCGGCTTGCTTTGCTTAGCGGTGGTTTAGCTTAGCTTAGTGACTTAGTCGCTAAGAAGGCTTAGCACCTAAGCCCTAAGCAGGCTTAGACTCAGGCTCAGCAGGCTTGGCAGCTTGGCAGGCTTAGCCGAGCATTACCACATCAATATATCAACATTGAACATTGGTTGAGTTGCAACCTTTCGGATGAACTTGTGAGAAGACCTCCATGAGTCCAAGCGTGAATATAGTGAATAGTGAATAGTGACTAGTGCTGAATAGTGAATAAAAGAGGCTTTGCCTAGAGTCTAGAGTCTAGAGTCCATAGCCATAGTCTGGAGCTCTCGATTCAAAGCACAACCTGTCGCACTGCAAAACCTGCCCTATCTATCCGAACTTCGACTTCGGTTTTCAAAGGCTTACACTTACATTGCATCCTTACATATTGCCACATGCTGCTACTGAGTGCTACTGCTACACTACACTACACTGCACCACTGCTAAGCTGCTAAGTCACTAAGGCCACTAAGGCACTAAGACTGCTAAGAGTAAGAAGTTGAAACGGCATCCATTGCACAGTCTGTTTACTCAATTCAATTATGTAGTTGCTTCCATGTGCTGTGCTGTGAGATCCACAACAATGCGAATGGGATTGTGAAGTCCTACAGCTTCTTCAAGCTGGCGGAGGTGGACACGTTGCAGCAGGCGAGTGCAAAGCTTGCACAGGAGCTGCGGCTGCTTGCAAATGTGCTTACGGAGCAGATCCTTTTCACGTGTGTTACCAATCCCAAGTTGAAAGGGTCGGCCGCTGAAATCATCCGACAGCAGATGACTGAGATTCAGGCCCGAAATGCGGAGTCTGAAATTCTTCCTATTCTGATCGAGAAGGCCAAAGCCTTCTTGAATGAGTGATTCCACCGGTAGCAAACATGTCAAGCATGCCTAGTGTGCTTGCTGCAGGACTCAGCTTGAATTTCGGCTTGAACTGCTTAGGCTTAGGCCCTAGGCCGAGGCCCCAAACCCAAAATGTGTAAACCATGTCATGAGTATCAGAGTATCAGTGTACTTAGTAATTTAGTACCATATTTAACAGGCCTATACAAGGAAACGAGGAAACGACATGTAATATTCTGGACGAAAGAGAAAAACCAAATGGTGTCTACAGCTCGAACCTGGTCACTCTAGTGACTCTAGCGCTGATAAGTTACTAGTGGCTTAATATAGTCTTCGTGATTGCATAGTGTAACACACTAGCAGAGCAGGCAATCCTAGGTAACGCAGTAAAGTAAATCGCGCGCAATACCGTAGCAAGTAGTTTGCTATGCAGCTGAGCTCATGTCAGCAGGTGCCGCTACCGGCCGCTACCGCTTTTTGAAGTAAAGGCTGCTGTTGTGTGCTGAGTTGCTGATCAGGTCAGGATATTTACGGCTCTGTGGCAACACCGTGGCAAATACAGACATACAGGGTTAGAGATTCTATTCTCTTCAGTTTTTAATGATGTATTACAGGTTTAGGGCTTAGGGCTTAGGCCTAGGGCTTAGGGCCTGTGATGTTCCAGATCTGCATCATCACAGTTTTGTATGTCAGTATTCGGTGCTACGGCTACTGCCTGCTAGTGATTGCTATTATGGGCTGCTATTGAGCTGCTATTGACTTTAGTAATTATAGCTAATTATAGTGTACTATAGTGACTTGTTGAAGGTGCTAGTAATGCCATTGACGAGTGACTTGTGACTGTCAGTCTTGTGTGATCTGTGCTCGTACTTGTGCTGTGGTGTCAGCTGTTCATGATTACTCCGTGTGTGTGACAGCAAAGTTGCTCTGCTAGTTGGCTGTTACATAATTGACATAATTGGCAGAAGGTAGCAGCTAGAATCTAGAAAAGTCGCCAGTCAGTAGTGTCTTTAGTGACAATAGTGTCATTATTGATTAGCTGCTAGCTGCTACCAGATAGTCACTAGTGTTCACTAGAGTCACTAATTATCACTAATTAGAGTCCTAGAGTCCAGAGTCCAACCAATGATTGGTGTGTGCCTGGAGTGGTAAGCCTGTCCGGCAATGCCATGAGCAACAGCTCAGCGCACTTAGGAAGCGAGCCTGGGAAAATTTTCACGCACAGTCCGCAGGTCAGCATATGCCGCTGCATACGCCACCAGGCACCACACTTGTAACTTCAGCTGGTCAGTGTAACTGTAATGTAGGCCCAATGTAGGAATGTAATGTAGGGGGCACCGTAGTCCTAGACCTAGGCTCTAGGTCTCTAGGTCCCTAGGTAGGCCCTAGGCCCTAAGCCTTAAGCCTTAAGCCCTAAGCTTCAGGCCCGAGGCCTGAGCCACGCACATAACCGCCTTAGCCGTCACCGTAGCTGTAGCCGTAGCCGCTCGGCTAAGCCGCTACCCCGCTAGCCGCTAGCAGCAGTTAGCAGCCGCTAGCTAGCAGCTAGCAGCTAACGTATTTCAGGACAGACAGTCTCCGAGGGCCCCCATTCCAGATGCCAGGTTCTAGATTCTAGATTGTAGATTCTGCATCCGAGATTCCTAGATTCCTACATTCTAGACATTCTAGACTATAGAAAATAGACGACTCTAGACTTGATTAGATTTCTCGACACATACTCAACGAATAACTGCATGGCATAGCTGCTGGCTTGTGTGTGCACTCCTCCGCGGTGCCAGCTAGTCATGCGGGGCCGAACGGAGTCCATCCGAAAACGTGCACTTCTGCGAGGCTGCAAAACTTTGGTGCGTCAACATTTTGAGTGACAATCTGTGTGTACTTGGCCAGTGCCTTGCTGCTACAGTGCTATAAAGCAGCTAAAGGTGACAGAATTCAAAAGATCATGTCAGGTCTTTCAGCCATTGTGTGCAGTAATCAAAGAGGCAACCCCCCCATAGTTAGCCATAGTTATGGTAACAGGCAGCTATGCATCTCTGAGCGTCGACAGTGGCATGCAATGCAGACATATTCACATACTCACGCTAAGTCACTAAGGCACTAAGTCACTAAGGCTACAACAGGCAGCCAGCAGCTAACAGCTAAGGCTGAGGTGCGCTGATTGGTCTTTAACACTTCTGTCCCACATCGATGTCAGGAAGGATATAGATAGAGATAGATAGATTTATAGTGTACTCAGTATCTTAATCTAGTAATAATAACATAATAAAGACGTAGACATACGATGAACAACAACCGACATGATCGATACAATAAACCCTAGATTCCCTAGATGCCCTAAATATATAGAAATATGAATACAATAAAATAGTAACTTGTAACTATGCAGATAGTTGTATGTGATTTTTTCTTTAAGGAATTAGTTTCACTTCTCAAAAAGTACTGTATTGAGGTCGGTGTGCATCATCAACGTGAGCATTGGGAGCAATATGAATATGAAGAATAGTGACATTCTTATTGCTGTATGTATTGGTAGTAATATATATGTTAAAATCAGAATGTTATTACAGATCGTAATAGCAATCTACGTGTACATAGGGTTATTTTGGGTTATAACCGTGCTAACAAGATTAGCGATCTTTGTATTGTTATGTTTGATTCTATGAGATTAAATATCGAAATTGTCAGTATGAAAATAGCTAATACAAGTGTTATTAGTATTAACAGTATTCACATTAATATGTATACAATACTAATACTAGATAGATATATATATATATATATATATATTAGTATTAATAGCTTAATAGCTGTATTAATACCAATATAACAATATTAATATTGTTCTTATTATTATTATTATTATATGGATATCCTGGCTCCATTTGAATTGCATCATTATTGCATTATTTCTGCATGCCGAAATCCAGGGGTCCATTTTTCGTTTGCATTCCATTTCCATTTATTTGCATATTTAATAAATGGCCTTCCCCCAGCCACAGGCCCAACGTCCACCACACAAACCTAGGACCTTATTACTGCTGTCACGCCTTGACCTGCAGGACCTGCCCAGCCTTGGAGCAGCGAGCCCAGCCGTTCGCCCTCTTTGCTTTTGCCTTTTGCCTTCAATGCAATTCGTCAGCCAACTATGGATCCAGACACAGATCAGGAAGACATTAGCGGTCTCGAATCATGGAGCCCGGTCAACAGCCTTCACAGCGATGCTCAGCGCACAGGCAGGTCCCTACCTGCTCCACTCTGGGTGCTCTCTGGCCTTCTCCACCCGAACGACGACCAGCCAACGATTTCTCAGCCAGGTCGAAGCAGGAGCCCCAGCCGGGAGAGCCCTTTGTCCTCGCGGCAGGACAGAGCCACAGTGGTGAGGAGGTTTCGCAAAGACTCTGCTGCCTTCGCTTCAACAGTGAGCCCTATACCGCCAGGAACCGACGCCCCCGGGCTTCTGCCCCTGCAGTCGGTGCCCAAAGCGCACCCAGGTTTTCCCCGCCGGCCTTGCCGCCGGGAGTACGCCCGGCCCCGCCCTTCTCAGTCCACAGCCTTATCAGACCTCGGTCCATGCGATTGACCCTGCCTCCAGGACTGCCGATGCGCCCTCGGTTTCCGCCTGCCCTCAGCAAAGGTGGCCTCAACCAACCGCCGGGGCCTCAACCCAGCTGGCACAGCCTTCTGGGAGCCAGCCATCCTGTCAGCCAGCCTTTTCTACGCCCACCGCCAAGAAGCCTCCGATACGTGGCTCCGCCACGGCCACAGCCTACCCTGCACCCGCCACGGGGGCCCAGGTTCAAGACCTGCCCTCGAAGCCAGCATCAGCACCAACCTCGGTTCGGCAGCCACGCCTACCTGATATGATGCCGCCCGCGCAAGCCGATGGTAGGCTGGTAGGCCTACTCAGGTTACAAGAAAAGGCCAAGAGGCTTCCAGAAAAGCCAAGGCACTTGAACAGTGGAAGGAGCTGCTATGGCGCCTCGGGGACTCGGCGGACCTCTACCGCAGCCTTCAAGAGGCCAAGTATTCGCAGCAGCTGCTTACACAGAGTATACTGCCCTTTACCGCAGGCACACTGGAGACGTACTTGTCAGCCTGCAGACAGTTCATGGAGTACCTGATCCTCAACAGCCTCGACAAAGGGGGCTTTAAGGGGGCTTAAAGGGGGGGCTTAAAGGGGGGCTTAAGCCCCCCTTTGTCAAAGGGGGTGGGGCCCATCCTCAAACAAGAAGTCGCAGCAGTTTGTCTCCGTGCTCGTGAGGTTCAACAAAGAGAAAGTCGTACAGTTTGTTGCTGCATGCAGAGGAAATTCTGGAATGATGCAGATGTCATCGCTCAACTCTTCGTGATGCATCCGCAGCCGGGCTTTGTCACTACCGAGCAACCAAGCAAGCCCAGAGCAGATTCGCTTCTGCTTTAAGCGGTGGGTTGCTGCCATGGAGACCGATCCTCGGATACGAACATACCTCAGGCTGACAACCGTGTGTGGTGCGATGCAGGCTTTCATTTTCCAAGATTGGTCGTGGCTTCTGGTGTTCACAGTCCTTTGGAGCATTCTTGTGTTGATATGGCTCGAATCTTCGAGCAAGTCCGCGGGAGCCGGGTCCAATTGGCTACCGCTGGCTATGGCGGTTCCTTTTCTCGGCTATCCATGCTATTGGGTACCTTGGTGGCAGTTTTACTTTTGCAAGCTTTTCACGTTTCCCGTCAGGTTCTGCCGAGGCGCCTAGCACATGAATACTTCGGGGACCCCCCGGGACCTGCCCAACTGAGGTGAGCATGATGCCGTATACCTGGGAGAGTGATCTTTGGACTGTTCAGGTTGACTTAACCCTGGCCTTGTGGCTGCTGCTTTATGGTGCCGGAGGCGCCGAAGGCGCCGTCGACAGCTTGAGCAGCACCATTCATGAGATGTTTTCTGCTGCTGGGCTTTCGTATGGGAGCTTTCTTAACGTCAACACCATAAGGAACGAAGGTTATTTAAGGCACATGCTTGAAGTTGTCTTCCGTAACCCTTGTTCCATGAAGCCCGACAGAGCCCATAGGACCCGTTTATGATTTGAGGCCTACTATCTGGCTGCCGGCTTCTGGAAGCTCAACGCCGACTTTCTGGATCCAATGGCCAGCTGCGCGGGGGTGTTTTTTTCCCAGCACGTCACCCGATACTTTGGGACTCTGTCGTGGGAGTCTCAGGTGGAGCTTGGGAGGTCAGTGCTGCCTTGGGTGCCATTGGGAGGAGTAGCAGTCGAAGTCTCAATGGGATTGGTCTTCTTGCTGGGTCGTTTGGATAGGCGATGTGCACGGCTGGGTCTTCTCTACATCCTGTGCTTCCATTTGTGGGTGTGCCTTACTCCTGAACCGAACAATATCTCCTTGTTCGCAGTGCAGTGCGCTTCTCGGCTTACAATCGTGTTGGACCCGTCAGCATTGCGTGCTGCATCGATGAAGATCGGCTCCTATGCTTTTGTCTTTTCAGCTCTGGGGATTGTGGCGGTGGCATGCGGCATCCAAGCGGGTTTTACTCCGCTGAATTGGGGCTTCTTGGTCTTCATCCCACTCTTCCTTTTCATGCATCTCGTCGTGTTCGTGGAGACAGGAGCAAAGGCGACGTCGCCATGCACGCTCTCAAGAAGGCGCCCCTGGTGGACTTACTTGGCCACCATTTTCGCGTGGGCGTACTCTTTTGGGACGATCATGCTCGGCGTTATGGAAGAAGCAACTCCGAACATGTTCGCGAATCTGAAGATGCTAGGATGATTTGGAACAGTTTTACCAGTCGCTAAACTGCATAAAATCTGGAATCCCTCGTGTCTAAGCGGACTCCGCTGCATTGGTCAGAGATTGAATCCGCATTGTTGCAACATGTAGGATGATGAAAGGAATGCACAACACTCTGGTATTGGACCGCTGCAAGCAGGCAGTTCCAGATAAGACAATAATCAAGCCCAAACAAAGTTACGACGTGATGTAGAACACCCCCCTGAAAACTGTAAGCCCCTCAGCACTGAACAGCTTAAACCCTAACAACCCTGAAGAACTCTAAATGCACCAAGCGAAGAAGGTTTGAGAATCTACAAACCCTATAGTCCTATAAGCCGTTCACGAACCTTGCCAATGTGGAACCCTCGACCCTACAAAATGCTTGGGCCACGAGGATTCACGGAGGCTCCAACCACCTGCTGCTTCCCACGGGTCTACTCTTCAAATGGTTTGGAGAGGCTCCGCTGAGGATTCCTTTAAGGGTTTGGGGTTCGAGGGTTAGGGGGGACAGGGTTCCTTTGAGGATTAGTGGTTTGAGCTGCATGCGGGTTCATGTGAGCTTTGTAGTTGTAGTGGTGTATGTGGGTTTATCTGGGTTTTGCAAGGCTGCCGCTAAGAGTTTTTCTGAGCGGATATATAGGTTGACAAGGGCTGAGGGTTGGCGGTTGACAGGGTTTTACTGTTCTCACAAAAGTTACTTTCATTGCTGTTATACATGAACCAGTCAGGTTTAGGTTCAGGGTGGCTTCAAAACTATCCAAAGCCCTCCGAATACGTGTGTTTCGGAGCATCAAGAAACTCCGTCGATGCGCCCTGCCATGCTGAACCTCCATAGCGCTCACCTAACCTCGCGATTCCCAGCTGGCAACTTAGGGTTAGGCTTTGGAGTTGAGACTTTGAAGAGTGTAGGGCTTAGGGTAGAAGCCATGAGCCACTCACTCAGGTTCGGGGCTGACATATTGGGTTTCGGGCGTTGGGCTGCGACAGTGTCTCATACTACAATATTCTGACTAGAATAAGATCATGTAACATAATATACTGTAGTCTATCAAAACATCTTATACTATACTAGAATCTACGATAACTAATATACTATAGTATACAATAGTATATGTCAACATACGATAGTCTACGAACTACTACTACTACTACTACTACTACTACTACTACTACTACTACTACTACTGCTACTGCTACTGCTACTGCTACTGCTACTGCTACTACTAGTACTAGTACTAGTACTAGTACTAGTACTAGTACTAGTACTAGTAGTAGTAGTAGTAGTAGTAGTAGTAGTAGTAGTAGTAGTAGTAGTAGTAGTAGTAGTAGTATAGTAGTAGTAGTAGTAGTAGTAGTAGTAGTAGTAGTAGTAGTAGTAGTAGTAGTAGTAGTAGTAGTAGTAGTAGTAGTACTAGTAGTACTAGTACTAGTACTAGTACTACTACTAATACTACTACTACTACTACTACTACTACTACTGCTACTACTGCTGCTACTAGTACTACTACTGCTACTGCTACTGCTACTAGTACTACTACTGCTACTGCTACTACTGCTGCTACTAGTACTACTACTGCTACTGCTACTACTAGTACTAGCTAGTACTAGTACTAGTACTAGTACTAGTACTACTAGTACTAGTACTCTAGTACTAGTACTAGTACTAGTACTAGTACTAGTACTACTACTACTACTACTACTACTACTACTACTACTAGTAAAAAACAAGCTCCAATGGTTTGTGTAAGTTACATGGTCCAGTAGACGTCGCCCGACATGCTTGTCCCGAGCCATCACACCCTAAACCCCAAGTTTTTGATCTTTGGCCCTTGCGCCTTAAGCTGCAAGCCTTGAAAGACCACTTAAAGTCGTCTACGCTAAAGCCTTAAACCCCCGAACCCCTAAGGCCTTAAGCCTTTAAACCTTAAACCTTAAACCTTAAACCCTTGCCCCTAATCCCTAAACCCTACACCCCAACCCTTAAACCCTGAAATGATTGCATTGCTTGAGGCAGGGGACTCCCATCCCTACGGAGGGGGCGTGATTCGCATGGAGACCACGACCTCGAGCTGGCTCCAGCACCCCGGGATGCTATGGTACTGTTGAGTCTTTTCAGGGGACAATGATTTGGGTGTACTGTATCATATCTTCAAGATATTGTAGTAGATTGAAGATATTGTAGTATATTGATAATATGGGGCATGGCATCGTATGATGGTGCATTCTTCTGATGGTTCTTGGCTGAAGGAGGGGAGCCCTAAACCCTAAACAAGACGCTGGAGGTTCACAGTACTAAGCAGGACAAGACTTGTAACACGAACGACAGGAACGACAGCAATGGCGACCATCGGCTCAGTGCCCACACTGCAGTATGCCGCGCTTTCATTCCTTGCAAAACAGCGGCAGTACCTGTGCATAACAAGCCTGCGTAGTAGCACAGTTGTTGGTGCCAACCATGCGATCAGCACTGCACGCGCATCAATACTAGTAAACGTCAGAAGATCAACCCAAAGCAGCGGTCATATGAACAGTGGAGGTGTTGTGGCGGTAATGGCCGCAGATCCCGCATGACGCTTTCTGTGCGCATGGACGCGACTGCTGTCAGAACACGATCAACCCCTCCACCCTTGACCTACGAACTGCAAGTCCGAAATCCACAAACCCTAAACCGCCAAATCCCGCACTCTAAACTGAACCTTCTCAGCACAACGAAAGAACCAAACCCAAGCTCCATATCCCTGGACGTGGAATTGCTGGTAAATCCGAAACTAAACCGATTCCGAAGCCAAGGTCTAGTCTAATAACTCCAAGGACTATCTCTTATATAGAACTCTTAAAGGAACCCGCAAGGCGGTCCCCAGGAGCTGCAAGGACCGCCTATTACTCAAAACTCCAGAGCCCTGATTCCTAACCCTCAGACCCCAAACCGAGATCCTAACCTCGCAACCTTAAACCCTAAACCCCAACTAAGCCCTACACCCTAAACCCTTTAAAACGCTAGACTCTTCATATATTCATAGGGATCCTTAGGGGTGTAGGGGGGAGGGGTGTAGGGGACTATATTTCCTTAAATAGGCCTTATGAGTCCTTATTATGGGCCTTAAGGCCCCCTACCCCCCCTCCCCCTACACCCCTAAGGATCCCTATGATATATTTATACCCTAACTAAACCCTTGAAGCCCAAGGACCATCTATCCCTGCGACCTGACGCACGTCCTTCAGCCCAGCGCAGCCCCCGATCTGCTGGAGGTCTTGGGATCCCCCAGGTCCCAAGCTTGGGGTTCCGGCTTCGGGTTGAGGTTTTGGCTTCAGGGGTGTGGTTTCTCCGCAGGATTTTGCGTAGGAGCTTGTACAGTGTTTTCTGGTGGTTCTTGATCTTTACTGCTCAAGGATTGTGTACCGGCGCTTCTTGAAGATTTTGGTTTTGTTTGGCCGTCTGTCAAGGGTTTAGTAGAGAGCCCTAGATTCTAAACCCCAAACTCTGATCCCAAGACCCGACTCCGAAACCGTGAATTAGCCCGAAGCCCTCTGATGTTTCTGTGTTTGGAAGAGACTGACAACACACGTCCTTGGGCGGTAGAAGATCTTCTTACTTCTCAACTGAATCAGCCGATTAGTAGCCTAAACAGAGGGTTATTTTCTGGCGTGGGTTAGGGTTTAGGATGATTTAGGGTTTACGGCTGGGGCGTAAGGTTGCGAGTTTTTATTCCGGCATTTCCAGTTTCGGTTGAGGATCGCAAGGCATACTCTAAGACTTAGTAGAGCGTTTTGAGTATGCTGGATTGTTGAAAGAGTCTTCTCATCGGGTTGTTATGAGCACTGATAGTTTGTAGTACATCATAGTAAGTTGTAGTATACGATAGCAAGCAACATACTGTAGTATGTCGCAGCACATGATAGTGTAACGTGTCGGTTCAGCTTACCATATTCTACTATAGTATCTTATACTATAACCTAGTCGAAAACAAAGTGTTGTAGTATGTTATACTGCATTATATGTCATGTTTTGAAGCGTATCAAATCCATGCCATACACAACAAACCCTGAGCCCGAAACATATCGCACTTGTGCCTCAGGCCCGTCTTCCTGAATTCAGGTGCCAACCGCATCTTGGGTTGCTTCGCCTGCATGGATTCTTCTGTGGAATCGGAGCTTGTTCTGAACGTCTTAAGGTTCATGGTTGTGGTGTTTAGGATGTCAGTGCTAATAATCAGATTGTTTGCCTAGGGTTCCTTGCGATTGAATTATTCCCAAACTAATTTGCCAGAGCAGACACTTTGGTGAAAGTAACCTGTTTTTTGCATCCCAATCAGTGGAACCTCAAAGGCTCCCCAGATTAAGGCATGGCACCGAAACTGCCGAATTTTCCCATCAGACCTCCGAGAGACCTGCCTTAGCCGCCCTTCACTCTTCATCTTCTGCATCCCTTCAACCTCCAGCTACAGCGCCTTTCAAGCCCTCAATCCGAAACCGAAACAAGCAAGTGCCGAGGTCTCCGAGAGAAAGGGTTCGTTCCACCACCGCCGCACGGAAAGCTCCTGCAGTACACCACGCCAGCGGTGGAGTGGAAGCGTCTGAACTTTGGCTTTTGAGGCTTTGGGTTTCGGGTCGAGGCTTTGGGGGGTGATCGGTCGGCTTGTCAACTTAATAACGCGGACACAATCGGAGTCCGGGCTTTTCCTGCGTTGTGTAAGTGGCATGCCCGTCCCATAACCTTTGGGCGCTGGTGACAGCACCACTGATAACTAAACGGGTCGTAAAAGGGGTTGCAAAGTGCTCATTAGTCTATAAAGCAGTCTGAAAGGGATCGATAAGCGGATTGAGTTTGGCCTTCAGGCTTAGTGGTTTTGAGGCTGAAGTGTTCGGGCTCGTGTTTTCTAATAGCTTTTAGCATTAAGTTGAGGGGTTCAAGGGCTACTTGAGGGGTTTGGGCTTAGTCGAGGGCTTCAGAGTGTTTGCGACCTCTATTGAAGTCTTCGCGAAATGCCGAAAAACCCTAAACCCTATTCTCTAAACCCTGAATCCGAAACTCTAAAAAAGGAGACTCCGAAGATCAGCCAAGGCTCAAGGAAGCGATCCAGAAGGACCGATCCTTTGCAGCGACCGGACAATGGAGTTACAACTTTATTTGCTTCAGCTTAATAATTAGAGTAGGGTTCCTTTAAGGGGTCTACAAGGGTTGCTATAAAGAAATCTGTAAGGGTACTATACTATAGGGGCCGGAATGAATACCTGTGCTCTTTCGGGGTTTCCTTAAGTATAGTATAATGGGCCCCAAAACCCTGTTCTGATTCCAAAGGCCCCTGGATATGCGGGGTTTAGAGTTCTTGCGATTTGTTCGTGGTTTTCGGGGACGTTGGAGTTTATGGAAGCTCTGAAGTCGCAACACTAAATTCTGTGCAAAACCGTAGGCGTGGAAATGAGTAAGTGCGAGGCTTGAATATCTACGACGATTCTTAAGGTTCCTGAATTCAGCGACGCAGCTGCAAAACAGAATCCTCCAAATCCTTGCTCTAGCCCTTATGGCCGCTATGTTACACGCTAGAGGGCGGCACCTGGCAAGGTGACCTACTCGCATCTTCCTGGCACTGCGGGGGACGAGGTTTGGCGTGCCACAGCCTATGCGAGGCGTGTGCTCTTGGAGGCAGGACTGTTTTTTGTCACACTTAAACCCTACACTCTAAACCTTTACTTGCACATGGTGTTGCGTTGAATTTGGAGGGTCAGAGTTAAAGCGGCCTGGGGCGCAGTCACGGACGGCTTATCTTTGCAAGCAGCCAGAAACCTCTTCGGCTTAAACTTTACATGTCCGGCATTAAAGTAGATCCGAGGACTCGCTGAAAGCTCTGGGCGTCGGAGAAATCACTGTAAGCCTCATTGTAATCATTAAGGCCCCTACACCAATCCCTTATAGTAACCCTTTAACGCCTGAGCCGTAACCCTAAATGCCTAAAGCCCTCAACCTCTAAACCCTAAACCGAGGACCCAATGATTGTAGAGCACGAAGATCAGGGTTAGGGGTTTAGGGTTTGGGCTTTGTACGGTAGAGTTCCCGAAACCAGTTGCACGATAGCCCAACACCCCCGTCGTATTATCAGTGCAAGGATTCCCTAGCAGGCAACGGAACACGCTACATCCTGATCTCTGAATGGCGGGCACGACGCAATTATTCTTCAAGACATCAGCCGGTGAAGAATAGATATCGTGGATCGATTGGCGTACTCTCACTTTGGGGTTTCTTTCGGGGGTATCGAGGCCACCAAACACCAAAACTCTAGTATCCCTGAATCCCTAAACCCCGCCCTGAAGCCCTGGACCCTGAATCCTCGTGCGACGGGCTCGGCCATGTTTTGCGTAGGTGGCTGAGGGAGCGATTGTCGGGTGCGACGTCTCCTTTCCGAATGGCACCCGTGCCGATTGCAAACCAACAGACCTTCCCTACCATTTGGACGTGCCTCGGTGGAGACTTGTTGCCGGAAACCTCCTCCCTGAACCCAAATCTCTTTAAAGCCGCAAGCCCAAAGCCCTAAACCCGACAGCCAAAAACCTAAACCTCTAAATGCTGCAAACCCTAAACCTGTGCCTCGGTCGGGATACATTACAGGGAAGAGCTTGTAGGATTCTGGAGGTGTCGTCTACTACTACTACTACTACTACTACTACTACTACTACTACTACTACTACTACTACTCCTACTGCTACTACTACTGCTACTACTACGACTACTACTACTACTACTACTACTACTACTACTACTACTACTACTACTACTACTACTACTAGTACTACTACAAACTACTACTGCTGTTACTGCTAGTGAAACTGCTACTACTACTGCTACTGCTACGACGACTACGATTGCTACGACTACTACGACTACTGCGACTACTACGACAACAACCATTGCCACTGCCGCTGCCGTTGGGAATACGACTACGACGACGACTACTTCTGCTCCTGCTCCTACTTCTACTCCTACTCCTACTTGCACTCCTACCCCTGTACTCCGACCCGTACTCCTATCCCTTACTCCTACTCCACTCCTGCTTCCGACTCCTACTCCTCCTCCTACTCCCCCTTCTCCTGCTCCTGCTCCTGCTCCTACTCCTACTCCTCCTCCTCCTCCTCTACTCCTACTCCTATTGCTACTCCTACTCCCACTCCTGCTCCTACTCCTCTACTGCTGCTATCGCTACTGCCACTGCTCCTGCACATACAGGAACCCTTCTCCTACTCCTTGGTTTCCGAAGATGATAGCATCTTGGTAGGAGTCTTTGAGAGCTTGTAGCAGGTCAGATAGATAGCACTGCTGGTCTTTAGTTTTTATCCCTTGAGTCTTGTCTGTCTGCTCTGCATCATGTTCTCTTTGCAGTCTTAGCATGACCTCGTGTCCTTTGCTCCAGTCTCTGCATTCTCGTCTCTGCGCTCCTTACGTACTTAGTATCAAGGCGCTGTTTTATAGTGCTGCTGTTGTCCTTGGGCCTGTTCTGCTACTGGTTCCTGCCGGTTTTGGGTATGGGTCCGCTTGTCTATGAAAGTCCCATGGCCATTTGTTGTAGAGTTGAGAGCCCGGGAATGAAGGGTGGGCAGCTGAGGCTGCGAAATTCTCAGCTGAGGTACCCTCATCCCTAAACCTCAACATTGAACAATAAGCCCTAAGCTTTCCCTAAACCCTCAAGCCCTATCCAACCCCCTTGGATTGAAACCTAAGCAGTTCGGGACTGTAAGGGAAAGAGGGTCTTACGGCGGGCCAGCTTGGGAGTTCAGAGTTTAAGGGTATGGTATGGTTCCGCAACCTAGCCTTGACACGAAACTCGAAACCCGAAACCCTCGAGCCCTTGCGTTGGAACAGCACACCGCGCAGGTTGCTTTGTTGATCCAGCTCTAATGCCTTGAGTTGTGTTTTGCAAACCAAGAGACTGGAACGGGTTGACCCAAGCCGTAAGGCCCTTAGTAAGCTGCCCATTGCAAGTCGAACAGGTCCCCTGGTGGATCCAGAAGATCGGCATGTACCACGGCTATCCGATACTCCACGACGCCCAAGGAGAAGTTCGGAAATCATAATCCCTAAACCCTGACCCGAAAAGCCTGAACCCTAAGCCCTGAACCCGGAGTTCAAAAAACCCTGAACCCACAAGCCTGCACCCTAAACCCGAAACCCCCAAAAAGCGACACTCAAGGAGAATTGCGGAAATCGATTCAATGCTTCGGGCCCTGAGCCCTCATAGCAGCTTTCTGGTGTCGGCGGTTCAAGGGTGCGAAAGCTTGGTTGGTATAAGGTGTAGGGTTTAGGGTTTAGGTTGTTTTAGGGTTTAGGTTGTAGGCGTATCAGATTTGGGCTAAATGGCTGGAGGGTTTACGTTCCAGACCTGGCTCACACGAAGCTGTGCGATGGCCTTTTCGGAGTCTTGACAACATAGACTCCTTGTTTGTTACGTCTCTTGAACCATCCCAAGACCGGAGCACTTGGCCGGTACTTGATTTCATAATCGTATAGGTGGCAGCAATAGCGCTGGGTGCAGGCGCTTCCGAGCCTTAAGTGTACCTTCAGCCCGGGGCTGGCCTGGACCTGACCGCAGCTGCCAAAAAGCGGCCTGCGCCGGCTTCTTTCTGAAGGGCTTCGGGTTTGGGGATGAAAGGATTTCTCCAAGGGTCTCAGGTTGGTTGGATTTTAGGATTTCGGGCTTAAAGCCCGCAGGGTCCAGGGTCGATTTAAGAGTTGAGGGGTTCGACGATTCCCTTGCCCTAAACCCAGGCTGTGTCTAGGTTGATGACGAGTCTGCCGTGGGCATCGGGATCTTGAAAATGAGACCCAGAGAGAGAGCGAGAGAGACAGAGAGAGGGGAGGGAGAGAGAGAGAGAGAGAGAGAGAGAGAGAGAGAGAGAGAGAGAAAGAGAGACAGAGAGACGGGTTTGGAGTTACGGCTTTAAGGGGTTTGAGGGTTAAGGATCAGGGGTTTACGATTCAGGGTTTAGGGGGTTGAAGAGAAGGCGTTTGGCGGTTTCAGTCGTTGTGAAGGGCCAGGGCTCTTGAGCCTGGGCCCTCGCATTAAGGCTTTAGGACTTTAGGGTTTATGGGTGGTTGTAAAAGGGATCCTAATTTTGACATCCACCATTATGTTTCATGGTTCAGGCATGTCGGGCTGGGCTTCAGTGAGTTTAGTGTTCTTGGGCTTAGGCGTGGGCTTCGAGTTTGGGGTTTAGGAATTTCGAGCTTGAGAACGACGTTTGGGCTTCGTTTGGGCTTGTCTTTTCTTGTTGTTCGGAGCTTCGGACACTGTTTCTGCGAAGACCATGACACAGCCCAGGTCCGCAGGGGTGGAGGGGTGACTTCCCGGACCTCAGCTTCCCCGGCAGACCTCAGATTCTTAAGCTCAGTTCTTACATTGCGCAGCCATGGCCCGAAACACAACGAACGGTAGCTTACAGCCCCTGAAGTATCGGGTCTAGTGCTTCTAGACCAAGAGGTTCTACAACTCGAAACTCCTACACTTCCTGAAGCCACTGCAACCCTTCAAGCAGTTATCTCAACGTAGAAAACGAAGCCGGAATGGTGGCATGCTGCCTCACCGGGTGCTCCGATCTCGCTGGGCGCCGTGGTGGCCCGCGCTTTCAGTTTCGATCCTGGCCCTTCTCATCCTTCTCTGCCATGTCGCTGGGGTGGATAGTAGAGCCCTAGGCCCTAGGCCCGACCTAGGTACCTTAAGAATTGAGGGCTGCCTTGTCGTACTATTTGGGGTTTGTATGACGGTCCGGTTTGTATGAAGACGAACGGGTCGCTTTGATACAGACATCCAAGGTCACGGCGCTGCTCAGCGGGAAGTGCGACCGTGAGCAAGATGGAAGGGTGGAGCGGGCCTACATCACGGAGATCAGCCTAACTACCGAGACGCCCCCAGAGAGCTACATCTGGACCTTGGGGGTCATCCTCACCTGGATCCTCTTCCTTGGCCCCGTGGCTGGGCTCCTTCATGAGGTTCTCTGGGAGTACCCGCTGGGCTATGTCTTGGCTCTGCCAGTGCCTGGGTTTGAGTTATGAAAGAAGCTGAACTCAGGTACCACTAGAAGGGGCTTCAGCCAAGCATTATTAGGGAATGTAGTGCCCTTAGCAAAACTTTGTATGCAGTATAAAGCAAAAGAGCACCCGGTTTACAACACCTGCAACCCAGCATACCAAAACCCGGATGAGCAGAAACCCGCCCAAGCCGTAAGCCTCTTCAGTCCCAGTGACGCAGTCGGAAAAAGAAGCTCAAAAAGCAGAGCAAACCCTTTTCGTATACTACAACCCCTAAACCCTAAAACCCCTGGCTCCGTTGGCCCTCGGATATGCGGTCGGAAAAGAGCCTTTAAGAAAGATCAAGCCCTTTCGTATACTGCTAGTGTAACCCCTAAACTTTGAGCAAGAGCCCCTAAACCCCAAACCCTAAACCCTAAACCCTAAACCGCCCAGGTGCTTCTGGCGGAGGCCCTCCTGGTTTTTGGCACTCTCTGCCTGATGGGCCTGGTCAGGACCTCAGTTTTTTTTGATGTTTTGGAGCTCGGGGAATGTGGGGTTAGGGTTTAGTATTTCGAGTTTTTAGATTGGGGTGTAGGGTTTAGGAGCTTAGCTTCCTGTTCCCCTTGTGATTATAGTATAATATCAGCCATCCTGTCTGTAGAGCTCCCAATTTTGGGGAATATCGGGTTTGGGGTTAGATGGAGTCTAGGTTTTCCCATGCAGAAGGAGAGATAGGCTTTACGGTCAGGGTTTCGGGTCTCTGTAGTACAAGCAAGAGCCAGAAAAGCCCAGAAACGTACATGTTTGGCTCATTTGCTTACTTGTAGTAGAGATTATGGGGATATCCCAACGCTGCGTTTTCCGTTACGGTGAGATCTTGTGTCCCGAATGCAGGGGGTTAGGGTTGAGGATTGCGCGAGAAATCGGTTTTTCGAGTCTCATAGGGGGGCTTGGGGTTTGTGGTTTGGGGTCCGGAACCGCCAGGCTGTGGGGCCGTTTTGGTTCAGGTTTCAAGTTCGCGGGTCTTTTGTTTTTGGGAGGCTTTCATACATATGAAAGTTTCATATCATGGTCTTAAACAGGGCTTTTCTTCAAAGGCATCATCAAGGGAAGCAGAAAGCAACAATAAGACTTACTACCGTTCATGGGGCTTTCTTGTTGTGTATCCCTAGACCATGAGACGTCACACTACAGATAATCCAGGTCCGCCAGCAGTACAATTTTTCCAGTTTTGGTATTTAAAGCTTCATGGTTGGAAAACGGCTGCCGCTAGATACCATTGACAGAAAGCTGAGACCTTCACTTTCCCACCATACAGCCTCTACCTTGAAACCTAGTCCCTGAAATCGCCAAAGCTCCAAGCCGCTCCAAGCTCTTAATCCTACAGCCCTAAGCCTAAACCCCATATCCCAAACCCTAAAACCCTGAACCCCTAAACCCTTCACCAAGACAAGCCCGGAACCCCAGCACCGCCTCCGAGTGAGGCAACGATTACGAATCAGGGAACATTCCTGGAGATGGAGAACCAGATCGAGAGCCTTGGGCTCATCTCAGGCCCCAGAAACAGCGGCCTTTAAGGGGTTAGGGTTTAGGGTTCGACTCATTTTTTTGCATTAAGGGCATGAATAATTACCAACAGTATTCTGGTGCTTCGTTGTGGTACAAATATGACCATGGGCCCCTGCACTGAAATCATTAAGGCAAGGCCCTCAGGCCTGAGCCCTCAGGGTGTTTGGGAAATTTTGAGAATCAAGGTGTTAGAAGACCATTAAATTCCAGGGCTGTTGAGTTTCTGTTTGGTGGGGGGGGGGAGGGGGGAGGGGGCTTTCGGGTTCCAGCAAACGCACCTTTAAGGATTTTAGGGTTTAGTGTTTTCGGGTTTAGGGATTGTAGATTTTCTCAGGTGTAAGGCTTTTGGGATTTTTCTTACTTCTGTTCATGCTATTGATGCACTCCTAACCATACCGTTTGATGAGCTCTTGTTCTATATCGTTCGTGTTTGCTGGGTTTTGCTTAATTCCCAGCTTCGTGCTGCTGCTTGGCGGCTGTTGTTCACAAAAGCTTATTCCCCAATTGGGGTGAGTGTGTGAGTGTTTGACCGAGTGAGCGAGCGTCGACTAGCACTTACAGCGCAGCCTGCCGCACGTCCCTCTCAACTTCTTCGGGGGGCTCCGCAGGCGTTACGTATGTGTTTATGTGCAGGTTGCAATCCCCAAACCAAGTCAATCCCTAGTTCAAGCAGCGAACCCCAAAGCCCGATACAACTTTTATAGGGATTAGGGGTTGGGATTCAGGATTTAGGAATGTATGGTTTAGGGTTCAGAGTTCAAGGTCTAGGATTGAGGTGAACACCGATCGAACATCATAGAACACAGGTAGGGTTCCGTCGCTACATGGCCATGCTATGCGATGCCCATGTTTCGGTTGTTGCTTCGGGCAGAAAGCGTATGCTGAGCTTGGGAACCTCATATCAACCAACACACGCTCATCTGAAAACTGTCCCTAAGCATTACACCCTATGTCCTAAAGCACTGAAGCCCGCAACCCGAAACCTAGAACACACATCCTGAAATCGCAGCAATTACCCCCGTGTTGTATCCTTACAGGAGCCTGCACCTTCAACACAAACAAACCCGACATCCTCCTGCATTAGATTGAGGGATGGCCACGCCATCCACCAGCAGCTTGCCAATGCCTTCTTCCTCTGCTGCTACATGCGCCTGGGTTGTTTTCGAAGACACAGGACTAGGATCATGATGATGATGATGATGATGATGATGATTGTGATGATTGTGATGATGATGGATTTCAAAGTTTTGGGGTTTCTACGGTTTTACGCAGGGTTATGGTTTTCGGTCTACTTGCTGAAGGGTTCATGTTACCAGGTGTGACTTTCAATCCTGAAGCCTGAACCCAAACCGCGAAACCCGAAGCATACCATGTTTCGGGTTTAGGGTTTAGGGTATTAGGGTTGAGGGCTTTGGGTTTCGGATTTGATGTCAGGATTTACGGTTTAGGGTTTGGGGGTTTCGGATTTGATGTCAGGAATTAATGAGGGTTTAGGGTTTAGGTGTCAGTCCTTTGCCTTGATCAAAGGGGAAGAAGAGGGACCCTTAATGGGGACCCCTACCCTATAATGGGCTATATAATTGCTATACCAAGGGTATATTCCTAGGGGTCCTTATTAAGGGTCCCTCCCTTTGCCCTTGCTTCAGGCGTCCCTGTTAGCCTAGTCCCAGCCCCGCGGGAGGATCGAGAAGGGATCTACTTTTCGGATCCTCCGGGGGTCTGGGTTCTCAGGTCCGGGACATGAGGACCCCGAGGTATATACCCTTGATATAGCTATGAAACCCATTAAAATCATTAAAAGCCCATTACAGGCTAGGGGTCCTTATCAAGGGTCCCTCCTTTTACCCTTGGACTTGAGTGCTTGAGAACCCATCCAGGCATGGAGCCCTTGTGGTTTTCCTGCAGGGCATGCGCTGGAAGCGTCATTCTTTGCTGGAGAGGAGATCTCTCGTTTTCAAGGCCGTCTGCTTGTCTGCTTTGCCAAAACCGGAGCCGCACCCAAAATCGTTTAGGGTATAGCTTTTAAGGCTCAGGGGTTAGAGGTTCAGGGGTTGAGGGTGCAGGGTTTAGGGCATGGGAAATTGGAACGGGGTGTTTCGGTCGATAAGATGAGTACTTAGGTATACCCTATGCTCAGAACTCCTAGTTGCGACACCTCTTTGATCACTTGAACCCAAGACCCTCAAGGCCCTAAAGCCTTCGGCCCCAAACCCTTCAACGCCTTGTACGCCCTGAAGCCCACATCCATAAAGCCGTTGGCTGATGTGAGCTCCACGTCATACTCTTCTATTCTCGCGCTAGCCCTGCAATCTACGATGCTGACCAAGCAACCCTAGGTCTTCATCAAGGCTCTGTCAAAGTTCATCTGGATTATTAGATTTTGGGATTATTGTGCCAGGGTTTCTACATCAGGTTCCTACAGTAGGCGGCGGCACGGAACTTTGATCGCAGGAAGAGGGCTTGGTAACGGCTATGGGAGGTTTTTGTTCGGGTAGCTCCACTGGCAAGATAACGACGTCCCAACCCTAGACCTTGAAAGCCCGAAACCCTAAACCCTAATGCGTACTTTGCATCAAAAAGGGGGCCCCGAAAAAATTTAAAGTATCTAAACCCTAAACCCTAAGCCCTGAGCCCTAAACCCTCAACCCTCAACCCTCAACCCTCAACCCTAAACCCTAAACCCTAAACCCTAAACCATGAGACTATCCAAACTAGTGCCTACACGACCCCGAGCCCCGAGGCACCTGAGCTTTGGGGCTAAGCTCTGGAAAGAGCGGATCAGGGGCTTAGGGTTCTTAGGGTTTAGGTGTTTAGGGCTTAGGGTTCAGGGCTTTAGGTTTCGGGGTTTCAGGGTTTTAGGGTTGAGGGCTTTAGGTTTTAGGGTTTCGGGGCTTAAGGTTGAGGGCTTCGGGTTTAGGTGTTTAGGGTTTAGGATCTAGGGCTTAGGCTTGAGGGCTTTAGGTTTCAGGGTTTCAGGGTTTAGGGTTTAGGCGTTTAGGTGTTTAGGGTTTGGGGCGTAATGAAATTTCATGTAGACCCCCTGACTATCCAACGATAAGATGAATCCCCGTATTACAGCCCTCCAAGAGACGGGGGACTTGGTAGATGACTAGTAGCAGCAGCAAATCACTTTGTCGTAAGTCTTGCATGTCTGACGATCCGAAGCAGGGCCTTGAAGGAGAAGGGGTTTACCGGTTGGGGTTTTAGGGTTTAGGGTTTAAAGTGTCATACCCATCTCATCTCAAGACTTTGGGTTTCAACGTCCTTGTGCAAAGATCCCAGTGCATCACAGCTACATCGCTCACTCTATCCTAGTTTGGTCCTTACCTCAAACGCCAACCCTAAACCGTAAACGCTATGTCAAAAAAGCAGCCCACTTAACCGTAAACCCAAAAATCCCGGACCCTCTTAACCCAACCCGGACCCTCCCAACTCTAAATTCTAGACTTAGACCAGGAGATTGCAGAAAGCACGGAAGCCGGTCGTTGAAGATGAATCGTACGCCCTCTACCATAAAACCGAAGCCCTGAAGAAAGGATCCCAAACCAGAGGCCTGAAATCGGAAACCCTAAGCCGTCAACCCTGCCAAAATCCGGAGATCTGTTTCATCCAAGGGTCCTCATTTCTTGTCCGCTGCGGCCGTCTAGCGGACGGAGATTTGAATACTTGCCGATGTTATTCCCCAGTGTTCCTTCATGTAGCTCCACTATCATGTACACCAAATCCTTAGTGTAATGATTGAGACCCACTTCTTAAGGCCGGCCAGAAGCCCCAAACGCTGACACCCAGGACCTCCCAAGCAACTTCAAAACAGGAACCCTTAGAAGAACCCTTAGAGGAAGCCTTCAAGGCTTGAAAGGAACCCTGAGCGTAACCCTTGCACCGCCCTATGAGTGCCCACAGGCCTCGACCTTGATTTTCTTGGCTCTCTCGGTGACGGGGGTGTTGCCTTGGCTGCTCGCTTACAGCCCAGTGACCTCTTGATCTTTAATTAAGGTAATATGTGGGTCGGAATAACGAAAACTGGTTCCTGTCATGATTATCAGTAGTTTCTTTAGGTGACAACGCCTGGTGTGCGTCCTGTACGTCCTCTCACTTTTCTGGGGTGGGGGGGGGGGGGTGGGGGGGGCTAATTCCGGCCAGCCCCGACCTGTAAGTCCCAGAACTGCGCACTTCTGTCGCAGGCAGGCCCAAGCTCTAGTTCTGATCGAAGCCATGTTTCCTTAGGGTCATATGCCCAACACACCGGTAATTCCGGTGTGTTCGGCACTTGCTACAACCCACGTCGCCCAAACCATCCATGGGTGGTCCATGTTATTGACGCAGAGCATCCACAGGTCAACCATGTTAACGTCCACTCAGACCAGATCTCATTGACGCAGAGCATCCACGGGTCAACCATATTAACGTCCACTCAGACCAAGTTTGCGCAGCGCGGTGCTCGCAAAAGTGGCTTTTACTGCAGCGCCATCACCTTTTTCGCTAAAACGATCGACCTGTCACAGGGATTCTCCGCCTTTCCTAGCACAACTTTTTAGTCATAATACAAGTTTGCCCTAGGTTTTAGCACATTGCCTGCTTCAGCTACGCCACAAAACGCCGGTCACGTACCAGGCGCTGTTACCTTTCTTTATGACTGCCACTGTTATCATGATTGCTATCATCACTGTAATGATTGTTATCGTTGTTGTTACTGTTATTGTTCTTCTTCTTCTTCTTCTTCTGCTTCTGCTTCTTTTTTGTTACTATGTTTGATACTGTTGTTGATGTCATTGGTGTTGTGTTTTTCAAAATTGTCTGATTCTTCTGCTTGTTCGTCTTTCTTTAGGGGCAGATCCCTACCCCTGGTATATCAGAGCTGCATGGGCTTGCGTTGCACCGGTAGCCCAGCGTTGTTGTTGGGTTCAGAGCTTTAGGACTTAGTAAAGCTTGGGGGCATGGATAGAGTTTAAAGGAGTTTAGGTTCGGCGGTTTAAGTTTAGAGCTCAAAGATTCCGTGGTTGAGGGTTTGATGCTTCAGGGCCTTCGGGTTTCTGGGTTGAGGGAAGGGGGCCGTTTATCGAGAAGAGAACCCTCAACAGCCTTAACCTCCAAAGCGTTAAACCCTCAACCTTGATGCTGCAAAAACTTCTGCACCCCAGCACCCCGACTCGGCCACGAAAGTGCTAGTGCCTTGAGTCCCAAAGCGTTCAGAACCGCAAAACCATTGAGTTTAGGGGTCGGGATTCGGGTTTTGCGGCTTTAGGGTTTAGGGTTTAATTTCCTTGAACAACCAAAATAGGGTCTTGGGGTATATTATGCTACAACTCAATCACCCCACACCGGAAGGAATCGTACCACTATATGGCCAGCCATCTGCTCCCACTTCTAGATCCCGAAGCCCCCCGGGAATTCTCAACCTGGACCCCTCCCTAAACCCTCAGTCCTCAAGCCCAACGTCCAGGAGTTACAGAGGCCAAGAGCCACAGAGCCGCAGAGGCCCCCCCCCAAAAAACCGCCGGAACCCGAAGCCCAAAAGCCTTTAAACACCGAAGGCTTAGGCTTGAGGGCCTTTTGGGGCTGAGCTCTAGACCAGAAGCCCAGACCACGAATGTGCCATGGGGTCCTTTCGCAAAGGACCCGTAGATATGTAGGTATGGGCCAAGGGATTGCGGAGTTAAGTCTCACACGCCAACCCCTGCCCCCAGCCCTACAGCTTGTATGGTTAAGGGTTTCCGATTTCGCCTTAAATGCTTAGGGTTCAAGACTTTCGGGGTTTTGGGGGGTGTAGACCCTCGAAACTGTTATTGAGCAAAAGAACCCGCCGAGCCCGGCAAAAGCTGAAGGCTTGTCATGGAGCTGATCCCGGCGCTGCGGACCCCAATGGTCCGGGAACTGCCCTCTGTCTGCCTTGACAGACAACGTTTCGGGGGTGTGCTATGTTTAGGGTTGGTTGGTTGGATCTCGGTCGGAGTATATAGGGGACCCTAATATAGCACCCAGAATACTAGGACCATTGTAAGGACCCCAAAATGAGCTACCCCGATTTTCGGAAACTCCCATATACTTGCTTTACAGGGTTTGGGAGCTTCTGCAGCCTTCCAAGCTTGCTTGGTTTCATGAGATTTTTGTTGTTCTATGGGTGTTTAAGCCTAAACCCTTTTTAACTCCGAACCCTAAAGCGTTTTAGGGTCGTACTTTTGGGGTTTGTATCTTATTTGCCTGAAGCTCTGGATCGAGACTTCAATCTCCGAGTTTGAGGTCCGCGCCATAAGCCCGAAGCCGTTTCTGTAATTCAGGTTATTGTGTACCTCAAGTTTTGAGTAAGGGGGATGATACAAGCAATCAAGTTTCGAATCTTCCGATGCCCCCCGAACCTCAGCCATGCAACCCTAAACCCGAAACCCTAAGCCCCGAAGTTCAGCCCGAAGGATTGAAAAAAACACGTCATCAGCTTTCCTAATAAAAGGACCTAAGCAATTACCAATACTATTTCAGAGGTTCCTTAGTATCATTATGGTTTAAGGGGCCCCCAAACCCTATTCTAATCATTAAGGCCCCTGTATCAGGCATGTTTTCTCCATGCAGGGAACTCTTTTGGTTTTGGAGTTCAGTCTTGCGGTTTTTTTGGGGGTAACACAGGGGTCTTAATTAATAAGTAGAAAAGGGTTTTGGGCCCACTATACTCGAATTATAATAAGGAAGGAACCTCCAAAATAACATTGGTAACTATTTAGGCCCCTTCCAGTATATCGGAAGCACAGAGCTTCCACCACGCTCGCTTGTCTTAGTCCAGCGACGCCGAAGCAGCGGATCAAGGTAAGTCTCAGTCAACCCCCGAACAAAGATTCCTTAGATCCCACATCCTGAATACACACGTAAGCCTTGAAACTTGAAACCCCGAAACGTGCAGCCCGTCGCTTCTAAATCCTAAACAATGTGAATTCTCGCGAATTCCTGGCTCCTGTGGATGATGTCCATGAGACTCGAACGGAACCGAAAAATACGTTCGCCCGGAGCCTTCGGCCCAGGAATCGCCGCGGCTTGACCCAACGATTGGTCGTGTTGGGAATCATGGTGCCGCGGCTTACTCTGGGTTTCTTGCTAAGGGACCGATTTTGTGAATCACAGTGATCGCGGTAGGACCGTGGAACCATAAATGCAACTGCACAAATAGCTCTGGACACCACCATGAACATCATCATCATCATCATCATCGTCGTCGCCAGCATCATCGTCATCCTCAGTATCCTCATCCTTCAATAGTCCTGTCATGAGTAGCGGTCTGAAGTGACAAGAGACCATGTTGACTGCGGCACCAGCCAGACGCTGAAGTTTTAGGAGGCATCGGCAGGGATTCTTTGTCTGACAACTGCACAACATGTCTATGTTGCCCGTGCACACAGAAACAGCTCATGCAGAATCTTTCAGGACATCCTCCCTCACCGGGTTCTTTCTACGATTTCGGTCTAGGTGTCTCCTCCGGTCGTGTTGTTTTTTGGCTGTTGCAGAGCCGGGCTTGGAGAACACGTAACACAGTGGCAACATCAAAAAGCAAAATCCTGACCGAACCGAACCCTCAGCTGTGAAGTGTTTTCATGGCGTTCTTCTGTTCGGCTCTTAGGACTTTAGCTTTTTGAGCTTCTGTTTCAGCTATACTAAGGAGGCGAAAAGTTACAAGGAGGGGTTCAGAAGTCAGCCAGGTATTTTGTTAAGCCCTAAACCCTAATGGCCCTATACCTCTATATCCTGAGCACAGATCCTCCACCTCCCCTCCTCCTTCTCGATTGCCCTCTTCTGTGCGTGTCAGAAACCAGAGCCCGAATGACCGATCTATGGTAAGATCTAATCATCTACTTCATGAGCTCAGCTTTGCAGAGATCCGAGTTTAACTTAAAAGAATCCCTAAGCCTGAAGCCCGACACCCCTGACTGTCGACCGTGAACACCAAAAGTCTAAGCTTGGAATCTCGAAGCCTTAGTTGTCAGATCCGATGTCCCCAAACCCACAGCAAACCTCAAAGCCTGGCCCAAATAGGTTTCAGGATTACGGACCTTGGTTTTCTTGCAGCTTTTTCTGTACATTTATGTAACTCATGAGGCTTTGCCACGGTCTTATGGGCTGTATGGGTCCCATAACCGGTTCAGGGATGTGGGTTTCAAGGCTTTCAAGCTCTTTGGGGCCTATACTTGTCTCTTCTGAGGAAGTGTATGCTGCAATTCTTATACAGGAACCTGAAGCGATTGGTAAGTTTTCGGATCCTAAACCCGAGGCCCGAAACCCTAAGTCAGCATGAGTCTGCTTTATTCTGGGGCCCATGGGGTTGGGTTCAGTTAAAGGATAAACCAAAAACCCGCTTTTGAAGAGGCCCTCTTCCGAGAGTTCAGGGTTTGGGGTTTCGGGGTTTAGGATGGAGGGTTCCGGATGACCCTTGCACCCTGAACCCTTAACCAGTTTAGGATCTGGGTTTCAGAGTTCCGGTTTTGGGTTTCGGACTTTCAAGTTCGTTCGTTTCGAGTCTTGGGGTTAAGTTAAAGGTTAGGGGAATACACAGGTCTTCGCCCCAACCCTCCGAACAAGTCCTGAATAGCATGTAAAGGTACTCTTTTCGTCCCTACAGCACCACAAAAATATAACATTCAACAAGGCCTTGTTCTTATCATGAAGACTACTTGTTCCGGTGTCTCTGAATCCCGAACTAAAACCCCTAACCCTGAAGCAAACCCTAACTCCAAAACCCTGAAAACCCTAAGCTGTAAGAACCTGTCGGGCTGCGACAGAGTGGTCCAAGGCTTTCGTGGGAAGTTACTCCATGGAGGCTCGAGGGTTTCAGGGTTAAGGTTTTGGGGCTTGGGGTTTAGGGGGTTTAGAGGGTTGAGGGTTCAGGGTTTCGTGGTTTGGGGTTTAGTGGTTTAGGGTTTAGGGTTTCCGGGTTTGGGGGCTGTAGATAGAACTTTTTTCTTTGGGATGAGAAGCTAAAACCACCGATGCAGCTGGACCGCTACTGCTCCTCTGTGAAGCTCTGCAGTCCGGTTCTTAGTAGGGAATGGGGGAAGGGATTATGGAGACGATTATTGGGGACTATATAGGGTCTACTATGTAGGGATCTTTTCCCCCATTCCCTGCTAAGGACCAGACAGTCTTTGTTCGAGATGTTCAAAGTATGCTGGGTAGTTTTCTTCGCTGCCCCAACCCGCCTGCCCGGGTTACGTCTGCTTGGAGAGTTTTGCAGGCACAGTACAGTTGAAGTCTTTGACAGACAGCTGAGTGCCTCACTGCTTGCCAACACTGAAGGGTGTCGCTGGTGATCCATTATATTCTATGCCATTGGTGTTTCTTTGGCTGAGTTCGGGTTGAAAGAAGTGCACTGCGCAAGTCAAAGATTCTGCAAGCTTCCTGGAAAGCTCATGTCAGAGGCCCGGTGGAGACATGCTAGGCAACATGTTTGGTTTTAAAGTAGAGTTTAGGGCATGTGGTTCTGAGAAACCGGTTTTAGATTTGGGTCTAGGGTTTTTGGCCTGGGACAACGGTATGTGATTTGGGACAAGCATTTGGATGCCTGACGTCTTCCGTTGGCAGAGGAGCGGCTTATCTCTAAACCCCAAACCCGACATCCGAAATAGCAAGTAGATTTTCTTTGAGGCTCTTAAAGCATAGACCATAAACCCTACGTCTCTGTTTCTTTGATACTCGGGTGTTTTAGGGTTCGTGGCGGTTCAGGGTCCCCAAAACCCATAAGCCGATTACAGTACCTTTGGGGCAAAGTTTCTGTAGTCTCTGGAGTTGAGAGTCGATTTGGGCAGACGGAAAAAGTCAAGTCAGTTTAAAGGCTCTAAACCCACCTGAACCCTAAGCCCTGAAGCTGTTGGAGTTTAGAATGGGGCCTGCTAGGGGGGTTGCTTGTTGTGCCTACAATACACTTCCCAAAATTCTTGTGCTGACGATGATGGCATGTGTCATATGGGTGTTGTCAAAATTAGGATCCCTTCATGGGTCCTTAATGTAATACGGCACCTATTATTTAGGATACCCCAAAAGGGACACTAATCTTGACAACCACCCATATAGAGCTTGGAAGTAAGCTTAAGCCTTTTGTGGCGATGTAGGTTTTGAGGGTTCGGAAAGCTAATTTCGCCAGAGTTTGAGGTTGAAGGGCTGAGGATCGGAAATGCTGGTTCGGTTACACTAGTAGGTTTGTTCGGCTCCTTCAATACGCCATACCCCAAAACTTTGTAATAATTTTTAAGGTCCCTACAAGTTTTGCAATATGTTTAGTGTTCACTGTACTATACATTACGATACTATATTCTACTTTACTATGCTATGCTATGGTATACTAGGCTATACTGTACCATAATATACTATACTTTACTGTACGATGCTATGCTATAACGTAGTATAATATTAGATAGATTCGTTACGAGGCTGAGGGAAGGCAGCTTCAATGGGAAGGCTTAGCCAAAGGTGTCCGATGCATGGTTGGAGCAAGGCCGTGTAAGATGGCTTATGCAACCCTAACCCTACATCTCATCAACTACCCGCCTTGTTCTCTAAACCCCAAGACCCTACAGAACACAACAGTCCAAAACAAAGAAGCCCCTAATGACACCAAGTCATGCCTTCAATGCCAAGCCAAAGCTCTCCAAAAATGCAGTTGCTGGCGCTGCGCCGGCGTCTGACCTGCACGGGCTGAGCCACGGGCAGTGTGCGGGGAGGGTTGTGTTGTGTTTGGGAGCTGGCAGTTTATGCTTTACAACACATGGAGGGCATCTCGGGTTTGCTGGCTGTTGATTATTGATGTGTAGCGTAATTAAAATGCAGGGTGTTTGGTGTTGTAACAAGCAGCTTTGTCATGGCCCTGGCTGAAAAGTAACGGGGGGTTTACGTTCCTGAGGTGTAGGGATCATGTTTGAGCCTTGAAGGGTTCAATTGCCGACCATCGACGATGTTCGTGACAGGCTTTATCTCGACAGGCGATTTCAGCATTACTTTCCCGACGGGAATCAACGTTCTCTAAGTCAGTCAGAATATTGAATCATACCGAACCGTAGGCCGTAGACCCCCAGCCCCTGGGGTGTAGCATTTAGGTGGTGATTTTCGCGGCAACAACTGCCAAAACTTTTGCAGCAGCTGGGGCACATCCTTTGTTGCACCTCAAGATAAAGAAACTCGCGTGTCGGAACAAGGCTATGGTCTACCCATATGCTCCATACATAGCAACACTCATCGGCTGCCCCAAACCCTCAGCCTAAGTAGTGAGAGCACCAAATTGCACTTGTTTCACTGAAATCCCAAATCCGACGTTCTAAAGACTTGAACCCAAAGCTTTACACCAAAACCGAGACCCTCAAATCGACGCCAGCAAACTGGAAGAGTACAACTTGGTCCGCAAGCCTTTTTGGTCAGCCCAGTATTCGCGCTCTTGGAAGGTCAAGAGCAAAAACCATAGCATTTTATGCCCTACATAGATATGTGTTTGATTGTGTGTAAACTACTTTTTATACCTACATCTACATTTCTATCTTTATCCCGTCGCGATCTTTCTGTCTACCTCTACCTCTACCTCTACCGGTGGCTCTACCTCCACCTCTATTACCTCTACCTCTACCTCTATCCCCATCCGTATCTCTACCCCGATCTCTCTCTCGATCTCGATCTGCATCTCTATCTATATCTGTATCTATACCCATATCCAGGTCTATATCTAGATCTATACCTTATATCTTGTGTCTCCTATCTCATATCTTTTATTCCATATCTTATACCTTATACCTCATATCTCATATCTTATATTTCTATATCTCATATTTCAACTTCGATTTATTTCTTGTATTTTATATATTGTACCTTCTATCTTCCATCTTCTATCTTATATGTGATAGTTTGTACCTTACACCTTACTTTCTCTGGTTTCGTACATCTATGTCTATGTCTATATCTGTATCTTTACCTGTATCTACACATGTAATTCACACACACATGCAACATGAAGAACATGTCTGCACATGCTGAGCTCGAATATACAGACAAAGGTTGGGTGTTTGGGGTGTATGTGTACACAATGCAAAAGCCGGCACATGGAGGCCCAACCACGATGCCGACATTGGGACTCGAATCCCACATCCTCGGCGGAGCTTTCATCATAAACCTCAACTTCTGCATGCCGAAGCCCTCGACCCGAAAGCCCTCAGCCCCTAAGCAATTCTAAAGCCAAGCCGGACCTGAAGCCCCACGCGCTCGACACCGGAAATCAGGGGTACCACGTTTCCCTTTTGCACAGCTCTCACAGAATTCTGCAAAATTATAAATACATTCAGAAGGTCTGATAAACTCGTCAGCCTCAAGCAATCATCCCAGCTGTTGCATGGTTCACGCTCTTTTCCAGCGCCTTCTGCCGAAGTGCAGAAGGTGTGCTTAAGCTCAGGGTTTAGGGTCCCTGGCGCTTTTCAGGTCGTGGACCTCCCCCTGTCGTGGGGACGCGTCGAAAACTACCGGGACGTCTCGGGTTTTGTAGGATTAGGGTTTAGGGTTTAGGATTTATGGCGTGTCTGTTTATGTAGGTGTGAACAGGTCGTTTTAATTAGTGGTGTATGGGTCTTGCTTCTTCAGGGCTGCATAAAGTTTGGTTTAGGGTTGTACAGTATAGTTACCGAATACTTGACCATAGTTACTTAGTGTATTTATGCTGTTGTAAACTCGTACATTCAAAACCTTATTCTGATTATTCAGATCCTTATGTTAGTATCTGTGTTCCAGGATGCAGTTTTGGGGTGTCGTTGTTAAGATTGAGGAAACGATTCAGAATACGTTGTTTTTGTGTAAAGGAGTTAGGGCTTTGATGGGTTAGGCAGTCTTGGGTTTAACGGCTTAAAGCACGGAGGTTCTGGGTTCATGCATGGTTTGATGGTTTGGGTTCAGGGCAGCTTATGACGTGATGCTCTTTTCGTTCTGGCCAGATGCATTCTGAGGCTCCACGTCTTTCGACATCGGAGTTTCCAGAAATCCTGCGCCCGGATAACATGCCCAGAGACCCAGATCCCTCACCAACGAGTATGTCTTAAATCTTGATACTGGTAAGCACAGGTGAAAGCACGCGAGAGAGCATCGGGGGTTCAGGGTTGGCCTCGTATTGAACCTAGGTGTATCGTTTGTTTCCGTAATCTTGGATGTCGAGGTATGAAGGGGGTAAGGGGAGTACGGGGTGTTTGAGTTCCTGACCACGACTGACTATAAACAGGCAGGATTTTCAGTACCCTAGTCTCTAGTTCAAAGAATGCGAATCTTTGGGCTGACGCTGCGCCCTTTCCCCTGCGGCGAAATTCTGGACGTCGAGCGCAGGAGCCGAAACCCTAGATTCCAGCCACTACTGAATCCTTGTCCATCAAACAGTAGCGGTCAAACTCGGCATGCTTTATCCTTAGATTTTCAATATGCGCCCCAGACCACTTCTGAAGGCCCCTTTGTACACTGCAACATCCTATAAAAACCTGGTAGAGCCCCTCTGGAGCGCTATGTTCCTGTTGAACCCTAAACCCTCAAGCTTGTGTTATGTAAACCCTACGCTACCTAAGCCCCATGATATGTAGGCTAACCCCTACGTAATTTCTACATTACGTCGCTTGGCCCAGCACCAGGATGCTTCTTAGAAGTCAGGCCCTTCGTGAGGCCAATGCCTCATGCGTTTCCCTGCGGCCCATGGTGCAGCAGGTGGGCTTCGAGGGGAGTCTTGTTGCAGATGCTGATGGGTGTCTGTATGTGTGTCTGCATGCATGTAATTTGTATGTGTGTATACATACATATATGCATACATACATACATACCTACATGCATAAATCCATACACACAGACAGGCAGGCAGACAGACAAACATACATACATATATAGACATAGACACACACACACATGCATGTATGCTTATACTATGTCTTTGTGACATGCATACATGCGGCTTTTATGTATAGTTATACAGGTACGTTGATGCACATCGAGTTGTGTCGTTTATACCTCTGTCTGTATATGCATATATGTACACATGTGGATAGTACAGTTACGGGTTTCGAGGGGGCATCTTTCTGGCAAAGACGCCCGCTACTCAGGGTGGGGTGCTCCGATGTCGTGGAACAGCTCTCTGGGCCATTTTGTCTTCAACTAATTGCTGCCACCATCCTTTTCTCTAATCCAGAAGCCCCAAACCCAAAACCCTTAAACTCTAGACTCCAAACCCATATCCCGAAATCGAAACTCGAACCCTCTAAACGCTCCACCCAGCCTAAAGTTTCATCTCCGAGCAGCTTGGCAGTAGTGACAACATGTAACACTGGTCTCTTTTTTCGGAGGCTGTTGCCGTAAGCTTTTCCTGGGTTTAGGATGTAATGCAGGGGTCAGAGGGTCAGTGACTTCTATCCACACGAAGGCTTTGGTTCAAGACTTCCTGGTTCTTGGTCGGGACTGGGAGAATGGGGTATGGGGACTACTATAAGGGACCTGAAGCGGACTATTCTGGGGATCCCTACCCCCATTCCCTACTTAGAACCATGGAGAAGATGAGGGCTCTAAGATCGAAGCAGCCTAGAGGTCCCTATTAGCTTAGAGTCCCAAACGCTAAACTCTCCCGAAAAGGCAGATAATCCGAACTGCCCCCCAAGAAACTGGATACATATATACATATATATATATATACATATGTATGCATATATACATAGTTACACACATACAGATAGTTTTAAATCCAATAGAACAACATAAAAAGAAATATGACATATTCTCGGATGTCTAATGCTCAGTAGTAGAGTAGGGAACCTTTTACCTTTTTCGGGTTCAGAGTTGAGACGTTGAGGATTTAGGGTTTAGGGGTTTGGAATGTCGGGTTTAGGGGTGTAAGCTTGATCTTTATAGAATCCCAAAGGTTAGCCGGCTAACCTGTAGTTCCTCGAAGATGAACCGACAGGTAAGAATGACCCCCCAGAAAAACCTCAGGTGTTCAAGGTCCTTCCCACCGTTCTCGGGATTGAACGCTCTACCTCCGATTTGCGAGCCTGCTCTTTGGGGCTCTGTCATCTGAAAGTGCTGGCTTGCTAGTGATGGGCACTCTAGTCATGCAGAAAACACAACAAGAAGACACTTGACGACCCTTCATTGCTGATACCCTGTGATTTTTTGATGGGTACACCTGGTGTGCCAAACCCTGACATCGGAATGCAGAATTGTGCCCGGGCACCCTAGTTGTTAACTTACTTGCAAAAAAACCTGCAAATTTACTTCACAATTCCTGAACTGCAAATCATGGGCTTATGTGTTCTTGTGACCAGGCGATGGATATGGATGGTCGCTGTGATCGCCGTCCATGCCCACTCCCAGGATACAATCTCTCGGGTCTGGTTTCGGTTGCTACCCTGCTCTGTGAGTCGCAATGGTAGTCTTGGTGTCACTTCTGTTTCTTGTTGCATTGCAAGCTGAGCGACCCCAACTGCAAGCAGTGTGCTAACAGTGTTATATATCTTCGTCGTCAGTGCTATCGTGGCACATAGATTCAAACCCATGCGTCCGTTTACGTTCAGAGTCAGTTCTGCATTTTCACGGATCGAAGTACTCTTTCTGCAGCTGCCTCTGAAACCTGGGAGACATGCCAGGGTCAAAGTTATCGCCACGTGCGTGCCGAAGGGCTCGGCGGAAAGACGATCGCGGACGGAGCGAACGTGCAGCCAAAGGCTTTGCTGCCGAAGTGTCACGCAGCACTATCCCAGCCGCCGGCAAGTCAGGAGACATAGCAATTTGCTACCAGCAATTTTGATTTGCTGAGCCCACGGTTTCGCTCCATCTCTCGGTCTCGTTACGCTCTCGCGGATGCGCAGCAAGCCTAACTTGCAGAAACATCGTCGCCATTACACACCGCAGGAACGTGGCCACGAGGGCCCTACACGTATGCGACACGGAAAGGATGGTCTTTTGTCCAGTGCTCGCCTGCTGGCGCGCTCGTGTCTCGTTCCGGTGGCAGAGTCGCGACGTTGACACGTGGAATGCTCGGACGTCACCTCTTCTGCCTGCTCCGTACTGATCCGAGTGTTACTTGGGATCGTCGGGCGATCAGCAGGGCAACGAGCCTTTGCAAGAGCTTTCCATGGCTGTCGCCAATCTTTCGCCGTGCCGCTGAGTCGTCTTGGCCGCTGAACTTCACAGGCGGCTCACTCCGTCGCTCACATATAGAATCCCTCTGCGGCGGGTCGGAGGTTCTGTAACAGGTGGAGACCCTCTAATGTCAAGTCTTGGCCAGGGTCCGAAAGAAATACTTGCAAACGATTGAGTCGTCTTTTCGTTCTTGCAGCCACTGAGTGGAATGGTGATGATGATCAAGACCACGGAGACCATCACGATCATGTAGACCAGCGCAGTCATGTGTTCGTCATCTGCGAAGGCTCGGAAATTATCGCCATGCCTGCGCTCTGACGGAGGGCCGCATGCAGTGCGTTCGATCTTCCTCGTGACGTGTGGCAGTTGATCGGAAACAGATTCACATCAGCGTTTACCATTCCGAGCACTTCGGGGCGGCATGCTGGGGCACGCAACGGCTTGCGGAGTTTGCAGACGAACGATGAATCGCAACTGCTTGACCCGGGACAATGGAGGAAAAACAACTGAAACGTTGTGTAGTATTTCTCGGGGCTGGGACGTATCTGCTTCCATGAAGAATGCAAGTGATTTCTTGCACCAACGAGGACAGGCCTTCGATTGCCTGCCCATCGTAATCGGCGACCGAATCATGCGGCCGATAACGATGACGATGGTGATGGATGTGGTGGCGATGTGGCTGAGAACCGACGATTTTGGTGAGAATTCTGTACTGGCCATGTTTGCGTCAAAACTCGCATTCCGCGTTCGTTGTGCCTAAAGCATTCCCCTTGCCGTGCGCGCCATGATGATGGCATCATCCTCGTCAGTGTATGTCGCACGAACAGCACCTGTTGCACATGTTGCACCTGTGTCACGGTACTGGGCATGTTGCCGCCGATGCAAATGGTCGATGGGCTTGCACAGCGGCCCAACGGCATGCCACACGCGGCACCAACCAACACGCCAAACAAAGCTCGCACACATAGTTGGCAGCAGCAGTCGTTCAATGCGGCCGCCCACACGTGATCAGCTGACGGAGATCATGCTTCGTTTCGGCAAGAGTTAGTATGCCGCAGCACATCGCAGAGGGCAATTGCATCGGCGACGAAATAGCTTCCTGTGATTTTCGACAGGTTTGCTCACTTGCGAATGGATTCGTTTTTCGAGCAAAGCTTAGCCGACATCATAAACAACCAGGCAGGAGCGGGATGTTCATCGTTGGGTCGATTTGCGAAACAGCCGGCGGTGCGAAAGAATCGAAAGCGATGGTGGCGACGATTACCAACGATGACGACAACTGTCGCTGGCACTACTATTGAACCTAGACGACGAGCGACGACTTCTATTGCTTGTGCCGGTGCTAACACCAACACCGTCACTATGGCTGCTAGGACTACCACTGCCATTTCTGCCATAAATACGGCTCCGATTGCTACTATTGCTAGCTACCGCTCCGCTACCGCTACTGCTGCCGCTGCTGCTATTGCTACTGCTACATATTGCTGCCATTGCCACTTGCTACTGTCAGTGCGACTGCCCACTGCCACACTCCCGCTGCGACTGCGACTGCGACGGCTACTGCTGCTGCTGCTGCTGCTGCTGCAATTGCTACTGCAATTGCTAGTTTCCGCATTGTTTGCAGCAGTATTAAAGGGTACAACCATAGCTACTCAAAAAAATAGCTATTATAGCTGCGGCGACGACGACGGCTACTGCAACGCTTTATTACTCGTAGCCGCACGAATATGGCTGATTTTATTATCCGTGCTGGTGCTATTGCGAGTACAACTACGTATTCTACGAGCAGGAATGCTACGAGTATCGTTACAACCCGTGACCTTCCACGGCTACCACTACTACTATTGCGGCGGCGACGACGATGACTACTACGAGCACTACTGCTACTGCTATGTCTATTGCTACGTTTACACTTACGTTGACTACGACTACTACGGCTACGACTACCACGACTACTACAACTGCTACGACGGCTGTTGCCACTGCTACTGCCACCACTGCTACCACTACTGCTGGTGCTGCTGCTTGTGCTGCCGCCGCAAACCGCACACAGGAGGTTCCGTCGCTCACCAACTGTGTACCGTCAATATGCATTTCAGAAAGCAGCGCCTTGTGCAGTCTGGTGCGTTAATCAGTGGAATCCACATTGTGACGGGCGTATCCCGCGCTTAGCGCAGCGGGAGGCGGTCCGGGCCAGCTGGCTCAGCGAGCGCCAACACGTGGTCCAATGCGGGCCCGCACCCTGCGGCGCCGCTGGAAACCAGCCACGAGGCTCCCAGGGCCGTGCCGCCAACGGCATGCTGCACCGCGGCCGACAGCATGCCCCACCACTTGCGCGTCCAGGCAGTGGAGGCCGCAGCTCGGAGGGCCAGCAGCGCGCGGAGAGCCCGAACCCGGACGAGCTGTCGGACAAGCGCGCGCGAGTCGGCATTCCAGCGCCCTCCGACTTCCACAGCAAGGACGAAGAGGCGTCGGCCACCGCCGCGCTGCAACTCCGGATACGTTGCTTCAGAGATTTAAACAAAAAGGCGATCGCATATTCACAAAGGCGCTTTGCCCGGCTGCAGCCCACAAGTTATGCTGTTTCTGTATGCTGACGATGTAGTTGTTGTGGCAGACCTTTTGGAATTTCAGCGCACGTTAAAGAAGGTTTTGGGGAGCCTCTTGGGGATTCTGTGTTGGGGCAGGCCTGAAGAGGATGCTGTTTAAGACGCATAACTTCAATTTCATGCTTAATTTCATGCTTCCCCTGTTCCTATGCCTGTAGTGCTCGGGAAGCTGTCACTTGGATGTCTTATTCAGAAATAGAACAAGCACGGTGTGCGTTTCCCGGCTAATAGCAACCGTGGGTTTCATCAGTTCCACACTTGGGCGGAAAACCGTCGGCTTGCAGTTCATTCGTTCCACTCATACTTGATCCATGTGTTCTAGGGGGCCCCTTGTTAATGTAACTCGAGGGGGGGGTTCGCCGATACGTAGAGGACGGCCCGGATACGTAAGAGGGTACCCCCCGTTCGGTTACATTTTCAGGCGGTGCATGGTTGAACGTAGGAACCTCAGCCTCGAGTCCCAGACCCCCCCTCGAGTTACATTTCCGGGTTGCCGGGCTTATGATTTTTTATCACAAATGTGACGCCTTGTTGCGATCCCGCTTCCGCTCTCCAGGGCTCGATGTTGCAGGGATTCGGCTGTGCTGGCATAGCTTCGCAGGCAGTTGGAAGCATTTTCGGAGCAGAACCTGAGCATAGCTGTGAAGTACAGAGATCGGCGACACACTGAGCAGAAACCCTTTTTTGGAAGTTCATGCGTCATGGCGGATGCTTCTGAGCCTCGCCCCGAGCAGCCCGAGCATCCTCCGGCTCCATGCGCAACTTGCCTGATCCAGAGAGGTGCAGGTTGTCGGCGCATCGAAGCGACTTTCTAAGCTCGGCTTCCAGGGCTGCTGGCTTCGCGAGCTCGGGGCGCCTTGTCATGTCCGCCGCATGGCAAGCAGACCTTCGACTCGAAGAAGAAGCTCTTCCGAGTGAGGACCTGGGTGTGGCCGTCGTGCATCTTGAGTCTTGTTGTGCTTTTCGCTTCGGGCAGGTGCAGCCGTCTGTTTGGCGAGGGCCGGGCGTCTCACCATGAAGCGGTGTCGCCGGGAGCTTATGTGGATCTTGCGGCCGCCGGTACGTGGACTGAATGTGTGAGTTCGACGCTCGGGCGGCCGTACGGCTGGACGTGGATATCTCGATATCCACGGACCTCCTCGGCATGGGCGCTCATCAGGGTCTGCCTGCCTGTGTTGCAGCCTCCGTGGAATCTGCAGCTCGATTTGTTGCAACGATGAGTGGTGCCAGCAGCCGTGAAATCAAGATTGTCTAGAAGCACACTGCGTCTGTGCCCATTGCAAGCATGGGACAAGAAACATCACGAGTTAAGCGATTGTAGCAGCAGCTGGCCCCATGCCGCTTACCTGATAGCTGCGGCAAGTGTCGTCTGCTGCAGATGATGGAGCAAGCCCGGCCAGGCGTCAGGGCAGCAGCATTTCGGACGTGGTGTGGAGGTTTGTCAATGTGGGCTGGATGTGGGGTTGAGGTTGTTGCTTTGCTTGGGTCGGTTTGGAGCTGAAGTTGTTGCTCTTTCTGGGCTCCTTGTTGTGTGCACCCCCGGAGCACGGGGGGGATCACGCAGCCACTGCTGGCACTAGGTTCATACTGTATACCCTAGTGACCTAAACTCTTTGGGCTGTCCAATTGCAGGGTCGGCAGTGTATTTTTATCCAACAAGACAGTAGAGAGCTTTCTGATTACCGTACCGAACGACATCCTTGCTCGCAGACGCCGAAATCCTCGACCTGGCACAACCCTACAACCTTCAGAAAACAAGCAGGCAGAACCCCAAACCCCATAATTGTTTGGACCCCAAACCCCTAGACTCATGAAACTCGGTGCTACACTGCCAAACTCTCGAAAAGGAGCCGGCTCCGCCTGTCTCCGCGGTGCCGCCACGTGGCGACATGGAGATTCGAGACGCTGGCTTGTTGGGTAAAGGGTTTGACGGCAGGGATGTTGTCAAGGAGGCAGTCTTTGGAGTTTGCGAGCCGACTTAAGTGGGCTTAGGACCTGCTGTGTAGGGCTCGGGTGTGTCGGTTTGGAGCTGAAGTTGTTGCTCTTTCTGGGCTCATTGTTGTGTGCACCCCCGGAGCACGGGGGGGATCACGCAGCCACTGCTGGCACTAGGTTCATACTGTATACCCTAGTGCTTTGGGCTGTCCAATTGCAGGGTCGGCAGTGTATCTTTATCCAACAAGACAGTAGAGAGCTTTCTGATAACGTACCGAACGACATCCTTGCTCGCAGACTCGCCTGCGACCCCGAAACGTCCCAGGCTTCTTACTCTCAGCCTCGCGCTTTTTTTCGGGTGTTCCTGGCGAGTTAATGCCTGGACCCTGGAGATCTTCTGCCTCGAGGGTTCCGGTTGTGGTTTCGGGTTTCGCTGAGTTCGGTGTGTGTGCGTGTGTGTGCGTGTGTGTGCGTGTGTGGGTGTGTGTGTGGGTGTGTGTGTGTGTGTCTGTTTGTGTGTGTGTGTGTGTGCGTGTGTCTGTGTGTGTGTGTGTGTGTGTGCGTGGGGCTCTTTGTCTAAAGGGCCTGGCGTTGGCGTTTACTCTGTTTACTCTTTAGGCACGGGATTGTATCTTCCGGGCTTAGGTTGGTAGCATTTTGGTTCAACAAGCGCGAATGTTGTGGAGTCGTGTCAAATGCTTTATCCGTGATTGCACGTGCGCCCTAGCTTGTCCAAGCAGAGCAGAACGGTTTTGAAACCAGGAGGTTTGTGTTGCCGGGTGCTTCGTCTTCAGCCGCTTTCAGCTAGGTTTAGGGCTTATAATGTTGCCGGGGCTCAGGGTTTGGCTTTAGGGTTCATAGGGCTTAGGGGACGAGCCAGAGCACATGAAGGTCCGACGAGTTGAAGATGTGGAATCTTGGACCGTCCTGAACCGTGACAGCTTCCTGGGTAGTCTGACCGATGTGATGCTGGTGAGAAGGGCCAGCGACATGCATGACGGCATTGGGCTACAGAGAAGCTTTGTGCTCCGACTGGCGACGAAGCCTGTGAGCGTGGAATTTGGTGTCGCCACAGACACCCAAGTCGTCCAAGCTGCAGCACGCAGCCGTCTTAACGTCGGCGAGTTGGCGGAGCGCCTGCGCTTAAGCTGGGAGCCAACAGACATCACGAGCCGCTTGCACGCTGAAATCATGTCCCACTCCACGAAGCTCAACAAGCCGCTTTGGAGCTACGTCCTGAGCAGGTTCTCGGGCCGAGAGCTCGCGCAACGCATAGTAAATGCCGGAGGACGTCTCCGAGGAGGCTCCGTGCGCCAGATCCTGGAGTGGTGCTGGGGCTTGATGGACCGGCCCGAAGACATGCTGTCCACATCCTTCCGGCCACAGTCCTGTCAGCGAGCCTTTCTTCGACGGTTAACCAAAGACGAGTTTTTGTCCCCCGCCACGCTGAGGGACAGATTTCAGCTCAACCTAATGCCCCCGAGGATCCGCTTGAAAACCGACCAGAACCTGTGGCTGCGGAAGCGAGAAGTCATGCGGCAGTTCCGCGACCAGAAGGGCTCAGGACCTTTCCTGGCTCGGAACCAGTTTCGCATCATGCACTCCCGTGCCAAGGCATGCCCTAGCAACGGAAGTTTTGCCGAGACTGGTCCCGGTGCCAGGAAAGTCTTAAACCTGCTGAATGGCCTCGCACATCAGTTTTCCTTGACCTCTTCTTCCCAAGAGGCCTGCGACTCCTACAGCCACCTTCTGCTGCAGGCGCACAAGAAGTTTCTCGCAGACTTCAAGAAGCGAGTCCGCGAAGCGGAGCATGACGATGAGGTGCGGTGGCTTGAAGCCTTCCAGCTGGAGATGCAGGACGTGGACATGTTTGAGTTTTTCTTATGCGAGTGTTCCAAGATCCTCGTATACCTCATTCATGGACATTCCCGTTACTTGCGTCAGAACCCCGACGCAGTGGACGATGAGCAGAGCGATACTCCCTAGCCGTTAGAGCACCATGGGAACGCTAAGTTGCGGCTGGCAGTGTTGACCTAGGTATAATTCCGGATTCCCGAAGCATGGCTACTGCAGGGTCTACAGTCCACCTATGCCTCCTCCTGGACTGGCCTCCAGCTCCTAAGGCTTAAACCCGAACCCTCAACCTGCCAGTCCCCAATCCTGAACGCGAAGTCAGGCCGGTTCGGCTAGGGGTTTAAGCGGGCTTAGGACCTGCTGTGTAGAGCTCGGGTGTGTCGGTTTGGAGCTGAAGTTGTTGCTCTTTCTGGGCTCCTTGTTGTGTGCACCCCCGGAGCACGGGGGGATCACGCAGCCACTGCTGGCACTAGGTTCATACTGTATACCCTAGTGACCTAAACTTTTTGGGCTGTCCAATTGCAGGGTCGGCAGTGTATTTTTATCCAACAATACAGTAGAAAGCTTTTTGATTACCGTACCGAACGACATCCTTGCTCGCAGACGCTGAAATCTTCGACGTGGCACAACCCTTCAACCCGCCAGTTCCTCAGCGCCTTGCACACAGCCACGACTGCTTTCACAGTCGCAGAACAGCTGCGGGAGTGGTACAGAGCGGACGGTGAAAGACTGCTGTTTCCGAACGATTACAACCAGCTTCTCCTCGGCGCCGACCCAGATGAAGACGAGGACTTGAGCGATGCCGAAGCTGCCCAGCCTGGTGCTGCGACGTGCGTGGATGATGAGGAGGCCGAAAGGCTGCTGGGCAATGCTCAAGTCCAGAATCGCCTGCAGGCAGAGATTGCTGAAGTCCTGAAGAGCACCGCTGCTCCCGCTGCCGCAGAGAATGCAGGGATCACTGAGAAGCCGACGGCCACCGAGTCGCCCAGACACAAGAAGGCCAAAGGACCTCCGAAGACACTTCCTGAGATCCTCGCCCAAGCAGGGCTGTCGAAAGCAGACATCGGCCAGCCCGGCGAGACAGACAACCATATGCTGGACCGTCTGGGGCATCCTCAGCCGAGGTCAAATTTATGGCTGCGGACGACTCAACGAGCAACAAAAGCTCGAACATGAGCTATCCGTCAGCCAGCGTGCTTACGTGTGCAGCGAGGCCCGACAGTCGCGTGCACAGTTATGGTCCAGTTTTCAGCGGCAGTGCGTGAAGAGTTTCTTTTGCACATTAATTTAACTTCAGACATGTTCTTCAGCTTTGCCAGCGGCTGCTGGACGGGAAATTTTGTTTTCAGCTGAGCTGTGTCTAGCTTCCCGCCCGACTGTAGACCCAGCCAATTGCCGTTCCGGGGAGTTCCAGTAGGCAGGGTTTACAGTGTGTGGAGATTTTCCAGAGCAGACACCCGGGGATCACGCACTCACGACTGTCAGCATCCCTGGCTCGTTCTGAGGGTGGCAAATCCTGCTGCGGCCGACCACGGAGTCCTCACACCGGCCGTCACATTCAGGCCAGCCTGCGCGATGAAAGACGGGTGCCGTCAGTACCAAGTTCTGGCGGTGCGCATCAACACGGCGGACAAACCGAAACTTGGCATTGTCCTCAGTGTGTACCGCGGTGCTTTGTACCCGCGCAAAAAGGGCGCCTCCAGCAGCGTCTGCAACATCGTCGGGGCACCCTTGGAATGTGAATACACTTCCAAGATCCATGTCTGCCTCCTGTCTCTCGATGGCCCGATGGAGAATGCGTCCACCAGCTTCCATGCATCCTGCTGCAGCCCAGTGGTCGTCTTGGACCCCATGTCCGAGCAGGGAACCGTGCTGGGCGAGATCAGCGAGTCCATGGTGGCATTCCGCGAGACGCGTGTCAGGCATGGGCGGCACATCTGCAATTTTCTACTTGTCTCCTGTGCCTGTGTAATCAGTCTAAGGTCTAAGAGTAATTATTTCCACCGCTCGTTTTGCGAAAACTTGGCGAGGCTCCATGTGGCTGTGCTTGCCGCAGTGGTCGAGACGCTCCTGAATCTCCGAGCCCACGGTGTCCGGAAAGAAAGGCAGCGTGATCTACTGGACGGCCGAGCACTTCCTGCAGAACAGCCATGGCCGAAACAACATCGCCACGTTCGCCGACGAGCTCCTGAAGTACCACGAGGCGGCCACTGGGCGCCGGCTTTTGGACGATCAGGGCGCCCTACTGATCGATGGGAAGCCGGAGTGGGCAGGGCTTCGCCTGCTGGTGGCCGGGTTCTTCGACAAGGAGCACCTCACGTACACACGTGCGGCTAAGGCGAATGCGGCAGATGGAGTGCTGAGCTTTTCCAAATGGGTGTTTCACAGGTTCCAGCAGTTGGTCAGTTTGCCGGGGAAGGCAAGTCGAGTGGCCAAGTTTTTTACGGAGGTGGCGCTGGCAATGCCACCGCCCCTCCGTTCGTGTCCATTGCCAAACTGAGTACCTGGGTACGCTGTGCTCTGGCTGTGCTTATGGCATTCATAAACCCGTATCCGCAACAGAGTTTGGCAGGAGTTTGGCAATGAGGCACTGGGGTAGCAACAGGCCCAGCTGTGTTTCAAAGCGTGTGCACACTTTCGAACTTTAGCCACTTCAGCTGTGTCCGCGGGCCTCGTTGCGAAGAGCGTGCCTGAACGTGGCACATGGGGAGACGCAAGGACTTCTCGAGGGGTGGAAGCAAAAAGGGCGCTTTGGGCCCTAGGCCTGTTCCAGCAGCTGTTCTCCGTGAATCCATCCCTAGCCCTCCTAATACATGGTGTACAGCACCCATGCAGCACCCAATGATAATGTAACTTGGGGGGGGTTCGAAATGTAACTTGAGGGGGGGTCGGCCAGACGTGTCCCGAACCAGGAGCCTGTATACAGAGCATTGGAAATGTAACTTTAGGGGGGGGTTTCGGACACGTAACAGCAGCCAGAAATGTAACCAGGGGGGGCCCCCCCCTCCCCCAGCTATACCCCCCCTAGCGTGTGTTGTTTTTTAAATTAGGCGTCTGTCATTTGGTACAGCATCCGTTCTGGACAAACTGCACGTCTGAAACGCTCGGAGCTTGGGGGCAGCCTCTGGAACAGACCGGCCTCCGGGCTGCTTGCTGTCGGTGCAAAGCACGCTATCGCTGCGTTTCTGTCTACTCGCCAACCTTCTAGCAGCCGGATACCCCAACACCGGCATGGTCCTCCACCCGGCGCAATTCACCAGCCGTGCGGCTGGCCGCTTGGTGTTCGGTAGGGCTATATGTTAGCGGAGCTCCTTCGCTGTAGCCGTGGTGCTTGACGGTATAGCAATTCTCCATCTCGAAAACGCAATGCTCGATCAAACGGCTTCATTTCGAATCGATGTGGACGTAGCTCAAACGGATGGGGCTGTGCTCAGGATAGCCGAGCCCTGCAAACGGTCTACATACCCAGAGCTTTGCAGCGGAGGACCGGCCGCTTCGTGCAGCACCTACTCCGCGTCCGGTCGCAAGGTCTCCGCTGTGCGGCCGCCGCCTGCTGGTCGCTCCGTTGGTGGGGCATGCCGGCTGTAGCCTTGCAACAGACCGTCGCCAGCACGGCTCTGGGGCAGGACCCGGATCAGAAGGATGAGGCGCCCCTCGAGCGAGTGCTTGGTGCGCTCACAGCATTTGGTGACACAGCTTCCCCTGCGTAGCCGTAGCTGCGGGTAGTATGCCTGGCCCTGGCAGCATAGAGCGACAGCTACTGTGCAGGCGGATGTTTTTTTGGACAACACAAAAACAGCAAATATTTGGGTTCAACACTGATCTTATTGTCGTCAGTGTGAACTTGAATGTTGGCACGCTGGATGCCCAGTGGCTGCACAAGATGCGGAACAACGCGCAACAGGACGAGCCAGCACGGCTTGGGGGTTTGCCTGGCCTGCGCGAGCCAAAGCCAAGTTACGGATAAGAGTGAAGAGCAAAACACATGGATAGGAATGAGCCAGGAAGAGCCACCAAAACCCGGGAGTACAATTGGTGTGGGACAAAAGTGGGCCAGAAACAGCCACCAAGACAGCCAGCCAAGCCCTGGGGTCGGCTTGGCTGGCGCTCCCCCATGTGAGCGGACAGTCCGCCCTTGAGTTCGACCTAATGTAGCATGGCCGAACCGCCTGCCGCAACTCGGCCCGGAGGGAGGGTGAGGGAGAGTTGAGGGAGGTAATGGGTAGGAGGCTGTGCCGAAGCGTGGAGCGGGCACTCGAGGCACATGCTAAAGAAAGAAGTAAGTGGAACAAAAATACGTGGCAGCCTTTCCTGCACAGTGGTCCAGCAAAGACGAAATGCAATCGTGTGGTGGCGGCTGCGGCGAAAAGAAAAGGCAGGAGTGTGAACATTTTCTATTTTTGCTTGCCGACAGCTCGAACGAGCGAGAAATGACTGGGTTGGAGCCGTGCATGGCCGTGGCATGCTGTGGCATGGCAGGCTTTGGCCTGCCGATGCCTGCCGTGGTTGGGCGTTTTCTCGGGTGACCTAACATCCGCGTGCGCCCGGGTGACGGGCGCATTCCGGCCACAGCTCTGGCTGGTATGTTTGCCACGCATTTTCCGATTGCGCCAATGGCATGACTCATTACAACTGCCGAATCGAGCGATGCCAGTGAAACAACCTAACATAGCCAGTCGCGCTTGCTGCCTCCATCAACCGCGGCCTGTGAAGGCACCGAGCCTGAGGGTCACGACCGGCCGCTTCCCCGTGTCGACCGGAAGTGTGCGCTGTGCATGTGCCTCACCCATCCCATGAATGCCGGTCCGGGTGCACGTTTGCCTAACACGGGACTAAACAGCGAAAAGCAAAAATAACGATGCAACCAATATTTATTATTCATGTTGTAACGAAAGCATGTCTTCCTTCGTCACTAAACTCGTTTCACACCCATCGACACAACAACTCCCGCAATGCCAGTACTGGTACAACTGTCCCTCGATGGGCCGGCAGGACGAGCTGCACCCGTCGGTGATGAGGCACATGCGCATGATGCGTCGAGGCCCAGCATGTGTTTTCTTGTGGGCATCTTACATGGGGCTACTGTAAGGAACTTTTGGGTGTGCTGGTGAGAGGTATGCCTTCCAATGATTTGGAGCTGGCAGTGCACAATCTGGAGTTTCGTCAAACCGGTGCAATGTGCAATGTGGAGGAGGTCGGGCGGATAGTGTCAGTGCATCACTATGCCAAGCAGTTCTTGGCTCCATCAGCTTGTTCAGGCCGATGCATATTGGCAAACCCATCCGTTCGTCCACTCGGTACCATCCACGGAAATGCAGGTACAGGCGCGGAACGTGCAAGATTTTTATGCTGCGTGGATTCGGCGTGGATGCCTGGGTGCTGTCAGCATTTGGTTGCCAAGGTCATGCAAGCCGTGAAGGAGCTGAAAAAAATGTTCTTGTTCGTGGATGTTCCGCTTGTTCTGGTGTGGTGCTTAGTTTAGCTGAACTTCGGGTTTAGCATTGCGGGTACCGTATTTGGATCGCATATTTTTCACACGGCCATACAAGGTGCGTGACGTACTTCTTGGTTGGAGGCGGGCCTGCGAACATAGGATTTCGAAGCTCTTTTCTTAGACATGTCTACAAAACTTGTCTGCGGCTTGCTCACACCTTTAGAAGGCCAACCCTGTCGCAAACTTTATAATGTGCCGCAGTTCCTCACAAACGGAGGCGGAGCTGCTTTGCTGTGCCGGGGAAGTCCGGAGCCACCGTGGCGACTTTCGGCCCCTGGTTGGCAGACCTTGGCTTGTCGACGGTCAAGAAGGCGGGCAGCAACAACACAAGGAGAGTTTTTCATTGTAGGGTTTTGATTGATGGAATACAGCCATAAAATTAGCAATAAGAAGAACAATAGCAAAAGTAGTTGGGATTCACATGTTGGGGGTCCGGTCACGGCTTAAGACATTTGGGGTTTGAAGTTTCTTCAGGGTCTAGGGAGATGGGATGTTGGGTTATAGGGGTCTACGATTGTTCTTGAATTTTTCATCCTCGACCCTAGACCTAGACCTCAAGGTCTAATTAAGGTCTATAACCTTCGGAGCTTGGGGTTCAGGGTTAAGGGTGGTTCAAGCCCGAACGCAGAAATCAACCCGAAAGCTTCACGGGTCAAAATCTCCGATACTTGCCCCGAATATCACAAACCAAACCCAACAGCAACTCCTGAGCCGGTTTTCAAGCTTTCCGTAGGCTGCGCCAGGATATGGTTGACGGAAACAGCCATACTTTGAATCTGGACCTGAAGCCTCAAATTCTGAACCCTCAGTCCCAAACCTGTACATTCGGCCCTGTGCCACCGTGTAGTTTTGGGAGTGCTGACATACGCGAGCACAAAAGCTACTTCCCTTTACAAGAAAGCCTTGGCACAGGTTTTGCGAGCGAAGGGCCATCAGTTGGATGAAGATTGCCCGCATGGCCCGACGGAGCCAAACTGCAAGCCCCTCACCCTGAAGGCTTTTGTAAACGCTTTCGATCAACCACGGGCCACAAGGCCTCAGAAGCTGTTGTAATGGTCTTGTAGTTGGGGTCTCCGAGCCTAGAATTGGAAGTCGGAGGTTGCATGGTTGGACACCTTTAGTGGCTCTAGTACTGTAGACCTTCACCCTGACAGCCCCTTTCAATCCCTACTCGACCCTTAACCCTGAACATCCCTAAACCCTTCAACCGCATGAGAGCCCTTACTGCATTGAGGCTCCGAGCCCGGCTGCACATTGACAAGAGCTGGGTGCCGGTGGATTTGCTACTGTTTCGATTTCTGACCCTCAAGGCCGCCTGAGGGATGGGGTCGGTTGGTGGTCCAGGTGTTGAGGTTTTAGGGTAGGTCCAGCATTTGTGTTTCAGGTTTAGGTTTAATTGATCTTTGAATTTTTGGGTTCAAGGTTTCGGTCTCGGGGGTGGCTTGCTCGTTTTGCTACGGGGGATCTTTCTGAAAGCAGAACAAAGGAAGCAATGCACTTTCATGAGACATGGGACATTTGTAGCACAAAACTCCAACACCAGCAGCAAGAAGCTGAATGAAACTTCCACAAGCCCTTTCCTACATACGATTCTTTCTTTCAGCTTGTGTAAAGCCCAGGACCGCTGTGATGTCTCGAGCTGCGGCACGGGCTGCCGACTGTGCCCGCTGGCCTTGGAGGCCGGAGCCAGACTGTAATGTTCAAAGCTTAAACCCTACCTAAACCCTAATCAGTCTTGAGTTCAGACGAGTCCCCTACAGTGCGACATCGTCGTGTGGATGGCAAACATGGACAAAAAACTCGTAAACCCTAAACCCAAGCCCTGCTTCCAGAGTCAGCGGCTCTTTCCCGGAAGGTGCCGGGGAACGCGAAGGCTAGCCGTGTCCTACCTGCAAGCCGTCACCAGGTTTCAGGATTTGCTTAGCATGCTTATAACAGGAGGCTTGTCCAAGGGTTCTTGAAGAGACACTTAGTAGGGGTTTGGATTTAAGGTTGCGCGTGCTGGGATTCAGCACTGCGAGTCTGGAGTTCAGAGTAGTTAAGTTGAGGCAGTCGTCTCATGCTGTTTTGGCACTAGCCAGATACCATGCGCGGGGCGATTTAGGGTGCTTCAGCGACGAAACGAGAAATGGAATTGATTTCAAAAGTCGGGATGCTCTAAAAGGGAATAGTGCATGGAGTTCTTAAGGTTTTGTGCTTTCTTGGCTTCAGGTTCCGTTGTTGTTGGGCTACGGGCTCGGTGGGTGTGAGTTCCGAGTGCTCCGGGGCTCCGTGGGGTTCCAGCCCATGGTTTGGATTTCGGCTTGAGCTGTCAACCCTGGCCAGACTAGAGTCCAGGGCCACAGCAAGGAGTGCTTTGGTTAAGAACTTGTGCTTTAGGGCTTCGTAGTTTGTTTTTTGTTTTTCCGAGGTCCTGTGCCCATCCGGGCCTTCAGACTTGCGATGCTCGGTCGCACTGTTCCCTGTAAGGGTTGCTATAAACTTTTCCCTAGAGGTTCCTATCCTATCCTACAAGGGCTCCTAGAAGGTTCCCGCAGTTTTGGACAAGGTTTGAAAGTTGGAGGGGGATCTTTCGGGAGCGGATTTCAGGCGAAGACGGCTTGAGGTCTGTTGTCGGGTTTCTGTGACGTTGCGCAAAGACGGGTGACTGAAAGGTAAGGCCAAGCCATCCTGGTCGATGGCACTTCAAGTCTAGCTGTTGTGCACTAAACCCTAAAGCCCCAGACAATGTAAACCCTAGCGCACCAAGAACCTCGTCTGGCCGTGTCCGAGTTGCGAGAGCGTAAACATCTGAGACCAGTATCGCTGCAGACCTTGCCAGGCTTTGTCCGGGTGTGAGTGTCAAAGAAACGTGAACCCCCAAACGCTAGAATCCGGGGTTAAGATGTTAGGGTTGGCGCTCCATTCTGCAATTGTTTGCTTTGGGCGTGTGGCCGGAGACTCTTCAAGAACGGCTTCGCTGCAAGCTGTGTGCAGGCACCAGTCCGTCAGAAACGGCGACCTCAAAATGTTCGAAATCCTAAACCAGCTGCCTCAACTCTAACCCTTCAACCTTCAACCTGACCCCAAGCTCATGTAAATCTGAAGTTTTGCAAACCCTAGGGTTTGGCTCAACGACACCTTCTGGATACCGGCGGATGTAGACCGCTACCTCGCGGTGGAGTACGGCCCGACCTGGTATGAATTCAGCGATGCCCTGGTTCCGATGTGTCTTGGGATGGATTTGGGCTCAGGGCTTATGGGTTTAGGGATGTTTAGGGCTTATGGGTTTAGCGATGTTTGGGGCTTGAGAGGCCTGGCTTCCGAGTTCGGGGCAGGGTTTGGTGTTCAGGCTTCCTTCGAGGCGTAAGGTCTGGGGGTTTAGGGTTTAGGGCCAGCTGATAGCACAGAGCCTGGGAACCAAACAAGGGTTTAGGACGTGGAACTATCGGGTTAAGGACTTTGGGGTGTAGGGTTTGGGGTTTCCGCCTAAACCTGCAATGCGGGCTTGTCCTTCTTAGGCAGGAGGCGAAAAAGCTTAAACCCTTAACCCACAACCATAAAGCACACACACACACACACACACACATCAGCTTCTCCAGAATCTGAGTTTCAGAAAGAAGGTTTAGGGCTTAGGGTTCGGGGTTTTAGTTTTAGGCTTCAGGGTTTGGTTTAGGGTTTAGGGTTTAGAACCGGGGTGCGAAGCTTTTCTTGGCATTCTTGGCTTTGTTCGCCTGTCGACTTCGGGTTTTGGACCTCAGGGTTGTGAGGGCCTTTTTGAAGTACTCTGGCCCTAGGCCCTAGCCGGTGCCTCAAGTCCCAGGGCCCGCAGGGTTGAACAAATTTAGGATTTAGGATTTCGGTTTGAACTCTCGGCTTTGGGGTGTACGCTTCAAGGGTTGGGGTGTACCCAAACCTAAACCCCATAAGTCGCATAAGTTCCAATGAAGCCCAACAGCCCAACACGAAGAAATCCGCAGAGGTGGGGTGTGCTTGAAGATGGAGAACCCTTAAATCGGGGGTCCTGTTGCTAAAGTAAGAATCTTACGGGCTTTGATTTGTTTCCCATCAATGCAGGAGCTCCAATAATGACCAACATTGTTCAGTAGGCTTCCTCAATTTTACACTAGTTCACCCTAAAGACTTCAGAGTAGATGATTGGGGTCGCAGAGGCCGAGCCACGCGGCGCTCGCCGAGCGTGTCCGCGAGAAGCAACCCAGCCTCCCTTCGAAAAGCCAAGTCTCAGGCAGGGAAACCCTAAACCATCGGTTTGGCTTGTCCGAGTTGCGAGAGCGTAAAGTCCTAAAATCCCACACCCTGAACCCTCAAACCCTAAACCCCTAAACCCATAAGCCCTAAACCCTTTTATGAGGGGTTAGATGAGGGGTTTAGGGAGTGCAGGGCTTGATGGGCTTTACAGGGATTTAGATGATCTTTCAGGCTGGGCTTGAGATTTCGGGTTGACGGTCTAGGGTGATCGGGATTACGCGAGGCTTTAATTAAAGAAGTTCCTTGTGTTTACAGGGGGCTTAGGGCTTTTGGTGGGTTTGGTGGTTTTGAGCTTGAGACATTAACGTCTTGCCCTTTCTTTTTTAGTCGGTGGGAGGAGGGGACAAGAACATTAGGGGGAGTCTTTCTCTTTCTGTTGCTGTCGGGCTTTGAGGCTGTTGGGTTTGTGTTTGCCGCGACGGAGTTCCGAGGAGTTGATCAGTTGATGGATTCTTGGCAGGTTTACGCAGGTACGTCTCTCTGCGCGTAGTGGAGGTTTTGATTGTAGGAGTAGGACGAGGATCTGCTGCTTCTTTTTGTGGCCGGTGGTGTCAGGTTGCCCAGAACTCAGAAAGCTCCCAAGAACTGAGACGGGGCTTAGAATGCCGGAGCAGGCTTCTTTTGATCGCATGGGCTCTCTTTCAGGCTTTACGGCATCTAGCGACTTCGGCTGACCGCACGAGTTTGGCACAATGCAGGTGTGCTGATGTTGAAAGCCCAGGAAATCGCTCAGCTTGGGCGCAGCTCAGGTGACTCCGACTAGGATGACGCCTGTGTGGCTCAACATATGAAAGAGCATTACAAAAGGTTATGTCGTTTGTTTCGGAACATGTGAGAGGGAATGTCAAAGGCTAGAGGGTTTGTAGAGGGATTAGTGAGCCTTCAAAAGCTCACCGTTCCGGTATGCGATGCCATAGGAACCTCGGCCACATTTTCGGCGCCCGGCCCCAGGTGCGGGCACGCCGCATCACGAGCAGAGCAACCCTGCTGGCAGATGTGCGGGACAGGTCAAAGAGACGTGCAGCAGTTGTGGAAGCAATCGCGAACTTGCTCCGACAGGGGCCATTGCAAGATGCCGAGGAAGCTGCGATTTGTGCAGCAGCTCTCTCTCGGCGCAAACTGTGGGAGCGCGGCCTCTCCATGCTCTCCGAAGGCAACTTCCTTTCAGGGACAAAGGGACTCAATGCAGCCGTGAAAACTTGCCGTAGTGCATCACAGTGGGATTTGGCAATTTGGCTTGCCATGTCTGAGCACACTGAGACAAAGCGAGATGGCCTGACCTACTCCATGGTCCTGTCCGCTTGCGGCGAAGGCAGCGTTTGGGAGCTGGCATTGAGAGTCTGGCGTGAGGCCAGGTCGGTGGGCTTGGGGGACGACGGCCACGTCGCCAGCGCGGCCATCGCAGCATGCGGAAAGGGGAAGCAGTGGCAACATGCCGTTGCGCTGCTCTGCAACACCGGGAAGTCAGATGCGGCCGCCTTCGCAGCCGCGATCGATGCATGTCGACGGGCCGGGCAGTGGCAGGAAGCTCTTGCGGTGCTTGAAAGCCTTCGGCCATTGAGTGACCTAACTCCCGAAGGTGTCGGGGCTGCCATCTCCGCTTTGGCCCACTGCAGTCGGTGGATGCAGGCCTTGCTCTTGTTTCACCAGGAGTTTCTTCAGGGTCCCCTCCGCGAGGTGGCCGCCAGTTCGGGTGCCAGTTCGCTGCGGAGTTTCACCGGGGCTCTGCAGGCCTGCGCCCAGGGCAGCAACTGGCAAATCGCTCTGAGCCTGCTGGAGCACATGGCGGCCCAGCAACTGGCCCCGGACAAGCGCTGCTTCGACATCGCCTTGCGTGCACACCGGCAGGCGCAAAAAAGCCAACACTCCGCCAATGCCGCGGGCTTTTGAGTAGGATTTCTATCTGTTCGGCACCGAAGAAGTCGACCGGTAGGAAATACAAGAAGCTCACTAATTAGAATGTTTTGCGGCAGAGTAGTAGGACATCCCAGGAGGCTATCCCAGGCCCCAGATCGGGAGTCTAAAGCCACATAATGTAGATCCCTAGTAGAATCAGTCCCCGCCCCATTATGTGGATAGTAGGAGTCCGAATAGTGGGGGCCTAACAAGTCTGTCTGGTAGTCAGTGGTCTACGTCACCGGAAACTCTACATGGAAGATCCAGGTCTGCGCCCCAAAATCATGTGTTGATAAGGTCCCTACAACTTCCAACTGGATTGGGCTGCATTGGTACAAGAAGCACGTTAACCTCTAGAATGTTACGAGAAGCAGCTTAACCGTTCACTTAACCCCCGTAGTCCAAGCCCGAAAACTCGCCCGAACCTGTGGACGCATGCTTCACCTGGAAAGTCCGAGTGCGAGCGCCGAAGCCATTGATAAGGTCCCGCAAGGGTACTATAGGACCATGGATTTCCCAGCTGGCAGGTACGCAAAAGCTGGTGGAGACAGCCAGTTGGGAGAAGCAGCTGGCACCGATTTGTAGTGTTTTTTGGGGTTTTGGGCCGTGAGGGTTTAGGGTTTAGGGGGCGTGCAATCCAAGCCCATGCTGAAAAGGGGGTGGTTTACGGTTGCAGCTAGCGGCGAATATATGGGACCTCCATTGATTTGAGAGTTAGAAGTTAGAATTACTTCTATCTATAGTAGCTTGCATCGTCATCATCTCATCATCGCCTGCACCTCCTCCAACAGCAGCGGGAATACTGCGCTTCACCGCACTAAGGACATGGATGCCAGAAGGATCTTGAGGGTAACACTAGTAAGGTGGAGGAAGTGATGATGAACATAAGTATCCTTAAGGAGGATTCGGGTTCACCGGCTAGGGTTTTTTTTTTTTTTTTGAGGATGACCGAAAGTGATCACAGGATAGTCAGGAGGAGGACGGAGGATAAGGCTGGTGTTGATTATGGTGGTTGTTTCGGTGTTGGGTGATGTCGAGAAAAAGGTAATGCATTGACGCACAGCGAAGGTTTTGCGCGCCATGTCTTCTGATTCAGTTTTGTCGGGTGTGAGCAGCATCGCCCTCACTTCTGGAACGCCGAGTATGTTGGGTGTAACTCGACATGACAGTTTTTCCTTTAAAAGCTGTAACTCTGAAGGACGAGTGGTGAAGCTTTGAACGAAGGGTTGAAAGAAAGTGCGTAAAGAGAACAGAGCGGAATGCAGGACACTGGGTTACCATGAAAGGAAGTGCCGAGAAACGGACTGAAACTGACTCGAATGGAACGAGATAGGAAATCATGGGATGAAATTGAGCGCAAAGTCATAGAGGAGGACCTGACTCACCAACTTGTCAGGTCTCAGCTGGCAAGTTGAAAGCCCGATGGCACTGAGCCTTACTGCCTGAACCCTTAAACTCGAAAGGTGCTGCCCTGAATTATGGACTTCCTTGGGTACTGTGAAGACGGGAGCAGCATCTCCCAGCGGCTATCCACTAAAGTACCTCGATGCTCCCAGCCCCGGCGATTCAACTTTGCAACCTGCGCGCTTAACTTCCGAGTCGGACCGCCGTCTGCCTAATTCCGAGTCCCAAAACCCCAGACTGACTCCCAAAAAATACCGATGCTCTGACAGTCGGGGTGTGAGTGATGTGTGATAATATTCACTGAGATCTGCCGGACAAGCCTGCGTTAATCATTACACGCCTTCTGTCGCATCTGATGCGAACCTAAACCGCGCCTTTAAGCCTTTGATGAAGCCGGAGCCTGCTTCAAAACCCTAACTCCTAAAGGCTCAACCCTAAACCCTCCAAACCAGCCCAATCCTAGGATCGCAGCGGCCGTCGGATCTGAGTTGGACTTGTGGCAGCGGTATTTCCCGGAAGTCAGGCGAGATTTTCCACTGTCCCAAGGTAGGGCCTTAATGATGAGGATGACGAGGAGGTCAGAACAAGGATCGGTGGTGGTCGCAGTCGAAGTAGTATTTTGGAGCGTACGTGGTCGTGGTGGTGGTGGTGGTGGTGGTGGTGGTGGTGGTGGCAGTAGTAGTAGTAGTAGTAGTAGTAGGAGTAGTAGGAGTCGTAGCAGTAGTAGCAGTAGTAGCAGTAGTGGCAGTAGTAGCAGTCGTAGTATAGTAGCAGTAGTAGTAGTAGTAGCAGCAGTAGCAGTAGCAGTAGCAGCAGTAGTAGTAGTAGTGGTGGTAGTAGTAGTAGTAGAAGTAGTAGTACTCGTAGTAGTAGTAGGAGCAGCAGCAGCAGCGGCGGGAGTAGTGTAGCAGCAGCAGCAGCAGTAGCAGTAGTAGCATGTAGGGCTTGGGTTCCCTACGTTCTAGGCAACCATACAATCTCACAGACGCAAGGCCAAGCACATCGGTGGGCTCCCTGTGGCAACAGAAGCCGGAGCCCGACCGGGCTTTGTGGGACCTCGTTCGGGGGCCAGCCTTTCGGCAGCAGGAGAGGCTCCAAAGCCCTGAGTGCAAAGAAGATTTGGCTCTTATAGAAATCCCAAAGTCAAGTAGATAGAAGCCCCGGACTTAAATCTATAGAAACCGCAGAAACTGAAGTACAAGGAAGCCCCAAATGGCAAAGTTTTTGTGAATAGAAACCCTAGGAAGTTATGTTCATAGAAACCCCAAAGTTAATGTATATACAAACCCCAACGTTGAGTATATAGAGACCCGCAAATGAAGTTTATAGAAGCCCCAAAGTTAAGTACATAGACACGGCTATAGAAACCCCAACGTCAAGTTTCCCAAAGCAAGCAGCCGAAAGCTGCCCCAGGTCGCAGCGGAGCAGAACCTGTCACATGGATCGACGAGCGCAGCTCTCTTGGAAAGATGGCTGAAGGTTTGGGGAGTCTGGGTGCGGCGACCATTGCTAACATAACGAGCACACAGTGGCTTCTACAAGGAGAAGTACGACTACCTCTGCTACGCCCACGACTACTCCTGCTACAGTACTGCCACTGCCACTGCCACTGCTACCTCTACCTCAACGGCTGCGGCTGCGGCTATGGCTATGGCTGCTCCTGCTGCTTCTGCTGCTTCTGCTGCTGCTGCTGCGACGAACGATGATAATCATGTTGAGCTTTCAGGTCATAGCAAGCCCAGTGTCAAAAAAGGTCATAGCAATGTCAGTTAATTGTAACTCGAAATCCAGCATTTGACAACCTTGAGCACAGAGGCACGGCTATGTTCGGATCGCGTGAATGGGCGTGCGAAATCGAGAAGGCTTCTTCAAGATTCTCACCTCTCATCTTGCATATCTCGACCCACAACTCCTCAACTATCATAATCAAAATCACGAGGCCCGTGGCTTTGCTTCTTGGTCAAGGGTTCATGGTGTTTCCGTTTTTCCATTACCATGGCCTGAAATATTCAAGCCCTCAGGCCCGTCACTTCTTCACTTCTACCGCCCATGCTTTAAAATTCGCAGCCGAATATAGACTTTGCAGGGGCCCTACAAAACAGTAAGTTTTGGTAGGTGGAGCTAGAGCCTGACTTAAATCAGTCAGCGCGCCCCGCGTGCCAAACCGCAAAGGTCTACATGCGTTGTTGTGACCGCAAGACCTAACCCCTGCTTTTCGGTCACTGCTTTCACACGTCATCGTAGCAAGCCTGGTGTTGTTGGGCCTGGCCTGAATCCATGCTTGCCTTGTGCGGGTGTGTGCGAGTCGAAATCCTACATTCTAAGTCTTAAACCCTAAACTTGAAATTGGAAGATTGTGAGCATTAAACCATTAAACCGAAACCGCAAGCCCTGAGACCGTAAATGGAGCCTCAAACCCTGAAGCCGCTGATATGAGCCCCTTGATTGTCCTGAGACCATCCTAGAAAATAACCCCTTAACCTTAACCCTAGAACCCGAGTGCCCTAACCCCAATGTTCAGCTTGATTGTGCTGCCAAAAAACCTTTAACACCCACCCAACAGCCTCAATCCCCAAACGCCCTTGATTAGCGAAAGTGGCGATGAGACAGCCCGGTCCTAGCAGGAACTCAGGGCATCAGCCGACTATCGACCGTGCCAAGCGAGTTTCATGCCAAGTAGGAGACAAGAATACCATGCCTTGAAGCCGCTTCCTGGCCTGAAGCTCAGTGCCCCAGGTTTGGCTGGTGGTGGGCGGGCTTCTTCTGGCGGCTCTTGGGCTCTGCTGTGAGCAGCCATTTTTGCTTTGGGTGTAGGGTGCTAAGATCTTTCAAGCGGTCTTTGCGGGTTCCAAAGGGTTAGCCACTGGTAGTAAGGCTTTGAGTTACAGATCTGGGCGTGGGGCTTTGCGATGAATGTTTTGGGTTCAGGCTGGGTCCACTTTGCGGTTTTGGCCGATGGGACTTCGCAATTAGATCATGTAGAGGCGTTTATACTTAGGACTATCTATCTTTCTATATATATATATATACATATCACATATCTATACGCACATATAATCATATATGTGTATATGTATATGTATACATACAGACATACATATACACATATATACATATCCATGTTTCTAAGGCACAATATGCGACAAAATCCTCATTCCCGTGATTGCGGCTCCCTTTTTTGGGTTTTTGAAAGGCAGGGCTGTAGGATTCGGGTCAGACCAGGGCTGTGAGGGACGATTCTTTAAGCTATTGGGGGACGCGGCTACCGTCGTTTATGGGTCTGGGGGCATGGGCTTCCATCGCATATAAAGCGCCCTGGGTGCTAAACCCGAAACTGTGAACCTCGCGTGGCATGTCCGTATGTGCCCGCCGAAACCCCTAAACCTTTAACCGTGAACCCTAGACCCTACCCTTTACAAGTCCACGAGCCACCTTCCAAAAGAATCCTGTGAATGCAGACCTTCCATGCCCTCCAAGACTCCACCGTTACCAAGGCCTCGCTCCTCCTCCGCGAGGCCCCGGTGTCTCTGGCTCTGGCAACTCCCGGTGCTTACGGGGCGCCGCCGGTGGCATGTCTACCAAGGGCTTTATGAGCCATCGGGGGGCAAAAACCTTAAACCGCAAGCCTTGAACCCTAAACGCTAAATCCTATACTTTACGGGTTTAGGGTTTAGGGGGGGTGACAGTGTGGGAGCTTGCAGGCCCGCGTTGAAAAAAGGGCGTGGGAACAGACTTGAAACCCCGCAGTCGAAGTAGATGAAGGGCTCTCAAAGAGAAGGCGTAGTGTCAAGAACAGTTTTCCAACATAGGAACCACCAAACCCCCGAACGCCCCAACACCTCCCAAAACCTCCTGAACCCGTAACCCCCTAAGTGCTAAACCCCAAACCCCTCAAGCCCAAAGTAGGCCGCTTCCATGTCGGCTCGTGGCCGTTTACCCAGGTCTTGGCCTTTGGACTCTACTGCTTCCTGCCGCCTGCTGTTGTTGATCGGTGTTTAGAATTTAGGGTTTAGGGTTCGGCGTTTGCCACGAGTGCGAGTGCGATGTGCTTGGGGATTCTGGCCGGGCGAGCACTAATCAAGCCTGTGGAAAAAGTTTCAAGGTTTGCCTCGCATCCAAATCGCTTCAGCCTTAAATCAATCTCCAAAGCCCTGCACCCTATGCCATAACGCCCACACACATCCATAAGCCGCCAAGAAGGATCCTAAATCTAAACCCGGAGCGCGCTTGTAGGCCGAGGAGAATAAGTGCAGTGATAGTAGCGGTTGCTGGCAAAGTGTAGCAGCATACCATTTCGACTTGATGAATTATAGCCAGACTGTTATTGCTCTGCGAATACGACTTGTGCAGAACGCTCAACCTCAAGCCTTACTCTGCCTGCAGCAGAGTAGCGCTCGTTGATAGTAAACCTTGCTACTAAGCGTTTGGGGTTTAGGGCAACCACTCGCGCCCCGACATAAATCCGCCAGAGGTGGTGCGTCCGAGCCCTCCTCCAGCGCGCTGCTTGCGAGGATGGTGGCAACCACTCTCCGCTCGCCTTCTCTCTGGAGCCTCGGTTGTAGGGTTGAAAGCAGGGTCTGAGGGTTTGGTAACATTGGAGTTTAATCTTTGATTTAGGGTTTGGGGGTGAAGGTTGTTTGAGGTTTAGGGCTTAGGCTTTGGGGTGAAGGTTGTTTGAGGTTTAGGGTTTAGGCTTTGGGGTGAAGGTTGTTTGAGGTTTAGGGTTTAGGGTTTGGGGGTGAAGGTTTGAGGTGTAGGGGTTTGGGTTTAGTGCATACCTTTTAGATCATTACGGCTGCTATGCGCTGAACGACGTAAGTCTCTAGACCCCCCCAAAGCAGCATGCCTTTGTTCTCAAGGTTGGTCCAGCCAGACTGTTGGTCAGAAAAAAGCCTTCATAGCCAGATCTTCAGCGAGCCTCCACCTGTACTAGGATTTATTGTTCGGGTTCTGGGGTTTAGGGCTTTTTCCCAGCCGACTTCCCAAGCCCGGGTGAAAAAAGGGTTCAGGGCCGGGTCGAGTGTTCAGAGCTCGGGCTTTAGGGCAGTGTGTTGAGTAAGAGCCGTGACAAGAGCAGTTTGCGTTCAGAGTGCAGGGGCGAGTATTAGAGGATTTAGAGGTAGAGTACAGCACCGGGGTGACAAGAAAAGTAGCTCAGAACGACGAGAAGCGCCGCCAGCATTTTGATCTCTGAACAATTGCAAGACCAACCGGAGCAGGACTGCAGTTTCTTTCCTTTCAGCAGAAACAAGCCGAAAGTGAGCCCTGGTACGAAACTCAAGCACTCTGCCTCCTCGTAAGAGAAACTGATGGCTGCCAGGTCGTCCACACGGTGTAGGAGTCTAATATAGCGACTTTGACAATACCTATGCTACTTTGGGGATCCCTTATCATGTTTATAATCCCCTCATCCGTCTAATAACCTATCATCCCCACATATGGGGGCTGTCCTAAAACCGCTAAATCGGCTATATGAAAGTATGCAAAACCTTCGCGCGCGAAAGGCATGCGAACGCGGAAGAGATGTGAAAGGGAATTGCCTAACTAGTGAGGGCATGCATGTTTCGGTGCAAGGGCAGTTCCAAAACCACGAAAAAAGCGCTTTTTGAAGCCGCGGGAAGCTCAAAATGGTGGTTTTGGAACTGTGCATGACCAGGCAGGGCAGAAGGGAGCGGCGAGGCGGAGCCTGGTGAAGAGACCCTCCCTAAATATTAGTTTTCTCCTTGTGACAGCCAGCGAAAAGAACCCTTTGAGTGAGAGAGCTGTATGGCTTGTAAGCAGGATCCTCCTAAATCTGCACTCCTTGCACAGCTCCTATCGGATGTAAGGACCCTCGGGGAACATTTAAGAATTAATTCTAAGAGTTTCTCTGCAGCTTTCAGAGATGCTTCTGCGCCCGAGTTATGTTGAGGTGTTCTTGTTTGTTGCGTTTTTCCTCGTGCGCGAAAGAGCGCGGAAGCTACGCGAAAGCGGCGCGGGAGGGGCTGTTTCTGGGAGAAAGAATATCGGATACCACCCATATAAAGAATCATTTGGGGTTGAATTTTGAACATTAAGGGTGATTTCGGGTGGTTTCAGGCTTGACTTCGGAAATTCGAGTCTAGAATTTTCTTCTCCCAGGCAAGGGTGCGCGTCTAACAAAAAGCATGGGACAGGGCCGCTACGCACCAGCCTGGGAGACCCGGTTTCGAGACAGCAATTACTCGCCCTAGCCTGGGAGTTCCGAAAACGCCATGCGCGACTGTTTAGGTGTTTTCATTCGCCTAGCCTGGGAGGTCCGGATCGAGACAGTACTGAAGCATGTATGATAAAAACACCTTAAGAAGTCCCCAGGCTAGGACGAGTAATTGCCTAGCAAATACCAATCCGCATCCAGTTGCTTTCCCGCAGGCAGGGTTCGATGCGCACCCAGTCCAAAATAATCCCAATATTATCAAAAATTCTGTTGTTTGCAATGGTCCCAGCCTGCGAATAATCCAATCCTCCATGCCGGCCGTTTCAATTCCAAATGCGACTCCAGCCTAGGAATTCCAAATTCTAGAGCGCTAAACCCTGAAATTCCCACATCCGGACTCCCTCGAACCTCCCTCGGACGCCGCGTTCCGACTCCTCCAAATGCCGACTTTCCAAATTCTCCATGCGACCCTAGCCTGGTAGTTCCAAATCCGTGATGGCCGATCCTACCTGACCCCCAATCAAACATGCCTTTAAACCATTGATATTTGAACATTTGGCTCGGGAACTCTTTATATTTAGGGGGCATTCATTAGACGGATGAAGGGATTAATATAATGCGCCCCAAAACCCTATTCTAATTATTAAGGCTCATACAGTAGAGTTCTTTTAGAGTCATCTTGAGGCCCGAAGCTTTACAGAAAGGCCCCACAGAAAGCAAGAGCCAGCAGCGAAGGCCGTGGCCTTGCTACAGTGCTGCACGTCTGCAGGCGTCGGTGGCGTCGGAACGGGTTTTATTAGGGTTTTCTTCAAGGGCTGAACAGGGGTTTCAAGGGCCTCCATGCAGGAATTCTCAGGGTGTTCTAGGACCCTTGGAGTTTAGCACAGTTACTGCAACGACTGCTTCTTCGTGGTTTGAGGCACTCTCTTTTGCTAGGAGTGTGTCTCTTCTGAACGTACGATCAGCATCATGTTTAGAATTGCTTGCAGTGAGCCCTGGGGTGTACGGGTTTGGGGTTTAGGGTTTAGGGTCTTTAAGGTTTAGGGTGTAGGGTTTAGGGTTAAGGGTTTGGTGTTTAAGGTTAAGCCCTGGATGCTGATTCTATTCCCGCGTTCTGCGGTCAACTGCTTCCCTGCGCCCTGCTCTCAGCTTCACTGCTGTGATATCCGCACGGCTCTCGGTCAACCTGTTTGTTTTTGTGCCGGAGTTGAACCCGCATAGCCCTCCTCTTCCAAAACCCTAGGGAACCCTACACTCCAAAAACTTAAACCTAGTTACAGAACCCTTAAGAAACATGGTGCTGATGCAGCCCCCATAAACCACCCCTCACCATGCTAGGCCCCAGAGCCCAAAATTGCTGCTGGGTGGACGGAAGGCCTCCTCCCGGCAATCCGTGCCGTTGGCGGCGCCAAGAGCTTCAGGCAGACTTGGTGCCCTTGTGCACCGCTCTTGCCCGTTGTTTTTGAGGGTCTAGGCTTGGGCCCGTCGGAAAGCTTCTTAGGGTTTGCTGTAAGGGTCTCCAGGGTTTCGGGTTCCGGGCTGAGGCGGAGTTGAGGGGCGAGTTTGCTTTGTGTTTTCGGTGAAGCCCTAGGCCCTACAGTCTCAAGGTTTGGGTTTCTACGGCTGGAATTCGATATTGAAAAGATTCAGGGTTCAGGGTCTGTAAGGTTTGAACAGGGTTTAGTCTCCTAGCTCAAGACGGAAATGTCGCTAAGGTTCTGGGAATCGACACTTGATAGGGTGCTTGCTAACAATGTCGCTCAGGTTTGTGCCATGAAGGGCGCTGAGCTTGCCGTAATACACCAGTTTATGTCTTAGAGGCTCGGGGTCTAAGGTTTTTTTTGCAGCTGTCGGCAGTCATGGCCTCCACCCACGTCTAAACCACGCAACCCGTGAATCCGAAACCCGTGCGCCCTACCGACCCACTGTCAGTGAACCCGGTGCCCTCCTCCAAACCTGTCATCCCCTGATGAGGACGCCAAGCCCTCCGCACTTTGAGCCCTCCGAACCCGTCAGCCCCGAACCCCAAGACGCAAAGAATCGCAATAAATTCACAGGTACAGCCGGCCAGCAGGAGTTCCGGTGTGGCAGCTGACCGTGGCGGCAGGAAACCGGCTTTCCCGGGAACCAAGCTTTGAGAAGAGTGTTTCTTAAGCAGGATGGAACCTGCAGCCCAAAGAAGCCCAAAGCCCAAAACCTCGAATCCCGTGCTTTACGACCCTCAAGACCTGCAAAACCCTCTAAGACCCTCTATGGACTTTGACTAGGCGCGTAGAACCACTAAACCCTGAACCCGAGTTCTGTGGAGCTCTATCAAGAGGGGCCCCAAACCTCTTTTTTTTCCGAGCAGGAGCAGTTCATTCTGTGCGCGTTTGGCTCTCCTTCGTCAGCCTCAGCACATCGGCTGTAGGGGTTTCTAGCATTCGAGTTACGGCTCAGGGTTATGGGGTAGAAGAGGGACGCCTGGGTGTTGGTGGGTTCAGGGTTTACGTTTGGGGTTCTTGAATCGGGATGTAGCTTCAGAGTGTGGCGTCTCGTCTCTAAGGCTTGGGGTGCAGGGTGTCAGGGAGACCATGCTACAATATACGGTGTCATGGGGCTGTGGCAAGTGTTGTGCTTGAGGTTTGTTGTGGCGTTGAAGGCTGTTTCCGTTAAAGCTTGGTTTGATGGGGTTGGCGGCACTCCTTAGATTGCATGCGGCGAATACAATGGGAAGGTATGACATGAGGGGCTTGATGTAGTCGTCTGGACAATCAGGAAGTAGTCGTTTCGTCACGCTATAACGTGCCCAGAAAAACCTTATTCAACTCATTAAGAACCTTGGCTTCGAGAGTGTTAGGAGAAAAGAGTGTTCGGAGATTACCCTAGACCCTAAACCTTAAACACCCCAAAATCTGCAGCCAGAGCCGAGGCTACTTGGACCCTCTCTCCTTCGTCCTGCTGACGGCCTTTGAGGCCCCTGGGCTCAAACACGAAGGCCTCATGAAACCCAGGCAGTTGTAGTCGTGCAGTTGTAGTTGTTGTGGCAGTAGTTGTAGTTGTGTTTGTTGTGGTGGTGGTTGTTGTCGTCGGAAACCACCATGTGCCAGAGACAGACCCTGAATACTGACTCAACCCCAGCTCCTAAACCTGAAAAGCCCGAATCCCCAACAGAGATCTGCTGTGCTCCGTTTTGAGGCCAGCAGCATTGGTGGATTCGGATGAGTTGAGGGGGACTGCTATAGGTTTCTGCATGGGTTCTACAAGGGTTGCCAGGAGGGTTCGCATACGTGTTTTGCCAGCCAAGCTGAAACTAGACATTGGAACAGAGTAGTATCAAGAGATAGGCTTACCAAGCCCAGGCCTTAAACCTTAGACCGCAAGCCCCCAATACCAAGCGCCTTGATATTAAAGGCATCAGGCCCAGATGGGGCGGCTGTTTCAAGCACACTGTTTTACCTTCCTAATTTTTTGCACTTTAGGGTTTAGGTTTCGTAGGGTAGGCGAGCCGGGCAGGACAGCACGGGGGAAAGCTGGTCAAACTTGCAAACAAGCGCAAGCCCAAGCCCTTTTCCCTAAACCTTGAAGTCCCCTAGGCCTTGTCACAACTCGTACTTTCTCCAACGGCCTTGGCAGCTGTGCACATACCCTAAGCCCCACAGCCGGGGACCGTGACGCCCTAAAGCCCAAAAGCCGAAAACACCCTGACACTGTCCTAAACCCTCAACCCTAACCCCAGTGTCTTTGTCCAATGAGCTAGCCGCCCTGCTATGTGGACTTCGCGTTGAGAGGTAGGAGGCTCTGATCCTAAACTTCCCCCAGGTTTCCATAGAGCGTCTCCTGCCCTGGCGGGAGAGACCAGGCCACGGTCTTCTTCCGGATGATTTTTGCATTGTAATAGGCTTGTATCCTAGCTTGTTCTGGGCTTCAAAGGGGCACGGTGCTGGGTTCTAGGGGAAATTTTGATACGAAACAAGGGCTTCAAGAGGTGTTTAGCTGTCCTCCCGGCCTTTTCGCGTGGGTTTGTTGGTTTATGGGGCACGTAGATGAACCAAAGCAGCTCCAGCTCGGTCTTGAACCCAAGAAGCTTGATGCAGCAAGAAAGGATGTAACATGAACTGCATGCTTTGCTTGTTCTAGCAACTTGAACTGTTTTCCTTCTATAGCGCACATTTGATGCACACAGGAGCCTGGATAGCGGGTGTGAATGCCGGGAAAGGGCAATTTCGTTCTTTATTACCCGTGTTGTCACGTATATCTGAGCTCAGGAAGCGGGGTACTCTATATGATGCCGCCGACACCAAACCTTCAACGCAGTTGTTTACAGCACGTTTACCAACAGTCGCATGTAGGGTTCAGGGATGTTTAGGGTTTAGGGTTCCATCAAGTTCGATGGAGGATGCATACCGTAGCAGAGCCCTGAAGCACCCTGAGCCTTACTCGGGACACCTAAATTAGGGACCTGTGCTTCAGAAGACCGGGTGGTCGAATTGCTTAGCAACATGCACGGTGTTGTTGAATATTGAGGGGTCCTCCGGAGGCGCCTGCATTAGGGATCCGACAATTTAGCGTCGATGTGAGGGTTCCCCCTTCTCTGACACTTCCGCACCCCACGCAAGGCTACGTAGAGATCTGTTGGGGAGCTGCGACTAAACATGTAAACCGTACGGGTTCCAAAGTCTCAGCTGGAATGCCGAGTAACACCAAACCCTGCTCAAACTCAAGCCCGAATCCCCAGAGCCCAAAAACCAAAACCCGAAACCCTCGGTCCGACGCCCCAATCTCCTAGACCCCAGGGCTGTACCTGCCCCCCCCCCCCCCCCCCGGGCCCTCCCAGAAGAATCTAGCCAAAAGACCAGTACGGGCTACCACCCACGAGCACAAAGAACACAATGGGTAGGCCTCAGCCCCACTCTGATTGAAACCCCAGCATGAAGCCCTAAACCGCCAGGGCAGCCGCAGGGGCATCTTCGCTATCTTGCCTTGGCGATGGCTTTGTTGGCCGCCCTGTGCCAAGGACAGGGCTCTAGGAGTTGATAGGGTGAAGGGTTTTAAGTTTCAGGGATTGCTGGAAGCCTTGCAGGATCTATGTAGGGATCCGGGTGCCGGCGCAGGAAGGGCGGCGGAGGGTCAATGTTCGAGTTGTTGTTTGGTATCGTTATCGGGCTCAAGAGTGATTTGGGGTTTCAAGGGCTCGTGTTGGAACAAGTGCTTGGATAAGGACTCGAAGAATTTTATCTGCAGTTGCCTCATCTTGAACCTTGTGTGTCCATCCCCGAGTAGAGTCTGATCAGAAGATCCCATGCAACAGAAAAATGTACCATGGCCCAGCTCGGGCCCAAGTGCGCCAAAAGATGAGTCCGTATAGAGTCGTAGAGCCTTAGGGTTAGGCGCTATGGCCGTAAAGCCAGAAGGCATTCATCCGCAAGCGTATTTTGGTTCCATCTTTTCGTTCTGCAGAAAACGCAACCCCTCACCTTGTGCAGGCCCCAAGGCGCTATGCAACCGAATGAATTTGGTTCAGGGTATTATAGCCTACGCCTTAAACCTTGCACCCTATACCCCTAAAAAATAGAACCCTTAGCCCTAAAACTCGACAAGCCTTCGACCTCGAAGGGTGCCTTTCCTTGAGGGGGTCCCTTAAGAGTTCCTTGAAGGGTTCCTATCAAGCGTGGAGATCTGAGAGCAGGAGAGGAGCTCTGGCGTGCCGCGGGGGCACGAAAGGTGCGAAGCCAATCGCTTTCACACACACCCCTAGTCTACGGTTTAGGGTTTAGGGTTTTATTCTCGGTTTAGGGTTTAGAGTTTAGGGTTTAGTTTAGGCGGTTTAGGGATCGGCTCGTAATTCGCGTGCAAAATCATTATCACGGTTGTGGTTAGTGTCCCTTAATGTTTATGCTTACTGCTTACAGACTTGGATTTATGGATCCTCATCCCTGAGGTGCCGGGCTTCGTTCCCAGCAGTGTCGAAGTCTCTTGACGTCCATGAGCAAAAAGCCAGAAACGCACGAAGGAGCACAAGCCCACGTCAAGAAGACAGGCTTTCTTCTCCCGGAAGAAAAGCCTCATGAGCACAATCCGAAGAGGAAGAGAAGGATGTAAGAGAACAGGCGGAAGCAATTGAATTTGCCAAGAACTAAGCTTGGTTCAGTGTGAAGTCGATGAGTTTTCCGCAGGGTACGAAGGTTCTTCTTATACTTGTGCATAGGGTATACCGTATGTACTTCTGTCATAGCGCAAAGGTCCCACATTTAACCCTAAACCCTAACCCTAAGAGCCCAACGAGCTCCCCAGCCAGATGCTCGGCGTGGCGGCGGCTTTGGCTTACGCTCTCCTCGAAACGTCACCCGACCTCTTGGGTTGTGCGAAGGGCCGTGGGGTTGTGGGGTTGGGGTGTAACGGTTTCGGGTTTAAAGGTTGAGGGCTTGGGGGGTTTCAGGCTTCAGGGTTGAGGGAGGTGTCAGCCGCGCTTGCGGTGCGCCGTTTTCAAGCTGGCTTCTCCGGTGTTTTGGATGCTAAGCAGGTGCTGTCAGCATTTCGGAAAAGCACCACTAAATTCTTGGGCATATTTGGACCCCAACGCCCGAAAGTCCTTTTGCCCGGAAGCCTGGCACCTTAAAAGCCCAGGGGGGCACTGACAAGAGCCCCGCAGCGCTAGAGCCTCCGGGAGGTAAAGGCCCAAAGCCATGGGGGCTGAGGCCGTCGACATTTCTGCACAACAAGTTGTCACGTCTGGACATCTCGACGCTGAGCTTGCTTAAGGAAGAAGGCTCAGCAATCAGGCGAGGTTGTATTTGAAGCGTTGGGGAAGAGGGACGGGCCGCAATGTAGGATCCTTCTCTGTTTCCTTCAGAGCTGCGAGGTTTAGGCAAGTGAGACTGATTCACTTGATTTCAGGGCTTTTGGTTTGAGGTAGACTTCTGGATGTCGGCTTCGAGATGGCTTCTCGTTGGGCCATGCCCACGTGCCTGAACCCCAAATCCGAAATAATTTGCCCACTTTCGTTAGAACCCGAGGCCCGAATCCCTGAGCCCCGAAACTGTAAACCCTAAACCCAACCCTAGGCCCTAAGCCTCCCCAGCGGGTTCACAAACAGGGGTGGTTTCGATTGGGTGTTCTCGGGATTTCGTGTTTCTGGTTGAGTGGAAAAAAAGGTTTCAGAAAGTTATGTTGAGGTTTTCGGATTGATCCTGGAGTCTTGGAGTCATTCATGTTTATGCTATGTTGTGTTATGCTATGCCATCAAGAGTGGTGACGCATCAGCTATGTATGGCCATGGACTTAATAGTCAAAGGTGCTTCAGCAAGGCTTTGGAGTTCGGGATTCTTTGTTATCAATGCAGAGTTGTAATGCAGTGGCCTTAACAATTAGAAAAATGGTTTGGTGTCTATTATACCTTGGCTATAGTAAGGAACCCTCAAAAGCAATATAAAACATGCTTCTCACTCGAGAACCGCTTGGCCAGAGGCGGTCGCTGACAAGCCCGATATGTACATCATCATCCCCCCCACCCCACCCCCCGCCCCCCCCCGTGTGATGGACACTTGCAGGCTATTTGACATGCCTTTGCTTGCAAAAGCGTAGGACATTTACACGAAAGACACGTCAAATAGACGCTGAAAGCACGCGTTTCTGCGTCGATTCAGTGTTGACAAGCAAGTACAAAAAGGGCAGAATGTTCATCAGCTAGCTCTGGAAATGTATGGAAAATGTCGTGCCTGCCACGTTTTCCTGCAAAGCCGAAGTGAACTCCAAGAAGCCCTGACCCAAGAGCACATGTAATACAGTCTAAAGTCGTCCCTGTTAGCTAACCCGCTTGCTAAACCTTTAACCACAAACCCTTAACCCCAAAAGAAGAACCCTGAAGCAGAACATCCAAACCGTGAGGAAGGATCTCATGCAACTGGGACAGCATGCCGCCGGCTTCCTTGTGACTTGGCTACGGAACCGTAAACTCAAGAAACTAAGTCTTCCTAGGATGCAAGGCAACTAATACAGGGGTCGGAATAAGTATCAATAGTGTTCCCCTGTAGTTCCTAAATACTCAGTAGTTCTTCGTAGAATTAACTAGAACCTACACTTGAGGCCTGCTGGAGAAGAGATCGCCGAGGATGGTGTAACGTCCTGGAAGAGTTGATCCACTGCTTTGGAGAATGCTATGTCCCAAACCCTAGCCCTAGCCTGAAACCCCTTGGCCCAAACCCCAAACCCGAAGCCCTGAACCCTAACGTGCACTCCTTTGCAGAGGCCCCAACCACAGGCTCAGCCTGGTAAGGCATTCCTGCTAACCAGTTGGAAAAGAGCCCGCCCCCCAAAAAAGGTGCATGCTTAAACCCAGTTCCCCAGATCAAAAACGAATCAATTTGTTTTAAGACGGACACCAGACTCGAGACCATAAACGAGGACCCTTAATGTCACTGCGGATTGTCCGAGTGTGAGCTGCGATACCCACTGCCGATTACAGTATATTAGTGTTAATATTCTGTTTATACTACATCACAGGATAATGTTGTTCGTCATGGTACATTGTAGTTCCTTACGTCACATTATGTTAGGCGCCATTATATCATGGTCAATTATGGTATGCTTTAGTATATTATATTATGCTTTGGTATGCAGTAGCATACTATGGGAAATCATGGTACTTGTTGAAAGCAGCAGCCAGAACAGCAGAGCCCCGCAGCCGCTGCCCTCTGGGCCCAAGTGCGCGGCCAAGTGTCGTCCTCCGGGGCGCAAAGCCTAAGCCGCCCCCAGCGCGATGGAGACGGCACAGAGTTTTGTGCAACTGCAGGCTGCTCCAGGGCAGAGGGTTTCCAGCTTGGGGGTTACGCCTTTCTCCGTGTTGAGGGCTTCGTAAGAAGTAGGCTTTATATTAGAGTTTGTGTTTATGTAGTGTATGTAGGACTCTTTCGAGATGTTGGTAGGTGCATATATATATATATATATATGTGTGTATATATATATATATATAAATGTGTATATATATATATACACACACATATCTGTGTATGTATTAGGTTTTGGGGACTGGGAACTTGCATCCGCAGAGTCTTCCACGGCTTCGCGCGATCCTGGAGAGCTTCATAGGTAGGCAGAGTGAGTAGCAGAAGCACGGCAAGTACATAAGTGCTTAAACCTTCGCGCAACACATCGTTCCCCAGCTCATACTTGAGGGATCCGGTGTTCGCAATCCCGAGCAACTCTCGGAACCCTGGCCTTCAGATCCAAACTCCTGAGACCCTACACGGTGTAGAGATTTGGACAAACCGTGCCACGCATGCAATATGTGAAAAGCTACGAACCACAAGCTTCAGAATGACAGTCGTTCACTTTCAGCCCTGTTTAGGGCATAGGCAGCCCCAGCATGGAGGCGAAATATCCTAAAGCGCATTGAAAACCCGAGACCCCTTGACACTGCCCCTCAGCAACAGCCGTTTGAACTATATAGATGCTAATCTCAAAGTCCGAAATCTGACGTCCCAACCCCTGACTACAGGCGGCTCCCCGAGTGCCTCCGCGCCCTGCGCCCCGCCGCACACCCGCGGCACCCCAAAAATCGGGCGCGACCGGCCTTGGTGTTTCGTGCAGCTTGGGAGGCAGCTTGAGCCCATCATTATGATTATTGGTGTTATTATTATTATTATTATCGTAATTATCATTGTTATCATTATGACTATATATGTGTGTGTATATATATATATATATATATGAAGTGGGTGCGAGGTACCCTAAGTTGAGGTAGGTAAGGGCATTCGTCAAGTCTAGGGACTGTATTCCTGCAACCCTTGGAAACAGCTCCGGAAACAGCCCACGAGACCCCACAGAGCCTTGAGACTCAAAGTCCAGCATTTAGGGGTTTATGGTTCTGACGGGGTACCAGAAAGGTTTCAGAAGCATTTTTTTGTTTTCTTACAACTGCTCCACTGAGATTTTCAAGGGTTTTCTAGGGGCGTATATAGTGTAAAGGATTGAATAAACGGGACAAGGATTGTTTGGGATTCCCGCTCGAACATACGAGTGTGAACGGTGTAACATCTGTTTCCACAAAAGCCTAACATAGGGGCCTTGTAAATGGGAAGAGGGTTTTGGTGTATCTGTGACCCCTACATCCTGCCTTAAACTCTACACTTCTTTGAAAGCCTCCCTAATATGGAAACCCATGGGCATCCCAGGTGCCGCGGTAGCCTGCCTCGCCGCCTCAAGGCGCCGCGGCCGCAGCGCGCGTGCCGCAGCCTTCGGCCCAGCCCCCGAAGCAGAAGAGCAGAAGAAGGACAGGGTTGAGGGTTGAATAGGACTTACTAGGGCCTATGATTTCTTCGGATTGATATTAACGATTGTTCGGGTGATTGAGGTTTATTAGGGTTTAGAAGGTTGAGGGGTTGGGGTTTTTGGGGTTCGGGGGTGGTTTCAGCTTGCGGGTTGAACCGCAGTCCTTCATAACTTCATAGCAGGTTTTTCCTACTCGGTCAAAAAAGGGTGGATCGCGGGTTTGATGGGTCTAGCACTAGGGTTACTTATGGGTTAATCATGGGTCCAATGCCAAGTTCGATACCAGGTCTGATGGTAATACACCCGTAGCTTTGTTGCTGGAGGGTCTTACGGGATTCGCTTGTGAGGCTGTAAGAAGAAGGACTCATGGTGGAGATTTCCTTCGAGACATGTAGATCCAGCCTTTAATCTCCACGGTTTAGGTCTCTCGCAAGTAGGCTTTGTGACGTATGGCTCAGGGGTTTGGGGATTTAGGGGCTTTGGTCGTGTTTTTGTGGAAGCTAGTCATGTTAGTGCCCCAGTCTAGAAGTCTAAACTCGACGGGAAATCCCGCTTCCATCTGTTCAGGGTTTCCGGGTTCGGGCTTGGGGGACTTCTAGTCGCGTGCTTTAGGACTTTGGGTTTTAGGCGTGAGGCTGGGGGTTTTGACGGCACCACTTGCTAACCCCTAAACCCTAAAGCCAGCCTCCGAACCTACATGAACCTAAACCACATACCTCGCGAAGTAGGAGGAAAAACCTTGAACCCTAAACATCAGACCTGGGGGGACCCTCGGCTCATCCTTCACGGACCCATAGCGCCGCAGACCCTGAGCCTTCCGGAACGTGTTGGGAATCTTGAACGGACGTCTTCACTGGCCTTTGGCGAAACCCAAGTGTTGAGACCTTCGACTTCGGGTTGGTTCTTCGGGGTATCCTAAGCCCTAAACCCTCAAACGTTGCATGACAGGACGTGGAGTCCTCCCAGCTGGGCGCTCGCGTGTCCTATGTCGTCCTTAGCAACATGCAGGCCATCATGCGCCAGCTGGACCAGTACGGCTACTCGCAGGCTTTTGGGGTTTATCCGTTTGTAAGGAGTTTCCCAAACTCTAAGTACTGGTTTGGGATGTCTACTGTCTTAATTATTGAGGTCGAGATCTTCAGGTTATATAGGGTTTCCGACTTTTCTACTTTGATATTTTTCTGGTTTATAAGTTTTCATTTGCTTTGATTTTGGGGTTGGTGTGTTGAGGTTGGATTCTTGCAAGGTCTTTAGTTGAGTCTGCCCAAGGGTCTTGATTTCGAGAAGCCCTCCCTTTGCAAGGCCTGTGTTGCATTGTGCCAGTGCCACGTCTCGAGTTGAGGAAGGTACCTTGAATCGTATGAAGGATTTAAGGGGTCTTGAAGTTGGCGAGTGCTAGAACAGACCTTTCCCAGAGCTTCCTTGTCTGGAATGCTTTGAGTTCATCGCGCCACATCTGAAAGCATTTTGGGTTTAAGGGGTCAGATGTAACGGTTTAAGGTCAAGGTTAAGGGTTGAGGGGTTTAGGGGTCTAGGGTTACGGGTTTAGGCGTGCAAGCCTGCAGCCAAGAGGGGTTAGGGTTAGGGCTTTAAGGGTTGGGGCTCAGGGCATACAAGCTTGCTGTACGTAGAGCCCTGAGATCCTAAACCCCGCGGTTCCGGGTTTCGAGTTTCTAAACCCGACATCAAAGCCCCTAAGCCCTAGAACTTTGAACCGTTGCAGGTGGATGGCTTTCTTGGCGGCTCGGCCAACGGCTACCCAGACCAGCTTCGGAATGAGATGAAGAGCATGCGCCCTGTCTTCCTAGCCTACGCCTTGCACAGTTCAGGGTAGACTGGGTAGACCCTAAACCTGAAACTTGAACCTGACAGCCATCCCTAGCCATGCCGCAAAGTAAGACGATATGGTGATATGGGACGGGACGTATCGGCTTACACCCCAACCTCCGACCCTGCAGCCGAGACCTTAAACCGACCCTAAACCTCGCCGAGACCCTAGACCTCAAGCCATACACCCCAAACCCTAAACCCTGAACCCAGCCCTGAACCCTGAACATACCGAGCTAGGCCCAGGAATTTCTGCGGGGCTCACGTTTTCTGCAGCGTGCCGCAATGGGAGTTTTATCAGACGGTTTGACAGGTTTCGGATGGTTTCATATGAGGACTCTAGACTTTTTTGGGTTTTTACGTAACCCTACATTCCTAAATCCTGACATCACAGCCAAACACCGAATTCCCGAACCCTAAACCTGAAAAGTCCCAGGCCTCACGCCCTAGAGCCGGAAGCCATGCAAGGTGGAACCCCCCAATAGCTCCAAACAGAACATGTACCCCTCAACCCCCAAACTATTCTTAAGATCCAGGCACATGTCCTTGAAGCCTTAAACCCCTCACCTCAAGGCTTTGAGAAGACTGAGAGTTTTGGATCCTCATATGAGTTCTCTAGATTAGTGTCCCTTTCAGGGCCCTTCTTTACAACGAGGGGTGCTAATCTAGAGAACTACCCTATAAAATCAACAGAGAACCCTCGGTTCTGCTCTAACTACGAAGGGCTCCCCTGCTCAGCCCTGGCAACGCCCTCAAAGGAAGCTGTTGAAGAAACCCCGAAAGCCCTTAAAGAACCTTCAAAGGAACACTAGGCGGAACCCGAAAGGGAAGCCTGGAAGGAACACCCTAAACCCTAAAACCCAAGCCCTAAACCCCCCCGCCGAAGTATGGGAGCCACGGAAGCCCAGGTTCGACAAAGGCTGGTTTGAGGAGGAACCCGAGTCGGATGCGCAGTTCAAGATCGGTCCCTATCGAATCACGAACCAGGCCTACTGGGGAAGCACTTTGTTTGTTTCTTTGGGTTTAGGATTTAGTGTTTCTTGAACCTTAATTAACGGCTTCAGAGTGTACGGTTCGGTTGCATCGGCGTTTGGACTAGGGCGACTAGGGTTTCGGGCCGTGTTCTTTCCAGGTTTCTGTTTTTACGATGTGACTCTTTGATGCGGAAGCAATTACGTTTGTATGTGTGCACATTATATATATATATATACTTTTTTGGTACATGTTAAGACGTACACATGCAAATTTGTATATCTATACACATGTGTGCATATTTAGATGCATACATACATACGTCTACGCGTGCAAAGCATATCTTTCTACATATATATAAATACACATGTTTAGAAGATAGGGCTATTTGTAGAGTCTGTTTTTGCTTGTTAGTTAGGTTGCTTGCTTGCTAATTTGCTCATTTGCTTGTGTGTGTGTGTGAGTGTGTGTGTGTGTGTGTCCGTGTGAGGTTGTGTTTGTGTGTGTGTGTGTGTGTGTGTGTGTGTGTTTGCTCTTCTTGTTATAACTAAGGCTTAAGGTTGCGCTGGCATGCGTGTTTGCTCATTTCTTCGGGATTCTCGGGTTCAAACGGCCGGCCTTGGACAACTTGATCCTTCAGACCAGTTTTATGGATTCAAGATACCTGGACCCCAAATGCCAAGCCCGGAACCCCATGCCAGGATCGAGAGCACCGGTTCCGCTACCGCATCAAGGGCCGTAGTGGCGAAGAGAAGTCAGAACGGCTTATCGAGAATCAGCCGCTATGCCTGGAAGGTTTAGGATTTCGGTGTCGAGGGCTGTCAAGGGCTCTAGCACCCGAGCCCCAAAGCTCGAAACCCCCAAGGCTTCAAGTCCCAACACGGCCAGTGAGACTACATCACTACTAGTATCAGCAGGAACAGTAGAGCTATTCGTGGCAGTGGTTGTGGCGGCAGCATTAGCTGCTAGTTCAGCAGCAGCCAGCTTTGCAGGAACAGCAGCAATCGCATGTCTGAGCAACCTTTCATGCCAGGTATGATGTTGGCCCCACCATCGTGAACTTCACCAGAAGTCTCCTTGTCGCCTTTGCAGAGCCTTTGGGAGAGCTGACGGATGGCGGGTTGTCGAACACGAAGGGTATAGCCGAGCTCTTCGTGCTTTGCGGCCAAGGAGTCGGCATTTTAGAGATCCCGAGTCCTTGAACCCTAAACCAGAAATCTTAACACCCAGCATAATGTCGGTCAAGTCAAATCATCTTCGAAACTGCTACACACGCGCACACACACACAACATTGAACATCACCCCACCACTCCATCTTCCTGAACATGGGAACACGAGGAACTTGTTTCAAGACCTTCCTCCAAACCCTCAGCCCTAGCTGAGAAGACCCAAAGCTTTTTCAAGAATCATCGTTGCCAGCCCTTGTCCGAGCCTTAAATCCACCAGTAGAAGATAAGCCCCATAAGGAAGTCTTAGACCCTGCAAGAGATAGTGAATCTCCAAAGAGAAACACTGAAATCTTTTCAGTAACCTTACGCCCACCCGCAGTACAGGCTCAAAAATACCCACGGCTACGTGCGCAAAGCGTAAAGCCTCTCTAATAAACACACCTTCAACCCGACACCAAAGAAAAGGCCAATTACTATAGGGGCCTTGAAAATGACCTTTATTATTTGGAGGGGTCCTTATTGTGGTTAGAGTATAGTTTAGCCCCCAAACCAAACCCTATTCCAACTATTGAGGCCCCACCTTGTCGAAAGCTCTGCAGCCTTCAGCTCCCAGGAAGGAGTCCCAGCATAAAGGGACCTGAAGGGACCCGACTTCTTGAGCCTTGAGCCCCAAACAGCAGGATCCCTGCTCGAGAGTTGCTGCTCCCAGAGCCCTAGAAGCAAAACACAAGAACCCCAACTCCCCGCAAACCTGAAGCCTCGAAGCCTAAAAAGCACCTTGCAGAGGCACAAAACTCGCTTATAGAGCCTTTTGTACAGGATCCTTACAGTAGCCCGGAAGCACCCTTCAACCAAACTCCCTAAACTCCTAAATCCTAAACCTTCGACCCTAGGTGGAGGAAAAGAGAGCTCAAAACACAAAACCCCAAACCCTAAACTCCTTACACCCTAAACCAGCCGGCCTTCAGCGGAGGAGCCCGGATGGACCGGCGGGTGAGCAACGTGTGCCCTTGTCTCTGCTTGCTAGAGAACGGGCTTTTTTCAGAGGGGAGGATACAGGAGTTTAGGTTTTGGGGTTTAGGGTTCAGGGTTGAGGGTAGAGGGGTTTAGGGTTGAGGATTGAGGACTTAGGGGTATAAGGGTCCAGGTTTTAGGGTTTAGGGTTGAGGATACAGCGATTTAGGATTTGTTGTTGTGTCGGGGTTTAGGGTTTAGGACCTAGGGGTTTGAAGGGTTCGGAGTTGATCTAAGGATAAGGGTGGAGGGCCTAGGATAGGGGTTTCGGGTCAGATTAAGCGCTTTTGAAGAGGCTATGATGACACGACCGTTTATGAAGCCTGAAGACGAGGTTTATTGGAGATTCAGGATTGCCGCTGGCTTCCTGCCGCATTTTGGGGTCTTGCCCACGGTTCTTGGTTGTCACCTGCAATGACCCGCGCCTGCCCATTACAGTGTGCTCGGCGCACGCACCACATGCAGACCGTCCGGTCGCCGAAGCAGCGCGGTCCTGGCAGGATCTGCGCGAAGCCCTCCAGCTGATCCCGCGTCATCGGGCTCTGATCGCCATGGGTGTGGACGCGAACGCGGACTTCTGTGCGCAGGACGACAGCGAAAGCCTGATAGGTACCCATCTAGCCCAGCATGAGGCGTCCTCGAATGACGAACGCCTTTTCGAGTTCGTCACGGCACTAGGTCTCGAAGCCCCTGCTACTTGGCCCGCAGTGCAGCAAGGAGCTGGCTGGTCTTGGCAGCACACCAGTGGTAAGCGTAAGCGGCTGGATCATGTTCTGCTTAGCTCAGGGTCCTGGGAGCCTCTTCTTGCGTGCCAGGCCTGGGATCTAGATATTACCAATCAGGCCCGTGATCACGTTGCACTTCGGGTTCGGGCCAAGGTCTACCCTGTCAGCCACAAGGCGTCCCCGCATGCGGTGCGCCGTTGCGCAGGGGAGGAACTTGCGAACCGGGGAGGTGATTTCTGGCGCAACCTTCTGCACAAAGGAGACCAAGCTCGGAGTAATGGCGCTATGGTGCACGAACTGCAATCATACTATGCCCAATGGGTCCGACAACTACCGGCACGAGCGCCAGTGCGCCCCAAGCAGCCTTATATACAGAAGCGTACCCTGGGCTGTTTGGATCAGCTGCGAGATTGTCGAAGCCTTCTGCGCTCCGTTCTCACGGACTGCAAGCGCATGGCCAGACGCCTTGCTCTAGCCGCATGGGCTAACAGGGACCGAGATCTGCCTAAATCTCGCATCCGGGCGTTTCGCGATGCGAGGCTTTACACGGGGATGTTGACATCCCAGGAAGCATTGCTCCATGCTCGAGCACATAACTTGGCCAAGCATGATAAGGTTTCCCACTTCCGTCAACTTACTGCCGGTGCTGCCGAGTACTGGCACAGACATGGAAGGCCACTGGAAGCCATCGAAAAGCTGAAATGGGCCTCAAGACGTGCTGCGGAGCGCCGGCAAGTGTCCGCCGCAGGAGGGTACGATATCGATCTCGCCCTAGAGGCGCAGTTCCGTTCGCAGGAAGCCGGTACGAAGCTGGCGGCAGACAAGGTTGCGCAGGCCGCTCGCTCTTGGCTGGCCACGGCCGCACCGCCTTGTGTCTCTGCGCTACCAACCCTGGTTCAGATGGAAGCGGCTTGCCGGCGCCAGGCAGCCAACAAGGCGCCCGGTCCAGACGGTGTGCTCAACGACCTCTGGAGATGCCACCCCGTCCATGCAGGACAATGGATGTGGACGGTAGCTGCTAAAACTGCACTTGCTGGACGTGAGCCCATAGGCTTCAAAAAGGCCTTGTACTTTGCTCTGTATAAAAAGGGGCCGGCAGCCCTTCCCCAGAATTATCGGGCTATTGCCCTCTTGAACGGAGTCGCCAAGATTTGGCATGGTCACCTCCGCAAAACGATTGGTGGGTCAGTTTTAGCTGGGTATGATCCCACCCAATTAGGAGGTTGCCCGGGGATGCCGGTAAACTTTGCAGTGGCAGCATATCGTCTGGCTGCGGACTTAAGTGGTGCCCAACAACGAAGCACGGCCGTGCTGTTCGTTGATGTGCAGGCAGCCTACTTCTCATCTTCGAAGGTGACAGCCTCGACGCGGGGCCATGGGCGAAAATCCCAGAGCAGTGCCGGCATCCCACCCGCTTGGCTAGTCAGTTTCAAGCCAATGGCGCCCTTGCCCAGTTAGGGGTTCCCGATGACGAGAGGGCTCTCCTGCGTGACTGCGTCGAATATTCGCATTGGCAACTCGCGGGATCAGAGAATGTGTATGTGGCTTCGCAAGGCTCCCGGCCGGGTGATGGCCTCGCGGACGTTCTGTTCGGAGCACTCTTCGCAGTTGCCCTCCGCCATATCCGGTCAGCGTGTGCGGAGGTCGGCATCCACCTAGCTTCGGCCGGCAGCCTTGTGGGCAGCACCGACAGTGTCCTGCCGCTCGGCCGGGCAAATGACCTGGCCACTGTGGCAGATTTTGATACTCCCACGGACCTTGCGACACAACTACCGGTTCTTGCCGGCATAGTTCTCAGCACTCTGGAGACCCTGCGGTTTCGCGTAAACTGAGGTGCCAGCAAGACTGAGTTTATGCTAGACATTAGAGGACCTGCAGCCCGACAGGTACGCAGCCAGTTGCTAGCACCGCCGGCGGTCCTCAGTATGGTTACGGGACACGCCATTCGCATTTCTCCTGAATATCGGTATCTAGGCGTAATCTCTACTCCTAGAGATACCGGTCGAAGGGATACCGAGTTGTGTGCGCAGCGGGGCCACTCGGCGTGGTCCCATGCGAAGAGTCTCATGGCATGCCCCTCTCTCCCGTGGAGACTGAAACAGGCGTGGATGGCCGGGAGGGTACTGCCGGCAGCTTATGCGACCTTAGCGACGTCCGTGGCAGTGTCCTCCAGAGCCACGGCGCCCCTCATGGGCGAACGTGCCGCCAGGCAGCTTGTAGGGTCGTGGCAATATGCGCATGCGGTTACGAGGCCGGCTCTGATTGTCCTGTTGGGCGTTCAACACCAGAGGATGCCGTTTGCATTAGCAGAACACGGTTGGCCCTTCGACTCGCCACACGTGCGCCAGCGAGTGTAGCGGATCTAGTTGACTCAGCATGGAACCGCGCCACTCCCTGGAGTAGTATGTTGGTGGAGGCATGTCAAGAGGTCAGCAGGCAGTGCCCAGGAGTTTGGAGTAGGAGCCGGCTCACCCTTCAATTCCTGAGAGAGCACCACAATGCTATGGCCAAACCATGCCGTCATTTGAGCCGCTACGGTTCTGCCTACAGGGCCGCCCACACGCTCTGGCACGAGGTAGCGATACCCAAGACCACGACAACTGTGGGACAGCGATGCCCACAGCAGTGCCGCCTTTGTGGGGCCAACCTGCCGAGCGTGCAAGCCCTCGCGGCTCATGTGCACAGGAAACACTCTGTCGTTAACTGTCTTACACAGTTTACGCACGGCACTGTTTGCCTATGGTGTCACACTGAGATGCACTCGACGGATCGGCTCAAGTATCATCTGAGCCGGTCGGCGGCATGCATGCATGGCCTCGCATTACGGTCGGGCGTGCGTACGTCTATGGCTCCGGCACCAAAAGAAAGGGGCCACCAGGACACCGTGGAGTTCCACCGATTCGGCTCCCAGGCCCGCTTAACGCAACTCCGGGTCAGCGGAGTGCAAGTCTGGCAGGCCGGCCATTCTCTGAGGCAGACCAAAGGCGTGAACTCTGGGAGGTGTTGCGCGTTACCTCAGTCTACGAATGGCCTGCCTTGGACGTGGGAGGTGCAATGCCGGCTGCTATCGGTCCAGTCACAGAGCAGCTCCCCGTGCCACCTGCGCTGACGATCGAGGATACCACGAGCCCTGCTCTTCGTTTTGTCCGGGTTCAACCGTTCCATCAAGACCCCGGAGCACGCGGGCACTCAGGCTGGGCAGACGTTGTCTCGCCGTACTGGCCAGGGCTTCTGGCTGTACCAGTCGTCTGGGAGGTCCCGCAAACGTGGCATCGTTTCTGGTGTTTCTGGGACGCTCTACAACGTCTGCACCCGTGGGCGCTGGAAAGCCGCCGAGCGTTTGGAGTGTTGCGTCGTGCTTTAGATGATGAGACCGAAGTGCAGACACGGGAGCCACCGAGGCGGTGAGGCAGATTCTGCAGGTCACCACCATGTTTCGTCTGATCTGCACGCATGTGACACGTTGCGGGGCTTTATGGATGAGAGGCCGACCATGTGCTGTGGGGCTTCGTGCCATACGGTCACTCCTTCCTGGAGCCGCTTTTCGATTCTATGAGCGAACGGAGGGGTCATATTTCCTCGCCGCGCACTCTTCCATAGCTGAAACGTTACAGACGCTCTGGAGCACTCCCGGGACGCCTAAGGCGTTCTCGGATGCTGAGCTCGAGTTTGTCCCATCGTTTGTTGCTCGATCCACGCCTTTGGCTCGGCAGTAGAGTTGTAGCTTGTTGGCTCGCTCCTGTCTGCCCTCCGTTTTCTGTCTCTGAGTCTCTGTTTGAAGCTCTCCGTGTGATCTACAGCAGATCATTTTTGGGGACCCGTGCATGTTTCGCTCTGGACCTTTGGACCATTCTGCGAGTGAGTGAGTGAGTGAGTGAGTGAGTGAGAGTGTGTTCGGGTTTCCAAACGGCTTCAAGTCTCCAAGGGTCATGAGAGTTCTGAGGGATGTGAGGTACATGGTTTCGGGCCGCATCGGAAGGGTAACCAGGGGCTGCCAAGTCAGGCTTGAGATTCAACTAAAAGGAGCCCAATGTTGGAGCACATGAAAAAAACTCTGTACCGCCTTGTGGCTGGTGGTGCTTGAACTAGAGTCACTCGAGACTTTGTATTCTATTCTATTGCATGAGAGTACATTATACCGTAATACAGTATTGCATATTTCATATATTTCTGTGTCGATGCCCGATAGGAGCTCCGTGGCTTTGTTTGCACTTGGGCCTGGGGGAGTTGAAAGGTTGTAAAGCCCCAAACAGTTGAAACGCAGAGCCCCGCAATGCCCTCAACCCCAAATCCGTTCCGTGCACCAGATTATATCGGCGCAAGTTGTCAAGTCTGCAGAGTAGGCTTTGGAGCTCATGGGCTATCTGGGAAAAGAGCACGACGCAAAGAGACCATTTTCATTCCGATCATAGATGCTAAACGCACCGGGTTGGGGAGCTTTAGGCTGGTTCCATCTGTCCCCTCTGCCACAACTGCCGGTAAAGCTGAACTGCCGTACTCCGGCTCCGGCCCGTTCGAACTTGAAAAACGATAGCTTGGGAGCACGAGGAAAGGGCCCGGCCAGTGGTTCCGAACCCCAGCGAAAGGTATGGCTGGAACACAGAGCAAGGTTTCGTGCGCGATCCCCGGAAACTGGTGGCTATTTATTTCGCAAACCCGAACTATCGTGAAGAGCAGGGAGGTGCCTTGGTTTGCAGGTTCATTCTCTTGGATCGATGATCGAGGTAACGTTTCTTTCGGTCTTCTTCTGAACAGAGTATGTTTGCGTCGCCCTCTAGGAATTTCTCTCACAAGCTTCAAGGGTTTCAGTCTTGTGGTGCCCGCGGTTGAGGGTCAGGTTTGGGTTGTGATCTGCGTTTGTCCGTCTGCATTGGTTTCTGTTTCCTTTTTTCCTAAAAGCTCATTGTCGGCATCTTCACTGTTATTCCACTTATAGTCGCAGCCACTGCAAGATTCAGGACGTAAGGGTTTGCGGCTGCAGTGTTCAGGATCTAGTAGAGGGGCTTAGATAATGACCACTACCACTATTCTCGGGGCTCCTTAATATATTTATAGTTTAATGGGCCCCAAAACCCGATTCTAATTTCTCGGGCTCCTTTGTTTAAGTCGCTTATGTCCCTCTCTTACCGTAGACCCGCCCGCCAGGAAAGGCCTGAGCCCTAAACCCTGCACACACAAACCTAAGTTTGGAGTTGAGGATTCAGGGTTTGGGGGTTAAGGGTTTATGTTGCAAAAGCGTACAAGGTATAGTGTGTTTAAGGTTCTGGGTATAGGGCGATGGGCTTTGGGCTTTAGGGAGCTGTTGTGGAACCCTTAGGGCACAGGCAACTCCAGCCGCCCCAGTGCACCTTAGTTCGGGAGCTGACTCGACTTGGGCGTGCTGTATGCCTTACATCCAGCACCCCGTAAAGCTTAAGGCCCAAAATCCCAGAAGCTGTGCACCCTACAGCCCTGCACCGCGGAAAGCCAGAAACCCCTAAGCCACTCAGTTCAGAAAAATGCCCCGCCCCCCCCCGCCCCCCAACAGACGCGTAAACCTTTCCGAGGAATCCTGCAGCTCGAGGGCGTGATCACGCCCACGGGGGCCGTTCGGATTTCACCGAAGCAAGACAGGCGTGCTTTGGGATTGGGGCTGTGGGCAACGTGGTGTCGGGTTTAGAATGTAGGTAGCGGTTTAAGGCTTTGGGGTCTAGGGTTCTGGGGTTAAGGGGGTCCTGTCATTTGTAGAAGTCACCGAAAACCGAGTAGACAGATCTTTCCTCACATGTAAGGGCATCCTGGAAAAGGATTCAGTATTGTCCATAAACGCATCCACGGTTTGGGGATGTTCGGGGTCTAGGATGTCCTAAACCCTAAACCCTAAACATTTACAAGTAGCTCCACGTATTCCGTAGTTTCACAACACTGTTTGCAAGTAATTCATCGTGACAAGTCGGTAATACGCTGACTAGTGTGGCAACATGGTACTCATGTTCCAGCAACAGGTCGTTAAACACCCGGGTCGTCCCGACCCAGATCTCCTATTGGTTTAGTATATTTTTGCTTATATCCTGACATAGGGCCGTATTCTACCAGAGCCTGCCCCCAACGATCTGTCCGAGTATGTTACCTTGGAGTCTGGTGATCAGCGATGCTTCAATGCAGGACTCTAAGGAGAGGTTTCGTTGGAGGACACAGTCACTTTATGTGTTGATAGGTTTTGTTGCTGACATATCATGACGGAGCCTCTTAGTGATGTTTCACTTTGCAGACGCGAACTCATATGCCTCGCCTGGATTGTCCGAGTGTGAGCGCCGAAACATGCCTCGCCTGGTTTGTCCGAGTGTGAGCGCCGAAACCCGGTTTAGGGCTCAGATGGTTTAGGGTTTAGGGTTTACTTTGCTGCGTTCTGTCAGTCGGTGGTCAGAAGCGGGTCCAGCCTTTCCGAATCCCAAGAGCCTTGCGGTGAGGAATATACCAACAAACGGCTTGTCTGAAGGTTCCCAAGGCTTCAAGTCAAGGGGGAAACTGTAGGAAAGTAGTAGGACAAGCAAAGACATGGCTGTAGTGTATGGGGACATAGAGGGTGTTTAGGTTCTTGTCTGGCTTCGGGTCTATCCACTGGGGGTTCCAAGTTCTGGGTTGGGTTTCGGTTCAAGGTTTCATGGTTCGGGTGTCGCCGTGCTCAGGGTTCAGGGGGAGAGGGGCCTTTTTCGGAGTTTCGGGTTCAGGGTCGAAGGTCTGGCTAGACCTGAGGCAAGTGGTAAAAATAGGGTTTAGGGTCGTCATGCCATGACCTCAAGCCCTCAGCCTGAACCCTAATATCCTTCATCGCTCCACTCCAACCCCTAAAGGTGCAAACCCTGATCGAACTTGCCTTGCCTGGAGAGTCCGAGAGTTAGCGCCCAAACCGTGTGTCCCTAAACCCAAAACCTCACACCCTGAACTTGAAATGGCCCTGATCTGCAGGCTGGTCGTCTTCTGGGCTGACCCTGCGTTCTCCAACAGCAAACTTTCATTCTTTTCGGTCCGCCTAAGTTAGTGCACCGGACTTTCCTTTACTTCTGAACCCTAAGTCGTGTTTCCTGTTGCTTGAGTGAAACCCTAAACTCTTAACCCTAAACCCTCCTTATGCCGTGAATCCTGAAGCCCGAGCCGCCGAGTCTTTTTCCTTTTTCGGGTACTGTGGAAGTCAGGACAAGACGGTTTGGTCGATGACGCCCTCCCGTGCTGGGATGATCAGCGAGCACCAGCCCATAGCCCGATATAGGGGTTTGGGGGTTTAGGGTTTAAGTGTTTTAGGGTTTAGGTGTACCGTTGTACAAAGGTGTATTGGGTTTAGGGTTTAGGTGTTTTAGGGTTTATGATTATGTGTTTTAGGGTTAAGGGTTAAGGGTTTAGGTGTTTTAGGGTGGTTTAGGGTTTTAAGCTTGAATACTGGCGTCTGAGCCAGTGGAAATGTGTCCCCTAATCTTTCTATCGTTGTCCTCATTGTTAAGGCCTCTATGGTATGTTGGTTGACTGTCTCCGAGCTCTTACGGGGTACGGGGTTTGGGGTCATGAGCTTGAACAAAGTTCGGGGTTTGGGGTCTGGCAGGTTTCAGCGCATGCGGCATACAATGCGAACAGGGACACCCTTGAACTCTTAGCCGCCCCCGACCTTAAGCCCCAAAGCAGTATATAATCCTCAAAGACTGCACAGCGGCCGCAGCGCTGAAGCTGCTCGCCTGCTCTGAGGTATGGCATCATTATGCACATGCTTCCTGGCATTGTTGAGGGCCGTGGGTTTAGAGCTGCGGAGTCAAGGATGTATCTTTTGCCTATATTGCAGTTTCGTATAACGTACTCAAAGCTAGGCATATTTTACTTACGTCCACATGTCTATCGAAATCTACCATATCTATGTTCATATCCAAGTCTAGATCCATATTTTGGCAGATAGAAAGGGAGGGGCAGAAAGGGAGAGAGCTAGACAGAAACAGACACAGAGAGACCTCCGACAACACCCGAAACCCCAAACCCAAATCCAAAATCCCAGCCCCAAGCCCTGAGCCCGAACACCGCCTGGTCCTCAGATCCAAAACAGCACACCCGCCCAGACCCACAACCTAAACCCCACACCCGAGATTATATAGCTTATGCTTGCAACCTTAAACGCTCAAGACTAAGTCCTATACTCTGAGAGCAAGAAGCCAAAGTCAGAAACGACGAGTCGGGATTCAGGATGGCGAAGGACGACGTCGACTACAATCCGTCGAACTTCTCCAGGCTAGATGTAAGCCTTGCTTTCATGAGGTCTAGTCTCGTCTAAGATTTTTTTGGTGGTGAATTGAGGATTCTGAGATTCGGTTTGCACGCGTTTTTGTGAGAGGTTTTGCATAATGGGTTGAGCTGGCGCGTGTTCGGGTCTCAGGGCCAGCAGGACTTGTTCGTAGGCTTGGGGTTTAAGTTTTAGAAGTTTCGGGGTCGGGGGCTTGGGGTTCTAACTTCCAGGTTTGGCGTTTCGGACCAGGCAGCCCTCGGTTCTCAGGTCTTACGGTAAGAGCATAGTATACTAAAGATGCTGGTCCATGCCGTTCTACATACAGGACACCTCCTTCTCTGAAGTTCCCACATACCGTAACTGGTGGCCGAAGCATGGTCCTGATTCCTCGAAGCAGTAGTTGCCAGATTCCAGATTGATGCGACCCCACCCGAGGGCCTTACACGAGCAAAGACAGAGCTGCAGCCTGTCCCAAGCCCTAAACCTGAACTTTATGGCCTTGGTTTGAGGTTTAGGGTTTAACGTTTCGGTTCAAGACTTCTCGCCTCAGGTGGTTCCCAGAGCTGCAAAACCTTCCAATGGAGCCTTGTCGCTGCAGTAAACGTAGAGACGATGACTTTGATCCGCTGCAATCATTGTCATACACCGTGTGGCAACCAGCAGCACTGAACGCCGGAGTGTACAAAAGGAGCATGAGAACGCTAGCGGCCTAGTCAGAACGGGCGTTACGTAGCGGGTGCAGGACAGGGACTTTTTTGCAGAAGGGTTTAGGCTGGAGAGGTTGTGAGGTGTAGGGTCCGGCACAGCAACGCAGAATTCACAAGCAGGATGCTTGCAGGAAGCACACTGCGCCAGTCTTGATATGGGACCTTTTAGTTTCAAGACTCTTCGATTACTTCCTGTCTGAGCAGCGCAGTTTTCAGCATGAGGGCTTCAATCTTGGGCGCCCTTGTTGCTTGACAGTCTTTGTATGCTGTGTGTCGGTTCACTATAACAACCCAAACGCTGCTCGAATCGAAACTGAAACGGCTTTGGTAAATCCGCAGCCCTAGACTAGACGCGAATGTGCAAGGTTGAGTATGCATTGAAACTGTCCCCATATAGTCCCTATGTAACTGCACGGTTGTATACTCCGCCCTGAACCGAGCTTCCTAAACCATAAACCCAACAAATCGAGAAGCACCCAAACGCAAAGCCCAATCAAGCCCCAGCCCGATCCCAGCTCTGAGCCGCCGCTCTTACCGAATCTTTGAGCTACAGAATCCGTCTCATGAACTTTAGCGGCGGTTTAATTTAGGATTTAGGGCCGAGAGAATTGCTACAGTTTGAGGAAGCGTAAACACCGGCTATCGGGTATATTGGTTTTCATTGCTCGGCAGTAGGGAGCTAAAGGCCCAGGGCCTCTGAAGTCGGTGGCTTCCATACACACAAACACACACACACATAAAAATATATATGTATATATATATATATACACATATTCATGGTACGCACACACACACATATATATATATATACACACATATACATATAGATACACCTGAGCCCAGAACGCCCTAGACCCGTAGCACAACATCCTAATCCCCAAAGCTTGCTCCTGAAACCTTCGACCGGATAGAACAACAGGTTGGGACAGTTTCATACTCATGTAGGGTTTTAACCCCATGAGCAGTCCGTAGGTACCTGTACCTTCGACCGGATAGAACAACGGGTTGGGACAGTTTCATACTCATGTAGGGCTTTAACCCCATGGGCAGTCAGTAGAGTAGGTACATGTAGACATGTGTGAATCGTCATAAGCCCTGTGAAGCCCCGGTAAACCCAAAGAAATTCCTTGAAAACCCTGCCCGTGCCTCGAAATCCTGTCAAAGTTGCGAATCCCAAACCCTGAAACCCTAAACCCTGAAACCCAGACCCTAAACCCTAGATCCTAAAGGCAAAGCCCTTATGAACTGCATATCCGGCTCTTGAGGAGTGGCCCCCAAAAGCCTTAGCCGGCAGCCCTCAGCAGCCGTGACGCCTGGGGTGTCAGAGTTGAGGTTTAGGGCACAGGGATTATGATTATACTAACACTGTTTAGACTAACTAAGCCCTAAACCCTAAACCCTAGTAGTGATAGGGACTACTGCTGCTATTATGAATATGTGGTTGATGTTGCCACTGCTACGACTAGGGTTTTAGCGCGGGGTCTCTTGATATCAGAGATCACATTATCCGCCCGGAGGAGCCTACTTGCGAAACCCATTCAAAAAGACGAAGGTTATCTGTGGTAAGACCCTCCAAGCAGCCCTATGACAGAACCATTAAACCAACAGCCCTATGTCACGCGAAAGCCCTAGGCCATACTCCAAAAAGCCAATTCTGACTACTGAAAGCCATTAGCTTCTCGTCTGCTCGTCCGGCGCTTTTCTCCGTCGGCCAAATCTCACACCTCACAAGGCCCTCAAAAGGGAGACTTCCGATATATATATATATATATATATAGATGTGTATATATATATATATACATGTATGCACATGTTACCCTCTTTGTGGGAAGAAGTCGCAGTTGAATGTCAGTATCAGTACACTGAACAAGGAATGCGGTCTAAACTTTAGACGCGACGGCTTTTGTTGCAGCTTTCGGGCTTAGGAGATCTGTTGCAAGATCTCCGGGGTTGGTGGAGGCTGACAGGCTTCCGGACGTGGGGAGGTTGCGGTACAGGGCCTTGCACGGTTTCGTTTAGTGTTTAGAGATTGCGTCGCGGTGCCCAATAGGGTTTGGAGCGTTGGGTTTACGGTTGCGGCTGAGCGTACACTGTTACTCTCGCATCTTCTGGTGGTTAGCCTCTCCGAGAAGTCTCCCTTCTAAAGGCCTTTAGGGGAAGCCACCGATGGCATCGCGGCAAAGGTTCCGACTGTGGACTGTGGATATCCTGTTGAGATGGGCATGAAAAAGGGTGCCGTTGCAGGAGCTAGGGACACGAACCTTGCAGGATCACAAGCATTTTGCATATGCTCCCTGCCGCTGCGGAAGACAAGTATCATGTTCCCGCTGCTGCTGCTAACACAGGAGATGCGATGACGAGGATGGCACTGGCAACAAAGACGATGTTTATTTTTCTGCAAACCAGTTGTGCGAATAGGCCAAGAACCGTTGGAAAGGTCAGCACAGTCATAGTGGCGATGGTAATGATAATGCCATCGAGTGGTGAAGCTGATCATGACCAAGGTGGCGATGACGAGGATTAATATGATGCCGTACTTGTGACAGCACATTGCACGGCATTCAAGCTGTGGTGTGCGCGGAAGACAAAGATACAGAGAGGGCAAGACAGAGAGAGAGAGAGAGAGAGAGAGAGAGAGACAGAGACAGAGTGCACGAGCGAGGGCGACCGTGTGAGAGAGAGAGGCATATCACAATGCTTGCTTCGTGGAAACATCGATCGTATCACTGCCCTTCAAAGCCCCATAACAGCGAGGGGCCTAGGTGGCCAAGGGGCTTGACACGCCCCTTATGCCCTGTCGAAGAAGAGAGGGATAGGGGAAGGGAGAGGATCGTGAAGGTGACAGTGGTTGCCTGAGACAAGGCCTCGTTCGTTCTGCAGTTTGAGGAGAGGGCTGCAGGTGGAGAGGACGTTTGAGCCCATGACAGCAAACCCTGAAGCCCGGGAATCGTCGCCGGTGCGAAAGCCCGAAACCTTAAATCTTTGAACCCTACGCCCGCAAACCTTGAACTCGACAGTCTAACTCCTTTTCTTTACATTTTTGGGGATCGGTGCCTGAATAATTGCACTCGGACTTTAGAAATCGGATTATGAAAGCCAAGAGGCCGCTTCAACTTGGAATCTCTACCATGCTGTAGAGTTCTTGAGGTAAAGAACCCACTTTCTTTAAGGGTCCTGACGGCAGGTTCCCCACGATAATCCCTATAAGGCAGGCGGTGTTGTTAATCAGCGGTCTGAATTACCCTGTGCCCTGAACCTTAAACCCTAAACCTTTACAATCCCAAACCCCATGAACCCTGAACTGCCCTAAACCCTAAGCCGGATATACAACCGTAAACCCTGTGAGCGTCAGAGGGTTGCCTCCAGGTCCTGCTTGCCTGCGGCCTTGCCTTGCTGCCGATCTGCAATCGACAACCGGTAGTGGGCTTTTGGGTCGAGGGTTTCAGGGTTCAGGGTTCCAGGGGTTGGGGTCCAGAGGCAGCAGCCGTCTGGACGCAAAACAGGTTTAGCATTGGGGGTCTGTGATTCTGAGTTGAAGACTTTGTGGTTTCAGCTAGGGTGTAGTTCTGGATTCACAGAGGGTTCAGGGTTTAGCGTGAAGTCATTCCGGGCTTCCTTGTTTTGTCGTGCTTCCGTGGCTTTACTGACATGGTGTCTTCCTGGTTGAGCTTAGATGCTACTGTGTCAGTTGCGTCGAGGGCAGGGTTGGGATAAGTTGCGACTGGTAGAAAAGCAGGACCCAATCATAACACAGGAAACCAAGCCCTGCTTGGTGGGTTCGGGTTCTGCGACGGCCCGCGAAGCGGACCGCCGGGTGGTTTAGGGTTTAGGTAACGAAGAGGCAATAATATTTGTTAGGGTTCCTCTACATAACTATACACGAATTACCCCCGAAGCTTGTGCTACTTTTAGCTGCGAGCGGCTCCGACATTACTTGGTCGGGTTTCATCTCAGGTCCCTAGACTCCTAATCCTGAGACGCAGAATTCGACTAAAGAATAGACTGGTAAACCCCATGTGCGACTCCATAAGGCCCCATCAGAACTCGCTGAAACCTAATTAGGCACCCCCCAAAAAAGGCTTGCAGCACCTGAAAAAGAACCCGACAAGATCTGGAAACACCTGACAACCCCCCCCCCCCCCCCCCCACACACAAAGCACCCCCCCAAAGGTTGGACCTGCCGGCGTCATTGGGGAGCCTGTGGCAGAGTGCGCTGGCCTCCAGGTCCCGGGGTTTATCTTTGGTTTTTCTTTCACAGTGAAAGGTTCGCATGTGGCCTAAGAAGTCTTCATATGGGTTGTTAACAGGTTGTATGGTGCTTAGTTTGGTTTTGATAGGTCTTCAAGGTTTTTCATCAAGTTTTGTAGATTCCCAACCGGTCTGAATTGGTTAAGTTAGCTCTTCGACTGGCTTTGGGATGGGTGTTGTCTACTTTGTACAGGGCCCCGGTGGTGTTTTGCGAGTCAACAGTTGAGGCCGCGGGGCCTGGAGTTCAGGCTTTGTTACACAGGACCCGTGCATGCAAGGTGGGAGACCTTTGAAAGTTTACCCAGATCGTGGCCGAGGGTTTAGGATATACGATTTAGGGTCTAGGGGCTTGGGTTCCGGGTTTGGATTTCCGAGGCGGTCCACGTGGAGTGCGGGTATATGCCTCTTGCCATCTACGAAACAAAGGCATCCTGTTTTCCTATATATCGTATATTATCCTATGTACCCGAAGATATCCTATATCTCCCATGCTACAGATGCTAGAAACCCTTCGGCTCTTTGCGGTTCGCGACAGTAAGCCCGAACTCAACAGCTGTATACCCCAAACCCTGCACCCCGAAAGCCGCTACTCACAACCACAAAGCATCAAGCATCCGCTGGTTCCAACCCTGAAGCACAGAACAGGCTTGGAAGGCTTGCTACAACCTTAAAATCGCCTGTCTATTGGCCGTATAAGAGCTTGTTTTGGAAAAGTGCGGGGGTTCCATGTTTAGCCGAAGCCCCAAACCTTAAACCATTCAGGGTTAAAAAAAAAAAACCATTCAGAATTCTAAATCGTAAGCTCTTGAACCCTCAGAACTTTCAAACCCTAAGCCCTCAGCCATGCCTTCTTTCGAGTGTGAGCGTCGAAGCCCTCAGCCACCTCAAACCCCACTTTCAGGTTCATGGGGTTTAGTAGTTCAGGTTAGACATAAGGTTGGCTGTACACTTACCAATTAAGGTACTTGTCGCCTTACTTACTGAGTCCCATGATCCTCCAAGTCCAAACTCCCAGATGGTAAGCCCCAGGCCCCTGAAACCCCAGTGGCGGGTCTGTGGGAAAGAAAGCCGACACTTTGTAAAAAAAGCAAAACGCTCAGCCCTAAACCCCAAGCCCTGAGCCCTTAAACCCTAAGCCTTTAAGCTCCAAACCCTGAACCACCTGAACCCTAAACTCGAAGCTCTAAACCCTCAAAATCCTAGACCCCCACAAGGGACGGTAAAGAAAACCCAAACCTCAAGCTCTAAACTCCAAAGGTTCATCTTCCTCTGCGGCCTATGCCTGGTGGCGCTGAATGTGGGCAGCCCTTATCTGCTCGAGGAGGTACCTTTGGGGCTTTAGGGTTCGTCTAGGGTTCAGGCTTATGGGTTGAGGGTTTAGGGTTTAGACGGTGTTGGGCTTGGCGAAGAGTGGAGTTTAGGGTGTAGGTTAGCAGTTAGCAGTTCGGGCTTGGGGTCTAGGGTTGGGAACGTTCATTCAAGGTTCATTTCAGAGGTCGCCTTTGAAAGGATTCCTTACGGGTACCTGTAAGGGTTGTGGGGGTGTCAAAGGCGCAATTCAGGGGTGTTGGGGTTGCAAGATTTTCGGCTTCAGGGTTTCACAGTTTTAGGGTCAGGGTATATCTGGTTAGTCCTCAAGCCCAGTGGCAAAAAGGGGTTAGCAACCAGAGGGCTTGGCCATCCAATGAGTACCACTTCGCAGCATTTGCCAGATCAAGTTTTAGTGAGGGTGTGTGGTGGGGGATTATGGGTGCTGGGGACGTAGACCGTACTTTAGATTTCCGAGGGGTTGATGATGGGCCCTGAAATTTGCGAATCCTAAACCCGAAAAGCTTCGCTTGAGGAGTCTTGAGTCTCACCCCAACTGAGATTCATAGGGTTTTCAGGATTTTAAGGTTTGACAGAGTCCTAAGTCCTTCAGGCTTTCGCAGGTCTATAGCTGGAGGACGCAAGCCGGTGACGATCCGGGGTAGTCGGACAGAGAGAGTTCCAATTGCATGGGTCCAGAAGCCACCGCGGGTTTAGGGTTTAAGGGGTCAGCTGGCGAAGGGGCTGCAAAGGGCAGCGATATAAGGGCCCAGAAGCACCATCGAAAGTTTCTTAGGGGTTCTTGAATATAGCTATCAATCATCGAGGCCCTTAAATTCCGCTCTGTCCTGTGGGCCCTGACGAGGAAGACGGTACAGCCTAAAAGGGGAATCGCTGCACATTCATAGAGCGAGGAGCAACAGAAACAAACGTATAAAAGGATACCCTGGAATTGGCGTCTCTTCTTCTGTGCTTTCTTGTGCTGGGAGTCTAATGACTGCTATACTCAGACACGTTCTTGTGCAGAAAGTATTGACCGGACCCATGTAAGCTTCGCTCTTTTTGAGCTTGCCTTGAACAGCAATCGTAAGAGACGTAAACCCAGAATTCACGAAAATCCCAAGACGCTGAAACAGCAAATCCCTTAAACCCGAAGTACAGCCTAAAACCCCAATCGCAAAAACCCAGGGTTCGGGGCCCTACAGGCTTGTGTTGAATTTAGAGTTAGAAGTATTGGGCCATGGGGCCTTCGATGAGTGCTTAAAGGTTTCAGATTTTGAGGGTTTTGGCATGGATGACACCCTACGTGGAAGGTGCCCCAGCCCCTCGCGCTGCTGGGGCCTGGCGTGTGCCTACTCGGCGTGGCAGTCTTGCAGATTTGCCTTGCCGCACCACGGCTAGGATTGATTTCATAGTCATTCCAAGGTGGCTTTCCTTTGGAGTTCTCGCACAAGATTTACACGAGTTGTCTGGAATTGGTGTCACTGGCTATTCCGCTGTAGACTGGGGAGCACCGTCTATAGTCGATTTCAAGCTGGCGGCCTGGGGCATATGTCTGTGAAGGAGAGTAATTAGCTACGTCTGCAGGCGGGTTTTGTGCCTTGCGTGAAAATCGTGGAAATCCCAATTTGGGCTGAATTTGGCCCAAAAGATTTGACAAAGGGGTTTTGTACATTTGTGTTTAGGATTTCGGCTTTCTTAGCATAAGAGTGAGTCCCAGTCCTCAAGACCAGAATGTCGGGTCTTTACAGTCTTTGCATGCCCGCATTTGACGGCATGTGGGCTCGGAAATGATTGTGGGTCCCAAATCAAGTTCCAGGATGTTTCTGGTATTCTGACCCATACGTACGGCCCCCCAGATTCCTGAAGCCCTGTGAATTACAGCGCCATAGACCCTAGAGAGAGAGAGAGAGAGAGAGAGAGAGATGGAGACGGTAGAACACTTCGCAGAAGCCAAGCTGCAGCGGACCGCCCCCCACCAGAACCACCAACAGTCAGCCCTACACCACCACAGACAGGACTGCTGGGCATCCTTCAGGATGGGCGACCTTTGGGCAATCGTCTCTCACCACCCCCCACCACAACCACTACCACCACCACAGACACAGCAGACCAGCACAGCCTCATGCAGAGACCGGGGCGTCATGAACCGGCCAGCTCCAAGCCAACACTCAACTGGACTCCCATGAAGACCCTGGCGACGAAGAACGAGAAGCACAACGAGACTTCGACTTCCAGCAGCAGTTCGAGGAGGACAAGGCACGACAGGAGGCAGACCACGACCTTAGCGACGACGAAGCCACCGTGATCCTGGCGCAGCAGTGGGAGCCAGGGCCGTCCCCGGACTTCGGGGCGCAGACATACCAAGAAATGGCTGCGGGGGCGAGCCCCGACTACGGGGGCGAAGCGACACAGGCCGAGGCGGCCAGAGAGGAGGCAGAAGTGGAAGCCATGGCAGACTATGAGCGACCAGAGGGGCGACGAAGAGTATCTACAGCCCTACTGACCGCCCCACACCTGTGAGCTGGCCAGACCCGGATACTAGTGACTGAAGCTCCGAGGCTGTGTCGGAGCGAGAGAGCACCAAAGAGCCCTGTCATGTGAAGTAGAACCCCCATTTTGGTGTACTTGTATGGGCCCCAGGCTTTGCTGCTGCTTCCTAGTCGGGCTTAAAGGTGCTACTGTAGATGCTGAGCCTCCGGAACTGACCCCCTCGTACAGCCCTCGAAGCCTAAAGCTGGATGGCCCCGCATTGTGATACTGCATGAGTCCTCCAGGCCCAAGGTTGTTTCCCAGACAGGGGCGAACTCCGGAGTGTAGCCTAGCAGAGCCCCAGGCCCCACTGTGATCACTCAAGGGATGTTACTACTGTCAACTTGAACTTTACCCGGGGCGAGGGGCCAAGTTTGTATACCTAGTACAGCCAGCCAACCTCAGGTGGAGTGCCCATGAATGCTTCTGCTCGTGTGGGGTAATCAGACAGTCGCTATAATATGCTGTTTTGGGGGCACTCCGGGGCGAAACACTCGTCCGCACGAGGTTGCTACCTCTAGTCTTTCGCACGTAATACCGTGCGCGCAGACAACCACGGACGGCCCTCTGGGTGAGGGCTCCTCCAGCCTGGCGAAAGAAAGAGATCAAAACATGGGGGGGCCCTAGTGGCCGAGGGGTCTAAACAGCCCCTCATGCCCGGCAGAATAAGAGAGAGAGAGAGAGAGAGAGAGCTTTTGAAACCCTGAGCAATTCCATAAAACGCTAAACTCAAGATTTCAGAAGCCCGATACAATCTGAACCCCTGATTTATGTTGGGGTAGGGCCCTGCACATAAAAGTTTGCCCGGCCTTGTTCAGCGACCTTTACGGGAACCCTATAATGACAAGTTTTCGGGCCCCAAACCCGAAGTTCCAGCTCGTAGCTGTTTTCTGGGTATTGGAGCACTGAGAGCTTTGGGTTGGCCCAACTATACCCAAACCAGCCTTGTAAATTACTATCACACCGGAAAGGTCAAGTTGCATGATATCGATCTGCCCCTGTCTAACCTCGCCTGTGGACATCGCTTCCTGCCGTGCGAGAGGGAAAAATTACTATTACTAGTACTATTACAGAAAAGTTGCTAACCTACTATTGCTGTTGCTTGTGCTTCATTCCGTGAAGTTTGATCTTACTATTGCTAACACCCTTCCCCAGACTTTTCCGCAGCCCGCCCCGGAAAAATAACCATTATTGAGTCACTTCAATTGTTTGGGGGGCCCACGCTATTCATGCCCTCACGGTAAAGACCCGGTAAAAGCCCACACAACCCTTTAGAAAGCCCGTAAACCCTTTGAATCCTTCTATGGCCATAGAAAGCCGTTGTTACCAAGGAAGCCATGGCAATGCCGGCTCCCTCCTCGCGCACTTTGCAGGCGGACAGCCGGCGCTTGAAGTCATCGGTTTTCAGATCACAGGTTTAAGTGATGTTGTGTTAAGGTCCTTGGCGGTATTCCAAGACAGCTTACAAGGGCCCCTTAAAGGTGTTCAGGGTTGCCTACGAAAACCAAAATGCCAGCTATCATAGGGACCTGATCAGGTATTGCCAACAAGATTCCTTAGGTTCCTTTTGCAGCTGTAGCATCATACCTCCACAAGTCTGTTCTAAATATCCAGGCCCCTTGATTTCCACAAGTTGCGAGTTGGAGGCCCTGCTTCTGGGCCTCATGGCCGGCGTCCTCCACGTTGCGGCAGGGGTTCCGAAGGGGAAGGCCAGGTTCTGGAGGTGTTTCATCGGGATCATATGAGGGTTACTGTAGGGGTAGCAGTAATTGCAGCAGGGTTCAGCGCTAGGGCATGAGGTGCAGCGTTTAGTAAATTTGTGCGTTGAGTTGATCATTTCGGCTTTAGGATGATGTGATGGCGTGAATCGCAGAGCCACCATGATAAGTATTCATGATCAGTCATTACTCAAGATCAGCTGCAGCCAACGTTTTCGTGTCTTTGGAGTACGAATCCATTTGTTGTCGTCATCGTTTTCATCTTCGCCACGAGGTAGCGTTGTAGAGCCAGTAGCAGCATAGGCAGTGGTGGTTGCACATGGCAGCAGCAGGAAGAGGAAGCAGAAGAAGTAGTAGTAGTAGTAGTAGTCGTAGTAGTAGTAGTAGTAGATCTAGAACTAGAACTAGAACTAGAACTAGAACTAGAACTAGAACTAGAACTAGAACTAGAACTAGAACTAGAACTGGAACTGGAACTGGAACTGGAACTGGAACTGGAACTGGAACTGGAACTGGAACTGGAACTGGAACTGGAACTAGAACTAGAACTAGAACTAGAACTAGAACTAGAACTAGAACTAGAACTAGAACTAGAACTAGAACTAGAACTAGAACTAGAACTAGAACTAGAACTAGAACTAGAACTAGAACTAGAACTAGAACTAGAACTAGAACTAGACTACACTAGAACTAGAACTAGAACTAGAACTAGAACTAGAACTAGAACTAGAACTAGAACTAGAACTAGAACTAGAACTAGAACTAGAACTAGAACTAGAACTAGAACTAGAACTAGAACTAGAACTAGAACTAGAACTAGAACTAGAACTAGAACTAGAACTAGAACTAGAACTAGAACTAGAACTAGAACTAGAACTAGAACTAGAACTAGAACTAGAACTAGAACTAGAACTAGAACTAGAACTAGAACTAGAACTAGAACTAGAACTAGAACTAGTAGTAGTAGTAGTAGAACTAGAACTAGAACTAGAACTAGAACTAGTAGTAGTAGTAGTAGTAGTAGTAGTAGTAGTAGTAGTAGTAGTAGTAGTAGTAGTAGCAGGTAGCAGGTAGCAGGTATATAGCAGGTAGCAGGTAGCAGGTAGCAGGTAGCAGGTAGCAGGTAGCAGGTAGCAGGTAGCAGGTAGCAGGTAGCAGGTAGCAGGTGGCAGGTAGCAGGTAGCAGGTAGCAGGTAGCAGGTAGCAGGTAGCAGGTAGCAGGTAGCAGGTAGCAGGTAGCCGGTAGCCGGTAGCCGGTAGCCGGTAGCCGGTATCCGGTAGCCGGTAGCGGGTAGCGGGTAGCGGGTAGCGGGTAGCGGGGAGCGGGGAGCGGGCTGCGGGCAGCCGGCAGCGGGCAGCGGGCAGCGGGTAGCGGGTAGCGGGTAGCGTAGCGGGTAGCGGGTAGCGGGTAGCGGGTAGCGGGTAGCGGGTAGCGGGTAGCGGGTAGCGGGTAGCGGGTAGCGGGTAGCGGGTAGCGGGTAGCAGGTAGCAGGTAGCAGGTAGCAGGTAGCAGGTAGCAGGTAGCCGGAAGCGGGTAGCGGGTAGCGGGTAGCGGGTAGCGGGTAGCCGGTAGCCGGTAGCCGGTAGCAGCAGCAGCAGCAGCAGCAGCAGCAGTAGTCGTCATCGTCAGCTCCGGTTTTTCCAGTCGTCTTTGGTTTTGTCTCGGGTAGGGGATCTGCAGAGGCAACGCCGATTCCGCCCGCGGCCAAAGCAACGCCAAGGCTACGGCTAGGGCCTTCGACGGTGTCTTAGGGGTACCTTGTTAAAGGGCCTCTGGCGGGGTTTGGGGGTTTAAAGTGAGGGGATTATAAGGGCGTTTTGCTAGAGTTTGGTGGGTCTTGTAGGGTTTCCAAGTTTCCATAAAGTTGCAACTGAAGATTTACGGGGCTGTTAGGGTAAACGGATCTTGTTACTCACGGTTCAAAGTCGGATCCCCTTATTGGTAAACTCCCGCAGCCAAAGATAAAGGCTGCAGCTGTTAGGGCCGAAGGTCTAGACTTTAGTACCTAAACCCCAAACTGCAAACCCTAACCCAAAACTCTACACCGTCTTGGGTGCAGTGCGCAATTCCGACAGTTTCGGCATGACGAGCACTATGGCAGCTGTCGGGGTATGGGTGTATGAATCCGGAGTTTCGGGCTTAAACCTTAAGGACCACATGAACCCCAAAAGGGGGTGAGGACTCAAATCCCACATAGGGTTTGCACTTACCACAGGTGGAACGCCACACTTGTTGTGGGTCCTGTGGTCCCAAGTCATATCCACAAACTCAAAACCCTGCAGACCCTAAACCTTGAGGTCTCTGACGACGGAAGTAAAAGGTTTTGGACCCTTGATGCAAGGGATTTAGTTACTTAGTTGGGAGGGCTAGGTACCCAGTGACTCCAAGCTCCCTGAATTTACTGCGTAATGAAGCATCTTTTTTAATGTGACAAGGTATGTACTTTAGAACTGAATGAAGCGCGCTTGATAACCTGAGGTATAGAGGATACCGCTTGGTCTACGGGCCTTGGAGTCTGCTTAAAATTGCATCTGGCCAGGCCTGCTTCAGCCAACCCGGCACTGCAGGACAGCCTGAACAGGGGGCTCGTGCTTGTCAAGGGTTTTGGGGGAAAGGGCTGCAGAGGGCTTCCATTCGTTTCTGGATTGTTTAGTGTTGGATAGTTTTGCGGGCTTCTTTGTTGGGGTTCGCGTGGGTTGTTGCACGTGAGGGCTCTTTCTAAGGAGCATGTGGAGTTTGCGACAGCAAGGGCCATCAAGGGGACCATCATCTCGAGCACCGTTCATCACCAAAGCCTCGCACTCAGCAGCCGGAGAGGACCGAGTCCAAGAAGCTAAATTCCTAAGAGGACATGCACGGTCTGAATAATCGGGTCTTCATTACAAGGACCACTCGCTATAACGACGAGCTGCTAGAGTGAAGAAGCCTCCCATCATGAACAACGCCACGCTAAACCCCCCGAAGCCCAAAGCCTTAAACCCCCAAGAACCTTAGACCCGAAACCCCAAACCCTAAACCCTAAAACCCTACAGCCGTAAACCCCTAAAGCCCTCAACCACCTACACCCTAAACTACAAGGATCACCTCAACCCGCCACAGCCCGGATCTGCATCAGGAGCTCGGGAAGGGCCGCAGGCCATCTTCCAACATCCGAAGCCCAGAGTTTGTTTGTTGAGGTGTAGGTTCAGGGGTTTTTGGTTATAGAGTTATAGAGTTATAGGAGGGTTTAGTATTATCGTCTTTGAAGGTTAGGATTCTGGGGTTTAGCGTCATAGTGCTTCAGGGTTCTCTGCAACAATTCCATTGTCTGTGTCAAGGGTTTCATGCTTTTTTGGGTTCATGGGTATGGTTCTTTGGCTTTTGGGTGTATCTTTAACTTTGCTGCAGGATTAAGAAGGTGGTTGTGGTTCAGGTTGTAGGACGAAAAGGACTTCAGGGTCCAGGTTATCTTTTGTGGCTCGAGGTGTTGCATGGACATGTAGGGTTCAGGGTTGGATGGTTTTAGGATTTTAGGGTTTAGGATCTTTACATGCTGTTTTTTTTTGGATGTTGGGTGTGGGATTATGGCTCCCAAAACGAGGAATCTCTGAGACTCTAAGAACTGTACTTTCTAGACTTTCGTAAGCGGTTTGAGATGGATACTTAATTCGTTCGAGAATTTGAGGTTCAGAGACTAGGAATTTGTGTCAGGGTTGAGGTCCGGGTTGAAAAAGGAGTTGAGGCTTCAAAATATCGGTCAGGGGATGCGCGATTCGGAACTCGAAAACACAGAAGGACCAATGCTCGTCAGTTAAGAAATGCTTCTCAGGCTCCTAGCAAGCTTAAACACCGCCTGATGTCAAGCCCGACTAGACGTAGACCAAAGCTACGCGTACGTTGTGTCCCCGAACCTTCACCCTCGACGAGCACGAACTAGGAACGCAGAGAATACTCAACTTGCAACCTCCGTTGCGTGCTGATCAGAGACTTTCAAAATCCCCAAGCGGACCCAAACCTTCCCGAACTCCAATACGTACCCTAACAACCCCCCGGCCCCAGACCCAAAACCCAAAGCCCCCCAACCCCCACGCCGAAACCCTCAGTCCTACACCCTAAACCCTGAACCCTAAACCGGTATGAACACCCGAAGGATCTTAGAGGACTCTTAAAAGAAGACGCGAACAGGCCACCAAAACCGAAGGCGCCCCTCTCGGCTTGCCGGAAGGACTCCAGTGAGGCCACAGCGATAGACCCCCCAAACCCTAAACCCTGGACTCTCTAGACATTGACACAAGGGAAGCCGGAAGACAAGGTCGGTTCTTCTTGCAGGCTCCTTTTGAGCAAAGACCGCCAGATGGCTGTAGCACTGCCCAAGTTTAGGGTGTCATGTCTTCCATCAGGCTTTCGAGTGTCCGGGTTTCGGGGCTTGCTTTGCAGTTCAGAGCTTCGGCGATTCGGGTTCAGGATTTGGGAATGCGGTAGGGCTCACAATCGCAGGATTGGGGATCAGAAACTTCAAGTTCGAGAGCCACAAAGAAACCCCAAATCCTCAAGCCTAAAGTCCCAAACTCCCAAGTTCAGACCCTGAAGTTCCTAAACTCCATATGAGATTCACGAAACCAAAACCGCCAAACTTCTATGCTTCGAGGTTGGCAGCACCGCGACGCCTCCGACCAGCAATGACGCAGCCAGCAGCGATGTGGCCGCAAGCAGCGACCGCGGGCTGGAGTCCGACTCGGACGCGCGGTAGCCTTGAAGAAAGACGGCTCTTAGGGCTTACCCGGGGCCACAATGATTTACCCAAAGGTTTGGGGTAGAACTCTACTGCATGGAATTCAAGTAGGATCCCTTCTAGGAAAACTCCGGGAGGAAGCCCCACTCGCGCCTTGACAGCCCAAGAGCCAGCTGTTGCAACTGATGGTTCGTTCCGATGCTGCACTTGGCTCGCAGCATTGGAGGTTGGGCAGCCTGAAGCCTAAAACTGAGCCCGAAATCCGAAGCATAAACCTAAAGGCTCCAGGCCTAAAGCCTTAAATCCTAAGCCGGAACCCCAAACCCCCAAAGCTTTAAACCTAAACCCTAAATCCTTTGGGTCTGGAGTTTTGTGTTTTGGGTCCGGCAGACAATAATTGGTTTAGGATTTAAAGTCTTGGGTTTATGGCGTATTCTGGACACAGGAGTGATGGGTTCTTGAAAAAGGCTTGAGGGGTCAGAGTTCAGGGTTATGTGTCTTGAGTTTCGGGGTGGAAAATTGCGTTTAGCCATGGGCCCCAGGGCTTGCAGGGTTTAGGAGTCAGGGAGGCTTTAGTTCAGGGTTCAGAGCTCAAAAGAGTTTAATTAGCGGTGACTGAATCCTAGCATCATGACGTGATTTTCGAGTTTCTGGATTTAATCCCGAATGGCATCCGATGGCTACCGGCAGCCGGAGCTTGACGATGAGCGACAAGAAGATCTCTACCGCCAAGTGGAGTCCAAGTGGCGGGCGGTTCGTCGCCTGGATGTCGTTTTCTACAAGCTTATTTGCTGGTCCCGTTGGGTACGGCCCCCACTCAGTAACAGTTGGATAATATTCTGTATTTAGATATATAAGGCCCTAATAGTAGCCCTATTATAGACTGTTACTGCCCAAGTTTGCCGCTTGGAGATTTTAGGCTTTTGCGGACCCAGGGTTCTGCCTTTAGGGCTTTTTATGGTCCGAGAGGCGAGAGGCAACATCCAGACAGTTGAGTGTGCCCGGTACTTAGGTTGGGCGGGAGAGGTGTGTGAGCTTAATACTGCGGCCTAGGATTATGGGGGCTTCTGAGTTCTTGCGTTTATTTCAATGAACACCGGGAGAAGCCTATGCCCGAAACTTAGGGCTCAAGCCCTATGAGGCTTTTGGGTGCAGCCTAAAGCCGTGAAGAATTGAGGCGACTACGATTCCCTGCTCCGGGCACCTCTTTCTGAAGAGGACCATTGTTGTCTTACGGGGTTTAGAGGTGTTTTGGCAGGCGTTTTCAAGGGCTTTAGATTCGTCTCGGGCTTTTATATAAAAATATGGGGGGTTTCACAAGCTTTTGTGGGGTTGGAGGGGCCTTAAACTCACAAAGGCTTTTGTAAGGCCTTGATAAATAGAATCGGTTTTCTGGCGTCATGCACGCCTAGTTCTCGGGACTGTACTGGGATAGCTATTACAAAGACTTCACGGTTTCCCCTTGAGCTCTCAAATCCCAACGCTGCAAAGCCTTTCCCTTCGATCCGAAATCCAGGAACCCCAAACCCCTTGCTGTAACTCCGAAGCCTCAGCCCCAAACTCCCACAGCACTTTCAATAATTAGGCCTGGGCTCCTTCTTTAATTTAGCTACACCGTAACCTTATTGCCTTAAAGCTTAAATCCAAAACCCTAACAAAAGCCTTAAACCCTGAACCCTTTCCTGGAGGACTGGGTCCAAGAGCTTCTCGTGGATCCGGAGGCGGACGCGCGCTGCGTCCGCGTGGAGGGCGGTCGGGACGCCTACCGCCGCTTCGATGCAGCTCCGGGATTGAGGTCTGAAGAGTGTCTAAATTACGTGGTTTTGGGGTTTTGCTGCTTTGAGGTTTAGGGCTTTAGAGTTGAGGGTTTTCGGGGTTTTAGCATTGGGTCTGGGCCTTGGCGCTCTTGGATTGGGGTTTAGGATTTAGGGTTTCGGAGGTTGTGGTACCTGTAATAAGGTTTGAGCGTTTAAGTTTTGGAGTTGAGAAGTGTGGGAGCTGTTGGAGTTTATTTAGAGTTTAGGTGGAGAGGGGGCAGTGGAACCTCATCCTGCAATCGGAAGTCAATTCCCAGCAATTGTGTACGTTCTCCCGTTCATGGATGGCATAGATTGCCACCGTGCCTGGTTACGAAGCAAAGATGGCTCATTGAAGCAGTCTCCACATGCTCACGGGGTTTGGGCATCCGCAAATTCCCCTTGGCCGCATGTCGTGTGAAGGGCGCCAGGCCGATCCCGAGCCGGCAGAGATGGAGCATGGACAATAACCTGCATGTCGACCATTGGTTTCCCCCGCACTGATTCCGCTCAAGACGATATGAAGAGCAACCCCATGCTGATCGTCAATCATCGTAGGGGCGTGTCGCCGACCCGAAGTGGCCTAGTGGGGAGTGTACGGGCGTACATAATGCTTGTTGTAACACAGCTTTCTCAGGCATGGCGAAGCCCGATAGCCAATTACAGCAACCGGTTTGTTGTTATTGAAATCTTGTTGCGTGGCCACCTGTAGGTTGCATGCAAAACATGGAACCCTGGGTCAAGAGGAGGACCCCGGCGTTCATTCAGGACTTTAACCAAGCTCCTCGCGTTAGCTAGCAGGCGCAGGAATGGGTCTCCCCGTTGGCGGGTTCTACAGTCGGTAGGGCAGGAAGATATAGGTCCCGGCCCGCAACATCCTAACACTCAAACTCGCAGACTCACAGCCCCGATCTAGGCAACAAGAGCATGAAACCCTGCAAACCTAAAAGCCTTCTAATTATGCTAAACCTGCAAAGCAATGCCTCGCAAACATGGGTGCCGCAACCCCTTCAGAATTTCTACCAAGCCGATAGGCACGACAAGCCAGCAAAAATCCGTTTAATGTACCCTGATCAGCAAATCCCTTGCCTGAATCAGGGTTGCAGTCAGGTCCTAAGCTTCACCTTGCAAGAAAAGGGTGTATTCATCGCGGGTTTAAAATGGAGCCCGATACAGCCGTCATCAAATCCGATGAACAAACACCCCAGGATTAAGAGGGCGCGTCGATGACGACGTCTTTCTCTTTCCTGCGGCCTTAGGCCCTTACTCAACTTTGTTTGAGGCTTTGAGATTTGCGAGTTTTCGGGTTCAGTTCAGGCCGTTTAGTTTTTGGTCTTTCGCACCTTGGGGTGAGTCGGTTAGTTTAGTCCTGTGGGCCGACATATTGTATTCGCCGCAAACCACCCAGACCTGGGCAGCAAGTGCGGTAGGAACCTATGAGCTCAGAACTCTACACGCTACACCCTAACACTATAAGCCCTAAAGCCTACAATCCTAAAGCTCTAAGCCCATGAACCCCCAAACTCGTAAAGCTACAAGACCTAAGAAACACATTGACCTGAATTTGAAACCCTCGGCCAGGAAGTTTACTTTAGACACCAGCTTTAAATCTATCCAGCCCAACGTAGTAGACTCCTCATGAAAGATGCCCTTCTGTTTGAGGGATCCTTGCTATCGCCCTGGTTAGTGCAAGGAGTTTTTTTCATGAAGCGTTTGCGCTTAACGAGCAAAGTTGCGTCTGATGCACGGCAGGGGCAGTCCACGGCAGATTGTTTCGGGTCCCATACACCCTCTCTACAGACTGTCTTGCTGGAATCCGTGCCTGCTTCTTGCGAGCGTGTGAGTCGAAGCCCTTAAGGTCTAATTCGGGCTTGGCAAGAAACTCGATGAGTAGGCTTTGAATGAGGTGCTAAGCAAGATAACAGAAGAGGTCTGAATGATTTGTAGTAATCTCCCTTTTGAGTCCCTATGTAACTGTTGTGCTCTAATACTCTGACATCCTTCTTACGGCCGTTCAGGCTTTTATGGGATGATTGTCATGACCCTAGGATTTCTCGTAGATGTAGCTCCGACCCAAAACATGAGACGCCCAACCCTAAGACAGCAAGACCCTTGCCAACAGAACACCTAAACCCCTGCAGGATCAGCCCTTTCCTTGCTCCGTGCCAGGGCTTCATCAGCAAGCGCGCCTGCTTACCTCTTTGATGGAGGAGCATTTGTGTCAAGCCCTCCAGTTCTTAAATTCCCAGCCTGAGTGCCAAGCAGATTCCGTGCTGAGGTTACACTGGTTTAGATTCTGGGAAGGCCGCTTCTAATATATGCCCCCAGATCCCCGCCAATCTCCCTAATCACTAAGCCTAAAGGCCACCTCTGACTCAAACCCGGTACATGCTGATCCTTCGGAATTGGTTGCATCTGGCGTGTCTCTCTCTGGGTGTAGGCCGAAGCAGTAGACCTTCAAGCCCGAGCCCGAGCCCAAAATCGGCGTTTCCGAAAACGAGGGCCAACGACAATTCGCAAAGTCCTTTACAGTAACCATTTTAAGCCTATCGACTATTCGTAGGAGACTGCTCCTCCTGTCGCGCCGTGAGCACCGAAAGTTTGGAATCCGAATCCCCAATTAACAGGACTGGGCGCCTCCTCCCAACCGAAGCAATTTGTGGCCGGTGGAGAGTGAGGAGAAGGCGGCCCCGGAACTGCGAAAACTCGAGGTTTGGGTGTTCTTCTGTGGTTTAGGAACTTGTATATTCAGGACCCTGTAAGGTAATCCAAAAAGGCACTAGAATGGAGATTACAAGTCATGTTTCAGTACTACTACTACTACTACTACTACTACTACTACTACTACTACTACTACTACTACTACTACTACTACTACTACTACTACTACTACTACTACTAAGACTACGCATGAACGTCGTCATGGATTTCGAGCTAAATGCCAAGCTCTGCGATTTCGGATTGACTCAGGCATCGTGACGAAGGGCATTCTTTGGCTTCCAACCATCGTTAAGAGCATTTTCAAAGTGAAGCAGATGTGAACCTCAGTCCATGGAGAAGACCCACATAAGCTGCGGCCTGAGAATTGCTCTGCTTGGCGCCTTATGGCCGATGGCGAGTCACGCGAGGCACTGGCTCAGAGCAGAAGATTAGTTCGAAAAAGGGTTCAAGCAGTGGCCACAAGCGTGAGTGAGCCTCTGTAGATGTATGGCGGAGACGCGTTCTCCTCTGTGTCGGAGCCCCTCGCGTTCTCCTCTGTGTCGGAGCCCCTCGCGTTCTCCTCTGTGTCGGAGCCCCTCGACACCGCAGGAACCCAAGCAAGTGGCCTGGGAGCCGGTGTCTGCCGGGGCACGGCACACAGCGAGATTATTGTATTATCCTTACCAGACTGTCGTGGGGACACTGAAAATCTACGTTGCAGTGGAATGGCTGCAACCTGGTCTGAGGGGCTTGATTGGAGGGCTTTGGCATGCTTTGGCTTTCAAGAGTTGGACTCCTAGCTGTTTTATATCCGTCACAGTTCGGGGATCTTACAACCCATCAAGGCAGGATACCAACACAGAGTTGTTTTGGCCCAGCGTCGCGATCTGCCTCATCCTGATTCCCTTCGGGATGGTGGCGGCCTACCTGTCCAGGGACAGCAGCTGGTCTCATGATTATGTGTCGGAGTGCTTTTGATCCCCATGCTTTTCTCGAGACCATTGCCTGACAGCTTCCTGGCATCTACGCCTTTCCCCGAAAGGAAAAACATGCCAAGAAGAACCAGCCCCGCAGTCCCTAATGACCCTGCTTCCTACATCGTACCTGCTTGTGGTACCTCGGCTGGCCAGTCCTTGGCTGAGTGCTGAAACTGTGCAAGGCTCATGTATTCAAGTGCTGAAGCTTTCAATGTCGCTGCAGCCACCTAGCCGGGAGGCTGTAAATAGTGGTGTCCACCAGGCTCGAACGACAAACCAGCACAGGCACATTGCAACGGCAAAGAGAGCCAGAGAGCCGTGGCGGTTCCAAAGTCTCCAAAGTTTGTTACTTGTTGCTGCTCGTGTGACATACTGGGGCGGCCTCAACACGCCTGTCACTAGAGGAGCCATGTCAATGTGATGCTACTGACACCAGCATCCGTTCTTTGCTGTTGCTCACTGTTTTTCTCTGCTGCCCTTCTTACAACGTGGGAATAGTCGCCCCGTAACCACATGGGTGGTTGTCAAAATTCCGGTCCCTTTTTGGGTCCTTATTTTGGGTCGGCACCTAATATTTAGGGTACCCAAAAGGGGCCCGAATTTTGACAACCACCCACATACTTTCCTCGACCAAGGACGGACAGGCAACAAGTTTCACGAACTTCCAACCCGGCCCGGGGAAAATGCCCCGGAAGCTTCATTTGTGCACGGTTTTGGCATTGTTGAGCACCTTGCTCTTGTCGGGACCTTAGAGTGCCAGTCACCATGTCCTGTTGGAGAAGATCACCAACACAAAGCAGCGGAGGAGTATAGCATGAGTAACTAGTCCTTAGCCGTCTCTCGCACTCTTTGTTATTGGGTAAGTTTCGTTGCGCTGCTGACATGCTCTCAAGCCCCAAAAAGCCGCTGGCCATATTTGGCCGTTGCTGGTAAGCGTGCTCTTTTCCGTGCAGAGTTTGGCGGGGCTCGGCTTGGCACCTGGGCGGTTTGGCACGAACCGGTTGTTAAGCAAATGGGTGTGTTGGGTGGGATGCCAGCCAGTGTATTGAGCAAGAAGACCAATATCCTGCTTGCTTGCTTGCCTGCTGACGTACGTGTGCTGGGGATGACGGAAAGGCTCAGCGTTGAATCCTGACGCACCAGCTAGCAGAGGGTCGACATCAAGAAGCATCGGCAGCGAGCTACCGAAATGACGATGTGACACGAACATGCCGGCAGAGCATGTTGAGATGAAACTATCAAACCTAAGCTTCGGTGGCAATGGATGTATGTTCAGCTGTAAAAAGGTTGACACCAACCCTTGCATAATTGTGTGAGGTCTTTCTGACATCGCGTTCGACATGTTTGAGGACCCTCGTAGCAGTAACAAGCTGATGAAGACGCAAGTATACGGGATATTTGCCATGCACATGATGCCGGTGCTGCTCTTGGCATCTCCACAAGCTGTGGCACAGACACTGGTTTTCAATGCGCTTGGTTTCTTCATGGTATTGACTCCTCTTTTGGATGATGCTCAAGTTCTGATATCGATATTTTGCAGCTTTTCCGTCGTTGGGGTGGCACGGAGCTGCGCGGGCGACGTGTCACTTTCCAAAGCTATATGCTTCGGCGCCGGCTGCAATGTTACAGAAGGCATTGGTGTCCGCCTGCTATTGCGCTTCTTCGACTCTGGCTTCCGACAGCATGTACCACGAGCACGCGAGATTCTTAGACAGGAAAGGCTTCTGGTGGGTGCTTCCCCCTACGCCTTGCAAGTGTTGCTCGGATCGTCTTGAGACTGTCGCGCTTCAAGGTGTAAGCGACGGGCCTCAGTCAGTGACAGAGCAGCCAAGGTTACAGGATCTCACCCGCAAGCGAGAGGGCACCAGCTCTTTTCGTCAGTTTTCGGGACTGCTCAGACGCCGGCTCGACCGAAGAGAGCAGGCGGTTGCACAGTTTCTTTTCCTGCACCATTGTGCCGTGAACCGGCCTGCAGTTCAAGATTGAATTGTGTAGGGGTTGTGGTAACTCTCGAGTGCTTGTGTTGATATCCTTCGTTGTCTGGTCGCGCTCCCCCTTTGAGACTTTGAGAGAAAATTGTGGCGCCTGTTTGGGTCTGCTCATCTCCAGGTCCACAAAGGCCTGGAACACCGTGCGCTGGTCTGCATCCTGGACTTCGTGGAGGGCGAGACGGAGCTCCCGACAGCTGTTGGACTGTGACTAGGGCCTCAGGGCACGGTCTCCGACATAGATGCTGGACTTAGGGTTTGTTTGGTTTTCGGAAGACTGCTGCAAGGTTTTTTGGGATTGTTTGTGAAGGTTTCAATACCCGTTTCAATGCTTGTAGGCCGCCCTAGAGCACATCCCAGGACGCCAACACCGCGGGAGAGGTGTCGTGTTCGATGTCCACGGTCTCACGAATTCGGTGCTACACACGCCGATTAATTGACGGTCTGTGACGGCACTCAAACCCTGCGATACTCCTCGACGACTTCAGACTGCCAAACACACAACCTCACAATCCTTGAAGCCGGAATGCCGTCAGCCAACGAATTCCCAAATCATTCAACCTCAGAGTTCGTGCTCACCGTATCTGAGCCATAATCTGCGCGGGCTCCTGTCATCGGAGCATGCGATTTGCACGTCATTTTGCCCAAGACCAGCGCTGGCAGATCCGAAAAAACAAGGCAAGGAAGACTTCGCAGCTGTTTTAAGGAAAATAGCTGCTAGCACTCCAGGCATTACTAACAGGCCATTCCCTCATCATGTTTGGCATACTGGTCATTTGTGACTCCCTAGGCTCTTGGGACGTTCTTGAACGTTTGTCTTCACGAACCTTGTTGTCCAACAGCCGACCAGGGAGTCACAAATGACAGGTGGCTCAACGGCTGAAAATGGAGACCCTTCCAGGGTTTTGGTACATGCCAGCACATGCACCCGATTGTTTTGATCTTTGAAACGGAAAACCGGGAGTCACGAATGACTGTAGTCAGTTTGCCCGAATCTGCAACTCCTAGGCGCGGTGCTAATTTTTAAGAAATCCTAGTTTTCCCTCGGCGGGGTGCATTTTTTGGCTGAAAATGCAGTTTTTCCCAGGCGCGGTGCACTTTCGCATGAAAGTAATGTTTTTCCCCTAGGAGGGGTGTATTTTTCGCACAAGCAGATGCTTGCTTCCAATATAGAAGTAATATATAATATATAAGATAATAAATAAATAAATAAATAAATATATATATATATATATATATATATATATATATATACGGTGAGAATTTTAAAACATGTGGGGGGCGGGCAACCCAAGATCCAAACAGAGGTAGTATGAGACACCTGTTTTAATCCGTATGTTTTAGCTCCGGGTGTTTACTTCCAGCCTTCCAGCCCTCCAGCCTTCCCAGCCTCCAGCCTTCCAGCCTTCCAACCTTCCAGCCTTCCAGCCTTCCAGCCCTCCAGCCCTCCAGCCTTCCAGCCTTCCAGCCTTCCAGCCTTCCAGCCTTCCAGCCTTCCAGCCTTCCAGCCTTCAGCCCTCCAGCCCTTCAGCCTTCCAGCCTTCCAGTCTTCCAGCCTTCCAGCCTTCCAGCCTTCCAGCCCTCCAGCCCTCCAGCCTTCCAGCCTTCCAGCCTTCCAGCCTTCCAGCCTTCCAGCCTTCCAGCCTTGCAGCTTTCAGCCCTCCAGCCTTCCAGCCTTCCAGCCTTCCAGCCCTCCAGCCTTCCAGCCTTCCATGGAGGGCTGGAAGGCTAGAAGGTTGGAAGGTTGGAAGGGTGGATGGAGGCGCTGGAAGGCTGGAAGGGTGGAAGGCTGGAGGGGCTGGAGGGGCTGAAACTGGAAGGCTGCTGGAAGGCTGGAAGGTTGGAAGGCTGGCTGGATGGCAGGAGGGGTTGGAAGGCTGGAAGGCTGGAGGGCTGAAGGGCTGGGAAGAGGGCTGGAGAGGCGAAGGTTGGAGGACGGAGTCTGCGGGCTGGAGTCTCGTGTTGTTGTCTTTCCGTGTGTTTTAAAATTGGGCGGCCCAGAGACAATGCCCACGGAAGTAGTATGACACACCTGTTTAACTTGTTTAGATGTCCGGGTATTTAAAAATCATCGCCGTATATATATATATACATATACATAATAGACAATATATATTTAATCTGTAATATGTAATATATAATATATCATGTATCAAATATAATGCATAATACGTATTTTGCAACACAAGATATACAATATAAAATGCACAGTATAAAATATACAACATATCACAAATAATATATAATGTGCAGTATATAAAAAATGTTTAATATGTAGTCTATATAAAATAACATAGAAGACATGATAAATAGTATATAATAAATAACATATAAATTCTCAATGTAAAATATATAGTATATTACATATAATATGTTGATATGTAATATATATATATATATAATATAGAATATA